>ML779973.1:137800-212324 GCA_009831015.1 Picea engelmannii
GCCTCCATCGACTGTCGCGTAGACCGCAGTGGCACCCCATCCAGGGGGACATCCATCTTTCTGGCCTTCTGGATACATTGTTGAAGAATAGGGTGGTTCGGATTAGCTGCTGCATTGCACTGGAGATCTAAATCTTCCCAGGTGGTACCCAAATTGGCCAAGTCATCCGCCACCTGGTTTGCCTTCCTTCTGACGTGTGTGGGTATGAGGACACGATTGGGGTGGATTATCCCTGCAATGATTTGGAGGCCATGAGAGAGTCTCCAACTGGGTGAGATGCGGTCTGGATTCACCCCATTTATAAGTTTGCGTAGTAAGCTGATGACAAGCTGTGAATCTCCTTCGACAAAGAGCTTTGTGAAATTGTATTTTATGGCTAGCTGCAGACCCTTGATCAGACCCCATAGTTCAGTAGCATTATTTGTGGTGTGTCCGAGGGAGCCTGCTCCTATAACCAGGATGTGCCCACAATGGTCGCGGAAAACCACTCCATACCCAGCAGCTCCAGGATTTCCCTTAGAGGCTCCGTCAAAGTTGAGTTTGACAAAGTCCTCACGCGGGGGGGACCAGAAGGAGGGGCTAAAGGAAGAGGTGGAGAGAGGAGGGGGAGAGGGAGTGGGGGAAGGATGAAAGGGAATCCAAAAACAGAGGATTGGGAGTTCAGAGGAAGGGCACGTTGAGTCTGTGCTAGACGAGTTCTGAAGGTGTATGGTCTCCAATATGCTACGACGGCAATGGTGCCAGCAGTGTTGCCACGGACGGGAAAGGTTTCTAAAGATTCTTCGGTTTCTTTCTTTCTAGGTGTTCCAAAGGATGAAACCTGGAAGGAGTTTCCAAATACGATTGAGGAGAGGCGAGTGGAAGGCCGAGTCTCTCCAGTTCAAAAGGGTTTCAAAGAGGCTATCCCTGTGTCGGTCCGAGACGTGCATAATGATTGCTACTTGATCCCAGATTTGGTTGGTGTAGGGGAAGGTGTTAAGGAGATGATTTAAAGTTTCTTCATCTTCTCCACAGAGGATACAGAAAGAGGGGCCCATAAATCCTCTTTTCAGAAGGTTATCCCAGGTTAAGACACTTGAGTGTGAGATCAACCAAAGGAAGAGGGTGATTTTCGGCCAATGTTTGAGGCTCCAGATTTTTTGCCAAATTTGCAATGCTAGAGGGGGAATTGTCTGCGTCTTAAGTCGGTAAGATTCCTTGGTGTTGAAGGTGCCCTGTGTCCCATAGCCCCAGCGTAGGATTTCTTCTCCCTCTATTTTGAGGATTTTCCTCTTGGCCAGCTCTGCTTGCAAAGGTGCGAGGTCGACGTGCCGCTCCAGATTCATGCGTTCCCTGTCCACTCGCCAACAATGCCAGGTGGCCTCTGTGGGTTCGTTTTGCCAGTAGTCCGCTACCTGGGTCAGTCCTGCCTACACCGCTTGGGCGCACATGTCAGGTGCCCATTCTTCATCTCCCAGCGTTGGCCATTGATGCCATGAATTCTGCCAGAAGAGGGCAGTTTCCCCATTGCCTATCTCCCAGAAAGCATGTTGCGTGACCAACTATCTATTCTGCTTAGCTGTTGTCCATATCAGGGAGCCTTGGTCATCCCCGTTCCAACGTATGAGGCGCTTCTCTGGCAGGCTTGGAGTGTATTTCTTTCTCCAGAGTTTGCCCCAGAGCTCCTTGGGGTGTTTCAACCACCGCCACCAGATTTTGGCACTGAGTACTTTATTCATTATACATGGATCTCTCAAACCGAGACCTCCTTGTTCTTTTGGCTTGCAGAGCTTGTCCCAGCCGACAAGCACTATTTTCTTCTCCTTGGCAAGGCCTTTCCAGAGGAAGTTCCTTTGCATGCTTTTGATGGCCATAAGTATGAATTTTGGGGCTGCGAGGGCGGAAAAGATATAGATCGGGAGGGCTTGGAGGACGGCTTTGAGAAGAATGAGCCGGCTGGGGAGATTTAGAGCTCGAAAGGTCCAGGAGGACAATCTCTTGGAGAAGGAAGAGAGGAGATGTTCCCAGGAGGAGTTCCTGAGAGCATTGTCAATTAAAGGAAACCCAAGATATTTGGATGGAAGGGAGCTTCACTTGAAACCAAGGAGACTTGAGATGTGGCGCTGAACCTGAGGGGGAGTGTTGAAAAAGAAGATAAGGGACTTATCCTTATTGCAGTCCAGCCCCGAGGCTTCCGAAAAAGAAAGAAGGATAGACTAGATGGAAACGGCTTCTCTGACAGTGGGGCTACCCATTAAGACAGCATCATCGAAAAACTGGCTGTGCGAAAGAGGGGGAGAAATGCCATGGAGGGGTAGACCGGTCAAAAGATTAGTTTCCAGGGCAGAGTGGATGGAGCGGCCGAGGCCCTCGGTCATGATTATGAAGAGAAAGGGGGAGAGGGGGTCGCCCTGTCTGATCCCTCTTGAGGGGGAGAAAGGTTTCGAAGGCACACCATTGATAAGAAGAGAGAAGAAGGCCGAAGAAGTAAGATTTAGAATCCAGGTAACCCAGTTTTGATCAAAGCTGAAGGCTAGAAGCATAGCTTGCATGTATTCCCAGCTGAGCTTGTCGAAGGCTTTAGAGAGATCTAATTTGAGAATCATACCTGGAGTCTTGGTTTTTTGCAAGGAGTGAATGACTTCATGTGCTAAGATTACGCTGTCCATAATTTGTCTGCCTTCGACATATCCGGATTGCTCAGGGGAGATGATTGTTGGTAGTATCGGCTTGAGTCTGCGCGCTATCACTTTTGTGAGGAGCTTATAGATGACATTGCAGAGCGCTATGGGTCTGTACTGCGCAAGCCTGTGTGCATTTCCTTCTTTAGGGACTAGGGTGATGAAAGTTACATTGAGGGCTTGTAGGACCTGGCATGTGGCTCTTGAATCCTCTAAGATTTCCCATACCTCGGTGCGTATCATTGGCCAGCAATGGTGAAAAAATTTGCTCGTGAATCCGTCAGGTCCAGGAGCTTTGCATTTGGGAGTGTCCTCAAGCGCCTGGTCCACTTCTTCAATTGAGATAGGAAGGAGGAGGGCTGCATTTTTCTCCTGGGTTATGAGAGCGGGCACATGTCTTGTAATTTTCTGAATAGCTTCGCTCCTGTCCTGGATGGGTTCTGTTAGGAGTTCCTGGAAGTGCTTGATCAAAGTTTTTTCCAAATCAGCATGGGAGTGGATTACTTCTCCATCCTCTGTAGTAAGATGCGTGATCTTGTTGGAATGCCTTGGCTGGATAGTAGTGCGATGGAAGAACTTTGTATTATGTTCCCCTTCCTTGAGCCATACAACGCGTGATTTTTGTTTCCACAGGATCTCTTCCTGCTTCTTCCTGTCTTCCAGTTGCTGGTTTACTTTCATTTCTTTCTCTTTCAGATCATCCATGAGCCCTTGTTCCCAGATCAACCGCTAGATCTCCCCCATCTGCTGCATCAACTCTTTTTGGGAGTCGAAGATGCTGCCAAAGGTGGTCTTATTCCAGCTTTTAAGTGTTTGCTTCAAATTCTTGAGTTTTTGCTGGAATTTATACATTTTGGATTCATAGGGGATTTCCGCCTGTTGCCACCATTCTTGAATGTTTTTTTGGAATTCAGGGTGATCAAGCCAAAACTGTTCAAACCAGAAGGGTTTTTTCCCCGTCGTTGCTGGGACGTCCACCCACAGCTGAATGGGCCAGTGGTCTGAACCAGAGAGGTTCAGTATGGTGGATTCCATGGCCACCCCTTCCATAAGAAATGCTTCTGAGGTAAGGAAGCGATCCAGTTTGCAATTGACCTGGTGAACTCCTGTCCTTATGTTTGTCCAAGTGTAGAGGCCATTACTAGGCTCCAAATCAATGAGGTTAAGTTCTTCTATGAAATTGTTGAAATCATTTGAATCCCGATCCAGTCTTCTTGATCCTCCCTTTTTTTCCGTCAGGGTGCGTATGATATTAAAGTCCCCGCCGATAATCCACCTATCGCTCTAGGTGATACTAGGTTTATGGTGTAGGCTTTGGAGAAAATCTTGCTTATCCCCCAGAATTGTCGGGCCATAGACATAGGTTAAATGTCCAGGACGATTTGAACCAATGAGCCTGTACTCTGCTGTGATGGGCCACTTGGTGGCGCAGAAGCTATTCAAAAGCACGATGTTGGTGTTCCAGAGGATATCTAGTCCTCCAGCAGTTCCTATGGCATCTACTGAAACTACTCCTCCTTGTTTCCAGCAATAGGGGAGTATCATGTCCATATCCTCTGAGGTACATTTTGTTTCCTGCAATAAAACAACATCTGGTGTTTCCGCTGAGATCATTTCCCGTAGCAGTTTTTGTTTGCTACGACCATTGAGACCTATGATATTCCAAGAGATAATCTTCATGATGATGATGGAGTGGGGAGAGGAGGAAAACTGTCTGAGATCAGGTGGATCTTTCCGGAGTTCACCATAAAGTTTCCTATTTCTTGTATAAGCTTTCTCGTGGATTTCCGTCCTCTTTTCTTTTCTTCTTTCTGAACTTTACTTGGGGTTTTGGATTGATTGGTTTGAACACCCAAGGCCTTGCTAGCTCGAGCTGAAGACCCCACTGACGAGTTGAGGTAGACCTTGTGTACTTTCCTCAGCTGGTCCCTAGGGATGGTATAGAGATTTTGATGACGGTAGGCGTGCTCAAGGTGTTCTAGTTCCACTCCGGCCAGGTCCTGTTCTTCTAATTCCATTTCTTCGTCTCCATCATCTGTTTCCTATGGAGCTGACTGTTCTTTAAACAGGCTCGGGGAGGAGGGAGGGAGCTCATTGTTCTGAGGGGGATGGATTTTGATCTGGTCCTCGGGTTGGGGTACACTATGCAGGGAAGGGGAATGCGGCTCAATGTGTTGGGGATGTGACTGCAGGATTGCCTCATTTAAAGGGTTTTCAGGTTGATCTTGCAAGATAGCGAATTTATTACTAGTGGAGGGGTCTTTACTTACCTGGGTTGGTTGTTTCCGGTTTCCCTGGCGTCGTCTTCCTACCGGTTGTGCGAAGCCCTCCTTGTCTTTGCCAGTGTCTTGGGCTCCCTCCCTGTTAACCGCGTTGAGTGGGCATTCACAGAAGAGATGGCCGTGTTCGTGACATTTTCTGCAGCGGAAGGGGATGTGCTCGTAATCAATGGTTTGAGACCAGTCTTCATCGTGGTATTCCAGCGTAATGGAACCTAGGAGCGGCTTGGCTATGTTCAGGTAAACACAGATTCCCGCATATGAGGTGTATCTGCGCTGCTTAGTGGCTTCTAAAGACTTCACATAAACACCAATGGTGTTGCCGATACCTGCTAGAACCTCTTCCAACCAAAACTCCTGTGGGAGGGAGTACAGCCTAATCCATACCGGCGCATGGGCAAAATCTTCTTTCTCAGGACTAAAATTTTCTGTCCAAAATCTCAGGAAAAGGCCGGCTGAGTTATAAAAATATGGACCTCCGTCGAAGACACGATTACGGTCTTCTGGGTTATGGAAGATAATAGTGAAAAATCCTTTGGATCCCAACTGTAGGTCATAATGACCCCTTGGTTTCCACCAATATTGGATCCATTTGATCAAGTCTCTCTCAGAGGGCCATAGCCCTAGAAACTTTCCAACTAGAGCATTATCACGCATAAATTGTTTTTGCTCCTCTATGCGCGGTGAGCTTACCACATATTTTGGGGCCTGAGGCACCTGTGGGATGCATTTCCCGGGAGTCCAAGGGGTCGAAGCTTTTGCTGGGGCTGCCCTCTTGTCTGGATCAATGTCCATGTCGCAGTCTTTGAAGGTCCCTTCCTCTAGAAGGGCCGCACGCATATCCGGAGGTGTCTCAAACGTGGGTCTCTTCGTTCCTACTTCAGCGTCCTTGCCTAGGATGACTTTGCTGTAAGAGACGCCGGGCGGTGTCCCCTCTTTGTGGTTCGGGGGCCCCTGCGGGGCGGCCATCAGTTGCGCACAGTTCGTGTCGGCTCGGGGTTACAGAACCCTAGTTGCAGCTACAAGTGAGATAAGTCACTGGTGTTTACATTTTATTTAAATAATTTTAATTTACACAAGCATATTAATACTTTTAAATAAATTAATAAAAATAAAAATAATATTACAAAAAAAAACAAAAAAAATAATAATATAATCATTCAAAAAAAAAGTCTTACTTTCAGTTCGGCGAGAGTTTAATGTGCTTCGAGGCATTCACTGGCATCCTTTAAGGTCTGGCTTCTGGCATGAGGCCCACGTGCCCGACCTCCGACTCTCAGTACCAAAAACCTAAGCTATTCCTTAACCCTAACGCTCCTTCACTTCCACCTCTTTCCTTTGCTGCCTCTCCACTCTGCTTTGTCCCTCTCGACAGGCTCAATGCCTGCCTCCGAGCACTGGTGCTTGGGCAATGGCTTGTGTTTATTATGTTTTCCATTTGTCTTGGAGGCGAGTGAGCTCTCGTTCCTTTGGTTGTTGCGCGCTCCTCAGTTCCTCGTGGGATTCACGTTCGACACTAGGTTTTATGTTAAATGTGTGGATAAACCGCATTGAATGTGTCATGTGCAAGTGGTGCATGGAGATGTTCACTGGTGTGTTGGACAACTGACTTCATTGATGTCAATCAAAACCTATCCTCCTTCACTGCCGGAGATTTCTTTCATTTTGGGCTCCAGTGGCATCGGCCCCCCGTTGTTATGGACTTCTGCTAATAGAGGTGTTATGTGATTCTCATCAATGTCCATTGGGATGCCTCTACTATTGAAGCTTGTGTAATTTTTTTTTATGGGTCGAAACACCTGTGGGAAGGAAGGAATCGATAATCGATGGTGAGGGAAAATTGAAATTTATATAATTATATTTGGTGTCTGGGGCGATGATTTCGTTTGAATCCCAATTTTTTTTTTAGGATTTTTTTTTCTAGGCGTGGATTGTCTCGATGGAGTTGAAGCATCCTGAGCGATTTGTCTCACCAGATGCAGGAAGGGAAGCTTCCTTTGTGGCTTGGCATGTGGTCACGGACTTAGTGCTTGACGTGGGTGGTGGGAAATGGTGCCATTGTTGTATATCAACTCTCGATTTTTTTTTTTGTTTTTGACTCGGCTGTAGATATTTTTGTTCCCCTTTATTTTTGTTTATTAATGAAAAAAAAAAATATTTTCTATGTTTGCAGCGCACGCTCCTCGACCATGGTTGGGCACTGGTGTGGTCAGGGCATGGTTTTGATCACTGGTGCTTGGGCATTAACTCATTTTAGATTCAATCATTGAGCTTGTGTGTCTGGATGTGTGTTCTCTTCTTTTCTGTATTCTTCTCTGTATGTTTCTTTGTACCGTGTAAAAGTTGTGTGGTTATGTTGTTGGAGGAAATGGATGAGAAACATAGAGGACACCCCTATGCATCGAATCTCCACATGGAAGACACCCCTGCTCAAATTTTGGGGCGACCCAGTTGGGGATTTAAGTGTGGAATCTTGTAAATCACTTGGTTTCTACTCACTGGGAATACAAAATTTTCGTATGAAAATGAATCTCACCCTCGACAGTATATAATAAATGTATGATAGAGAGGATTTTGTTAAATCGAGGGTTCTGGCCCTTGACCTAAAATTCGCATGCCCAATAATTTATAATTTATTTATTTCAACTTCTATATATATGTATATTTATATATATATATATTTTAATTTTATTAGACTAATTTATGTTTACACGTATCTGATAGGAAAGGTGCATGCAACCTTACTCAGTTTTTCCTAGGTCTTGGTGGCTTGGTTGTTAGTTCAATGGGTAGCCTGCCTTGTGGGCTTCTCCGTGGTTCCTTAGCGCTTAGTCTTCGGTGCTATGCTTTGGTTCTTGGCTCGAAGCTTGTGTTGTGTGGTAGGTTTTTGACACGATACATGAAGTATCTCTCGGTGTTCAGCTCAGACTTGGAGATCAGCCCTTGCATAATTGTAGATTGGCCTTCGAGCCTATTTTTTTTTCTTTAATTAATTTATTATTATTATTATTATATATATATATATATATATATATTGTATATACTTGAAATGTTTATTTATAAACCTGTTTAGAAATTCTTGGTAGACTATGTATATATATATAGTCCTTTACATAGGTTTGTTTATTCAAAACAAGTGTTAATTTTTATTTAACACTTCATTTAGTATATTATTATGCCTTTTACATTATCAAAGTGCAATAGATCTATGTTTAAAAAAAATTGTGTTTGACTTGCAGGTTAGGTAGAGCTAGAGCTTGGGGCTTGGCCCTCAGGCCCAAATTTATATTTACCCTTATATATTTATTTAGGGATTTACTATAACTAAATAGGAGTGTTTAAATTTCTGGGTGTGGTTTATTTAAATTTCTGGGTGGGTAGGTAGGCCCTTGGTTCCATATTTTGAACCAGGGCTCTGATACCATGTGTAGAGACTGTAAAATACAACATTTAATTCAATTTAGCATATAATTCTTTCTCATACAAAAAAAATTCATTCGCCAACATATGAGCATATAATATTCGACAATAATAAAAATCTATCTACAGCATGAAATAACTCAGCAACTCATAATTAAAAATACCTTCTTCTGATGCTAAATCTCGTTGCTCTGTTAGTCCAATGCTGAAGTTGAAACTATGTCAAACACTGCCCAAAACTGTGTTTTCCTCCCTGCCAGCTAGGAGCAGCCTATCCGGCTCCCTAATGGGCCTAAAGTAGTGCTTTCTATCTTTCTTCTCATAAGTCACTTTTTAATCCACCAAGTATCCAGTAAGCCTTCATTGATTTATGACCTTTAGTGACTCCATTTCCCAATGGAATTTCTGTCCACGTTGCCACCAACTCTATAAATTCACTTTTACCTTAGAGATCTATCCTTTGGACAAAATACCAAATCAATCCTTTCAGTGATTGATTGAAAGAGAGTGAGTCCCCTTTGGGTTGGAAGGGCTAGCTTCCATCCTTAAGTTGGTTTGTGGTTACCTTTGTACTTTTATTTTCTTAGCCAAAATTAATTTACATAGTGATAACATTAGGAAAGATAAACTGAAGGAAAAAAATGAATCCAATCTAAACTATGAAAGAAAAATGTGATAGAAGTAAAGCTCTAAACTATGACAAAAAAAATGTAATGGAAGTAAAGTTATACTAATGCATGAATAAAACCAACTAACCTTTTGATCAATGTCAATATAAATTTCCTTTTATTATTTATTGATGATTTCAGGAAAATAGATTAAGCTAAGTCAAAATATGAAGCTAAAACGGACCTACAGGAGACTTCTATAGGAACTATCCAATTTCTACAAGAAACTCCTACATGAAGCAAAATTGAGTCTAAAAAGGCAGTGTAAGTTTTTAAAAGTATTGACAAAGCTAGACTATAAATAAATGAAGGGAATGTATTTTTCTTAGCCTTTGGAGGAACCTAGGGATGCTCCAAATGGTTATTGAACATTTCTACAAGATGTTGCTTCAATTGGCTAGTTAGTCATAATGTTAACAGAAACTAGAATTGATCATGCAAAACCAAATCCAACTTCAATAGAGAACTAAAAACTATCTAAGAAATAACTAATATGCATGAAAAGTACATAAATAGTAAGAGGGTCCTTGAGCCCTCTTGGATGAGCCCTACCTAAGAAGCATAAGGAACCTAAAAGAAACTTTAATGGACTAAAGGAAAAACCATCTTTATTTCATAAATATTAGTAATACATCAGGAGAAGGAAAGCTCTGAGTTCTCAGTACAATTATTCACAAAATCCCCATTCAATACTTCCCCAAAATTCTCTATATCCCTCTCCTAGACTAAAGGCCTATTTATATCTAGAGATTTTGACCTCCCTTCCTAAATCTAGATACTCTGAACTAATTGCTTGAAGGAAACAAACCAATATGAAATTACAACTAATCTAGATTCCATGAAAAGAACTTAGTCTACTTCATTAATGAGTATGGAATAAGGAAAGTTAAACTGAAGAAAAAATATGAATCCAGTCTGAACAATGACATAAAATTGTGATAGAAGTAAATATCTAAACTATGACAAAAAATTTGTAATGGAAGTAAAATTACACTATTGCATTAATAAAGAAAGATAACCCTTTGATCAATGTCAATGTAAATGTCCTTTTATTGTTTATTGATGTTTTTAAGAAAAGAGATTAATCTAAGTCAAAATATAAAGCTAAAATAAATCTATAAGAGACTTCTACAGGAACTGTACAGTTCTACAGGAACTGTATAGTTTCTACTAGAAACTCCTACAGGAAGAAAAATGGAGTCTAAAAAGGTAGTGCAAGTCTTTAAAATCATTGAAAAATATAGACTATAAATAAATGGATTGAATCTATGGTTCTAGCCTTGGGAGGAACCTAGGAGTGCTCCAAAAGGTTATTAACATTTCTACATGATGTTGCTGCAACTGGGCAATTAGTCATAATCTTAACAAAAACTGAAATTTATCATGCAAAACTAAACCCAACTTCAATAGAGAATGAAACACTATATAATAACTAACTAATATGCATGAGAACTACATAAGTAGTAACATGGTCCTTGATCCCTTTTGGATGGGCCCTACCCAAGAAGCACAAGGAACCTAAAAGAAACTTTAATGGACTAAAGGAAAAACAATATTTATTTCATAAATATCAGTAATAAATTAGGAGCAGGAAAGCTCTAATTTATCAGTACAATTATTCACAAAATATCCACACAATACTTCTCCAAAATTCTCTATATCCATCTCCTAGACTAGAGGCCTATAGATATATCTAGAGAGTTCAAGCTCCCTTCCTAAATCAAGGAGAGAAATGAGTAAACGAGGGATATCGACCCCTTACATCTGTATTTTATAACTATTTCTGATCATAAGTTGTCATAAATGCACAAGGAGTGCTCTTGGAGGTAGGTATAGACAATTTCCCTTGATATTTGGCTTGCAACTCACTCGAGGAGACAAAATCCCCCGTTTCTAGGAGGTTGGCACCCTTGACTCATGCATTTTGACCTAGTTGGTGGAACACATGTCTTTTTCCAAAACAATTAGTGCAAAAAGGTACATTATACAAAAAACTCCATCNCCCTCTTTATGACTACATGTGATGCAACACAAAAGATTTTGTTTTTTTTTTGTTTTAAGAAGGAAGGAAAAAATTACAAGAATTAATCAACACAACTTGACGACGAACACAATGCGCACAAATCATGACACAGACAACAATGACCCAACACACTAGCACATCATGCAAGTGGACGAACATGTGATACAATAGATAATAAAAATGGCTAAGATAAGGACAATCATCCTGATCAACCAGATGCAACCAACATTTAGTGAAACAGGTAACTTGAACCATCACGACAAGCGAGGAACAAGTGAAAACAAGCATTAGAGCACAAGTACCAACATCACCTACAACGAAAAATTACGCTCCTGTCGGGAGGCACATGAATCTGCCTAGGTTATCATTCACATCTATCAATCAGAGCGCACAATGATCCCCTCATTGGGAATCATGTCATCATAAGAGGTACGCATGGTAGTAACCAAGGAGAAACATAACCTATCGAGACCAATAACCCAAGAAAAATCCAACGTGCTAGGAGACCAAATTAACTTTAAAAATACATGAAGACTAAACCCAAGCACCCAATCAACAAGTCAACAAGACACAAAGAAAATCTGACTACTAGAACAATCATACATCACATTAAATTCCAAAACAATCCTACATCAACATGGGTAATGGTGCAAAATAAATCTAATCTTTAACCCATCATGCCCCACATTAATTTCCTAAATCCACATAAGTCATACATTCCTTGAACTAATCTTTCTTTACCGTTTATGGAATAACTACTTGTTTTTTTTGCATTGAAAAAGAGAATTAGTATATGCACTTAACATAATCAATACTAATACTAGTGTAATGAGGAATGTAATGATGAATCACACCATGTTCACATAGTAAGAAGTATATTCTCTTATAGGTACTAGTTATTCCATGGTGACGCTTGACTACATCAATCTATGCACATTAAAAATAATTATCTTCAAACAAATAGTTCACTTAATAATCTATCTATGAAACATGTCTTCTAAAACTAAATTCGCGATATTTTAAAACTGAAACAAATATATCGATGTCTTTTAAACAATATAATTCGTTGTCTTTTAAAACTGAAACAAATATAATTCTTTGTCCTTTAACAAGTCTATTGATTGATAAAACTATAAAAACAATGCATACCATATTTGATGTATATCATATTCACATAAAAAAAACATTGTATATCATTACATTGTCTATAAAAACTATGTCTATCATATTCACATATATAAAAACGTTGTCTATTAACAACATTGTTTTTAGAGAAGGTATAAAATCGTTGTCAGACGTATGAATAGATTCGTTGTATAAAATTGTTGTGTTTAGAGGAAAGAGAACACAACTATATAAAATCGTGTTGTATAAAATCGTTGTATAGGATCGTTGTGTATAAATTCGCTATCCATTAATGCTATTATATTATTGTATCCAATCCATCTCTAAAATCTCTATTTAACAATGATTCAGTATCTAACAATATGATATATATCGCTATCCATATATATCTATCCATTATTATATCGGTGTCTATTATATACATGATATTCTTGTCTAAAAATATATGATAATTTTGTCTAATAAACGGAAATCCCAAAGTTTATTTCTGAGTTTGTTCAAGTGCAGGGATAAACTGAACACAAAGATAAATTAATGCAGAGATTAAACATACAACAAAAATGCAAATAATCGAGCCCCAAATCGCTGAGTGGGTATGGTGTAAATAGTTGAGATAAACTGGGTGAAATCGTTGGGTCAATACTGGGTAAATCGTACAGAAAATCATGGGGTAAATGCTGTGTAAAATGCCAAGAGAATCATAGTGTGAATGTTGGGTAATATGCCAAGAAAATCATGGTGTGAGTGTTGTTATTTATCAATAAAAAATGTAGAGGTTTACCATTCGAGCACAAATATTTATCATTCCAGAAAACACAAAGATTTACCAAAGTTTTAGCAATTAAAAACGCAGAGTATAATCAGAGTTTAATCAATCAAGATGCAAAGAACCAAAACAAATCTTAGAATCAATGCAGAGAATCAACGCAACTCTGAGAATCAAACGCAGAGAAAAAAACAATGGTGGACTAGAGAGAATTCCTTATTGGGCAGAGGATGATCCTACAGTTATTATCCATGCACAGGAAAGCATGGCATTTGAATCTAAGTCATAAACAATGGAGTGAAGACAATCAATTTGGCTCCTGTCCAACTTCTCAGGCACAGATTAATAACTTAAAGGATCACAGAACAGAGGATAAAAACACAATTTGCATCTCGATCTTCTCCGTGGAGAAGAAAATAATGAAATAAAAGTGCAATCAAGGAATAAAGAAAATGCAGGCAGGAGACATAAGAACGCAGGAAGGTTTTTGACTCTGGGGCTCATTCTGGCCACACACAAAGAGACAGTAACTCTTAAATAACGGATACAGTGTATAGAAAGGGTTCTTACTGAATAAATCAAGCGACAAGGGGGTTACAATTACCATAGGAATGCATGTGCAAGAAATCTCATGGCAATGAAATCTTCAACTGAGTACAAAAAAATAAACATGTGTAAATTAAATTTCAATGCAAGTAACAACTTTAATAGGCATACCTTAGCCAAATGTGAATGCTCCGAAGTTGTTGTCTCGCGCGCGCTCTGTCCAGCTCTCGCTTGCCAACCGATGTGACCTCACCGGTACCTCCCAGCCAACACTAGGGGTACTCTTCTTCCCCTAAAGCCCCTTAGCCATAAAGGGGCCATGCACACAATACCATAGATTTATATCACCCAGTTCGCCTCTCAAGGTCGAGCTACCACTCATGACCCGAGCTGGGTATCCCAACTCCCACAAGAGAAAGTTAAGTCAGGATAAAATTTCAGCAGCGTAATGTTATGCAAAAATATGTGATGCTTTCTCCTCCTCCGCCATCTCTTTTATAGGGTTTTCAAGTAATTAGTTTCCCAAATTCTCATTAAATTACTTTTTTATTTAATTAATTTCGAAAAACCTCCCTTGTACACGTGTCGCCTGATCCCCTAGTTGCACCAGAAAATCAATTTTATTAATTAATTAGTATTCGTATTTCCCTCACCCACCAAGAGCATTCCTAGAAAATCTCATTGGTGTCTCAATATTCCCTTACAATTCTTAAATGAATTACATCTTACTTAATTCCTAGTTGAGTTCATAAATAAAAAGTTCCAAAGGCTAGATTCCTTACTAAGTTAGACATTCAACTTTTTCTTTAAGTTTCCCCTTTTTTTAGGTTTCACTTTTTCTTTAAGTTTCCTTTTCTTTTAAGTTTTCCCTTTTTATAACTAACTTCAGAATTAGTAGTTTAGATAAACAACCATTTAATCCTTTTATGAATTTAATCCTCCATTATAATTTTTTTTTTTTAACTTTAATAATTAAAGTTTGAATTTATCTTATTATTTATAAAAGAACCTTTAGTGAATTGAAATTTTATAAAAAGAATCTTAGTGAATTAAAATTTTATAAAATAACCTTGGTGAATTAGAATTTTATACAAAGGACCTTAGTGAATTTAAATTTTATACAAAGGACCTTAGTGAATCAAATTTTCCACTTTAATCCGGTTATATGTCTAATTAGTTGTTGTTGTTGTTGTTTTTTTGTTCCAAGGTTCTACTCTGACCTAGGTTTTTAATTCACTAGGCTTGGTGAGAGTTCTTAAGGGAAAAATAGTCATTAAAGTTTACTTATCACATCTTTCATTTTAAGGCCAACTAGGTTTATTCACTTACCAGTTAAACTCACGACGTTCCTTTCAAGATGCACTACGTGCTCCAGGGGTCCCACTCGCCTCTTTCTGTTTTCCTTGCACGACGTGCCCTTCAAGATGCACTACGTGCTCCAAGAGTGCCACTCTTCTCTTTATGTTTTCCTTGCATGATGTGCCCTTCAAGATGCACTACGTGCTCCAAGGGTGCCACTCGCCTCTTGACTGAATTTGGTAGATGTCAAACCCCTGGAGTCAATGCTCCGCCAGGTGATCTTGTGGGAGACTAAGGGCCTCTAAGAAATAAGGCCCATGCCTTATTACGTGCCCCTTAGAATCATTGTGAGAGACTATCACAGTCTTCCCTTACGGCATCGTGGGTCTTCTCGAACTAGGTAATCGTTAACCTATAGTTCGAGCCACGATGGGAGTGATAGTAGGCTGTGGCAAGGCTACTGCCACACCTCTTCCTCAATGTCTCTAGTTGTCATGCGTGACCCCTCTACTCCAAATGTGAGTCTGGTCGAAAATCTATCGTCATCCTGCATCCATCAATGAATCATGTCAGCATTAACAATCAATCATCATAACATCTAATCATATGTACATATGTCACATCAACAACATTCAAACCCCAAACAACCCAGTTCTTGACTTGATCCAGAGTCCAAGGGGTTTCATCGATGCCTCTTCATCCTCAATGTATGAAGTCCTACATACTTAGGAGAACCCAGTCAATAGCACCTGTCTACGTAAATACAACAAAATAACATATCATCAAATCCATAATATCTCATAATCATAATCAAAACGACCAATAGTATAATAACCCGGATCACTTTCACGCAAGTGTCCTCAAAGAATAGGTTCTCTCAGTGCATGCAAGAGTGGGATGTTAAATGCATTCATTAATAAACATACAAAATACCCATGATTGACCATTAAATATGATCAAAAGAAAACATTAAGTCATTTTGTGGTGGAAAAATGTGCCAAAGATGAGCCTTTAAAATAGACAATAATGAGGCTCATCATCACCCCCAAGATGAACTTTTGCATGCCCTTGTGCAATCGAGACTGTCTCTATGTATTCATTATTGTTGTTGTTGTTGTGTACCCTACTATTTTTCATCATCCTATTGTTTCTCAATGCCTTGTTGCTTCTCAATAGAATGTTGTTGTTCATTACCCAATTATCTATCCACATTCTTTTGTTGTTCCTCTTGATTCTTGTTGAATTTTTATCTCATATCCCAAGCTATATACTTGGTGACTACTTTTTTCTCATGGTATCCCTTATTTCTCACAATATTTTCCTATTTTTATTATTCCCTTTATGTTTTGAGTTCATCCATTGGATCTATAGGGAGAAGGAGTGGATGGCTCATCCTTAATCCAATCCAATTAGTTTTCATTCTCCTTAGAGTTTCTTTATACCATGATATTTTGAGGAGGGAGAGTTGAAAGGCATTTGGAGAGTGAGGCTCTTTGATTATGAAGGCATGAGGCAAAGCATGCCACGTCATGTGGAAGGATTATATTACTACTTCTCCCAATAATATTAGTGTGTCATCAAGATGAGATAGTACTTCCCTTTGTTTGGTTGTCCATCCAGGACTTATCTCCCTATGAAAGGGAAGATTATGATCTTTGTTGATGAGATCTCCAGGTATGGCTACTTCATCCCTAATACACAAGGGTGTTTGTTGTTCTTCCTCCTTATACTTCTTTATCTCTTCCTCCCTTAATTCCTCATGCCTTATACAAGAGGCAAACGCCATCAATTGTACATCCCCCACATATGGATTGGGATTCCAGTTGTAGGGGTGTGGTAATACAAGGTTATGTAGGTAGAATTCACAAAGCTTGGATTTTTCTTCCATATTACAACCTTGGTATGCATCTAGGAAATATTTGGGTGTATCAAGGTTGAATTTCAAAAACTTGGCTATGTGTAATCTTATTTTTTTGCCACTAAACTTTTAGGAACAGTGTGTATGTTTTGGCTAGCTTCCTCCATTCTAGCATTTATTCAGATACTCTGGATATTTTTTTATTATTTCTTGCATAATGTACACTTGTTCACTCTTCTCATGCATATCTCATCTTACCTTACTCAATTGTTGCTAAAGTTTCTAGTTCTCTACTTTCAGTTTCTGGTTGTAGTCTACTTTTTGCATAGCCATAATTTGGAACTTTTATTGAAAAAGTTGGAGTTGCTTCTCCAACTCTTGAGTAGCCTCTCTTTAAATTTTCCTTTATTATCTTCTTCCATCCTTTTCCACTTGATGGAATCAACCTTGGATTTCTCTAGTTCCAATAAGGTTGCATAAAGAAGTTTTTCCATGGGAGGTTTTGTTTTAGAGGTCCCTTCCATTGGTATTTCCTCTTTCATTATAGTCTCCTCTTGAGGCTCCTTCCCCTTTGTTTCTTTTTACTGTTATGGATTAGGAGAGTTCTTAACTTCCTCTACTTGGGGTGTGATAATGAGTGGGGCTGATGGTATTGGGCTCCTCTTTTTTTTTTTTTTCTTGATTTTGTTGGACCTCCTCCTTCTCAGTTGCACCCACTCTACAGTAGTGATTTTCAAAGGGTTGACTGTAGGGTTCCCTAAACTAGTTAAGACATCATTCGCCTCTCTATCTTATCCATCTATATTTTTATTTCCCCCCTTCTTTTGTTGTTTTTCTTTCTTGGGCTTGGTGAGTCTCTTGGGTTCCTCTCCCTTGTTTATTTCGTCTTCACTCATGGCTTCCTATACTTATTCAAAAGCTTGTACGTCCATGTTGATAAAATCTTCCCATAGAATTATATGTTTCTAGATCTTAAGAGCATATGAGACTGTCGGGATTTGGGACTAACATTTGGAAGTGATTGTTTAAGGGATTTGGGACTAACTTGAATTTCAGTACAACATATCATCCAAAGCAAGATGGGAAAAAGGAGAGGACTAACTGGATAATTGAAGATATGTTAAGAATGTATGTGATGGATAAACCTTCCAAGTGTGAAGACTACCTTCATCTAGTTGAGTTTTATTATAATAATGGGTATCAAAAATTTTCAACGATGATCATATTTGAAGCCTTGTATGGTGAGAAATGAAACGCGCCAGCAAGTCAGGACAACCTACCAAACAAAGCAGTTATTGGGACGAAATTTATAGAGGAAATGGAAGAGAATATGGTAAATATCATGAAAAATTTGAGGGTTGCATAGAACCGGAAAATTAATTATGCAGATAAGAGTAGAACATATAAGAAATTTAAAGTGGGTGATCATGTGTTTCTAAAAGTAAAATCTAAAAAGAGCTCGCTAAGATTAGGAAGTTTCCCAAAGTTGGTAGTGAGATACTATGAGCTACTTGAAGTTTTAGAGAAGATAGACTTAGTTCCATACATGATTTCATTTCCTGCATCCATGAGAATTCATAATGTATTTCATGTATCTTTATTGAAAAGGTATGTGTTTGGTCCTAACCACGTGATTTATTGGACCGTGATCCAGGTTGAGCACAAAGGGGACTTTTCGGTGGAACCAGTACACATCTTGGACTGGAAACTCAAATTTCTCAGGAAGAAATTTGTTGGTCTAGTAAAGGTTCAATGGACCTTATACGTTCCTGAAGATTCTATGTGGGAGCATGAGGAGACCATGTGGGAGGAGTACCCACATGTTTTTAAAAAATATGAAGAAAGTTGAATGTATATTTGTATATAATTGTGCAAGGCTTCGTTTTCGCAACTGGGATTCCTAGAGCCACATCTTACATATTTCTTGTTAAATCTATGTTGGATCCCTAGAAAGGAAGTGGTATATCCTAAGGGACTGCAGTGCTAAGAAGGGGATACACTTCCTTGGGTTTTGCAGGTTGACGGGAATGAGATATTGTTGGTTGGAATTGTTGCAGGAGTTGTGAAGCTGCAAAACTATCGAGTACTATGATGTAAATTTTGTATATGTACACATATGTGGTGTCATGCACTGAGGAAAGTGCAATTTGTAGGGGGAGTGAAATGTAACATCCCCATTTTCAATCCCCAATTTAATGATGTATAATGTAAATACGATATATGGATGTGGGACCGATGTTGAAATATGTAAGCATTGTATATCAATAATAATAAAATAAATGTATCATTGGATATAGATGGACACAAATAGAATAATTGGGGATAAGTTTCCACACGAGAAGGGTAGGGTCTAAGAGGGGGTCCAAAGGGGATTACCCATTTATTTTAATATCAACCCACTTTTTTGAATTATCATTGTGTATAAACCTTCTAATTTTCAATTGAGTGTATCAAAGTCCCAATCACTAAACACGTGTAAGAGGTGGGTGTGAAAAGTCACTTCACATAGTTATTGAGAGTATGTTTGGAGTACAAGCAAGCATGAGGGAAGTGTGAGAGGGAATTGAATCCTTTTTGGGAAGAGTGAGAGTCAAGCAAGCATGAGAAGAGAAGGAAATTTGTCTGCAAAGGAGTGCAACTTTTACATGTAGTTTTTGGGACAACAAGGGAGTGCAAAGTGTTGGATCTTGGGGGAAACCATAGTGAGCATGTGTGGTAGATTTTTGGAGATGAAAATTCATTAAGAAACATGTTGTTAGGCCTATAGAGTGATATTTAGAGAAATTAACCTACAAAAACGAGCTTGTTGTTGTGAGTTTTTCCTTGCAGTCGACATCCTTGGAGTCCCCAACAAGAGAGATTCCTAGCGAACATGTGTTAGATCCCTAGAGGGAAGTGGGAAGGCCTGAGGGAATGTGTGTTGTGAAGGGGGATCCCATTCATTGGGTTGTAAAAGTTTAGAGGAAGAGAGTTGGAAGATTGGGATACCTGTAGGAAAAATCAGTTTGTTGTGGGTAAAATTGGGCTATGAGTGAACAGTTGAGAGACAATCTTTCTTGTGTATTTGTAGCCCAAGATTGTGGGTGATTTGTTGCTAATATTAGGAGAAAAAAATATATGGTTGGGTGGAATTTCTATTCCCTCCAACCAATTCCACATTTGGTTTAAAATATAAGTGTTTATCTTTGTTACATTGTTTATATTTTTGGGTTCTATTTGTTGTGCATATACTTCGTTCTTGCGTAAACTATATGTTGTTGTGTATTGTATAATTAGATATGTTCATAATGTTGTTAATGCACATAAATCCTCAATGCTATCATTTAATTATGGGATTATTTGTTATGTGCTTACTTTGACTTTTAAGCAGTTGTATTTGGTCGTGTGAATGTTAAAATTAATTGCATTCGTGTTTTAGTAATGTTGTTAGATTCATGGGAAATTTTAGAATGCATACATTTGATTTAATTGGTATCATAAATTTTTTGAATGTTGGGTTTAGTGGAGGGGGACACTACAAGAGCTAGGGTGATGCTTACTTCAAACTTATGGATTGATGTAGGACTTATCAATGGTATTCTTGGTGTTGTAGAACAAATTGTGTATAACCCTATAAGTTTACCCCATAACCTCCCACATGGTTTAGTAAGATTTGATAATAATTTATGTGAGGGTTTCATGGGACTAATATTTCCCTCATATTGTTCCTATTACACCTATTGAATGAGGTAATAAGTAACAAATTCCATTTAAACTTTCTTGGGGACTAACTATCCATAAGTCACAAGGATCAACATTAGAGAAAAATATTATTAATATTGGGAAGCAAGAGAAGAAATACATGATTTTTATTACAATATATCGAGTTAAAAGTTTAAATGATCTTTGATTTCAACATCAATTATCATATTCTAGTGCTTTTATCATTTTAATAAATACTACATTTAATAATAAACTAAATCTACATGTAATTAAAAAAGAATTCACCCACTTTAATATATTTTCTTATACGTATAACTTGATTCATTATATCCTCTCCTAAAACATAAACCAAGAAAATGGCAAACAAGCATAACTACTATCGTCTATAGAAAATGATGTATCTTTTCCTATCCTCAAATATCCAAATGTTCTTTTTAGCATAAACTCTTGTTCTTTTAACAAAGAGTTCATAACATTAGTGTTCTTGTTTAAGAGAAAAAGGGTGGAGAAATTTCAGTCTTTTCATTTTTAAAAGGAATTTTAAAATTATTTTTTCAATTTTGTCTTATTAGTCCCTCCCTCTAGCGAGGGACTATAGAAACAGCCCTCGCAGTCAACTATCGTTGACTAGGTATTACATGGTCTGTTTTAATGCATGAATAGGTGAGTTTTGGAGCAGGCTACACTCGATAACCTATGTTCTCTACTACCTTGCTTTATTTCCTTTTTAATTTCCAATTTTTATTACCAACAAAATTATTTTCGTAATTTTATAATCTCACTTACTTGATTTCTTATTGGCTAAGGGAATTGTGATTTGAATTTATTTCCATGGTGTAAGTGAATTTATTTTCGCTCTTTTTTACAATTAAAAATTAATTAAAAAAATAAATAAGCTTCAGAACTAAGTTAGTGGTGTACACATTTTTTTTCCAGTTCTGAAAATGCTTTAGTCGAAGTTTTGGAAGACCAAGGGACTTGGCCTTATCCCTTGCTACGTGCTCACCTCTTGGCCACCTTCTCAATTTCTAATCTTCAAAACTAAGTTACTGGTGTACACATTTTTTTTCCAGTTCTGACAACGCTTCAGTCGAAGTTTTGGAAAGCCACGGGACTTGGCCTTATCCCTCGCTATGTGCTCACCACTTGGCCACCTCCTCAACTTCTAGCCACTGCTTGGCCACCTTCTCAATGCCTCACCCTCTCCTCACCACCCTGCATAAAGGAATAAGCAAGTAAGGACTGTCTCCTCACCACCCTACACAAAGGAATAAGAAAGTAACAAAGATCAAGCTAAACAAAGGTATGCAAAGAAACAAACATATTTCTTCCTCATGCACAATAATACAGTAATAAGAATGATACTCTACCTATCATCATGAATTATTATCAGTGGTGGCTAGTATATTCCTTATTGTTCATCTGCCAAAGGAGATTTTTTCTACGATTTCTCCATCCATCCACCTAGTTGTCTAAGTGGTGTAGTTAGTGTCACACAGAATAGGTCCCTAGGTCAACTCAAGTCTCCAAAAAAATTCGCTCTAATAATTTTTCCAAGTATTAGCACTAAGATTTCATTTGTAGGAAAAATATTTTTATATTTTATATGAAACCAAAAACATAAGAAAATGAATTAGAGAGCAACAACAAGAGCGTGATGAATGAGCCACTTACCAAATGTTCCATCTCTCTGCTACCTATTGTGTGTGGAGTGAGCATTGTAAGAATCCCTCTCTTCCCACCTTCGATCTTTCCTAGAAAGAAATATCCATCGAAACAGCAACACTTTCATTAGCCCCATGTGATTTTTAAACTGTCCAAAACTAAAGCTGTTGTAACCACCCAGTGGGCCATTTTCACCACAACTAAACTTACAAGTATACCATCATATTTTTTTTTTTTAAATCTATGTATCTCTGAGAAATACCCATCAAAACATCACTACTCTCATTATCTGCACACAATTCTTGAACTATCCAAAACTACAATTGTTACAGCCACCTAGTGGGCCATTTTCGGCACAAATAAACATACAAGTATACCATTATATTGTTTTTTTTTTAAATCTATCTATCTGAGAATTTATGGTTTTATCTATGTGTGGGTAATATATTTGATTTGATTAGATCATAGCGCTCATGATAGAAGTAGTTCACAATATGTTCAACCCATCATCCCTTGTCTCCACAACATTGATTCTCGTCATTGTCTCCACATACATTCAACAATTCAACTTGCCAAGCTTGGATGCCAACTTCGACAACATCACAATATTCTACTTGAAGGTTGTATTCAAAATGAAATCTCGATGATCTACGGAGGGAACATCATATTTTGTGAAGCAGATCATATAGAATTTTGTTGGAGGTCACCGAGAACTTCACTTCTTGTTATTTTAATAGTGATTGTAGTGTGCCTCTAGTTTTCCTACTCTAATCTACTATGCCCATGACAACTTATAAATAAATATATAGATAAAGATATTTGTAATTAAAAATGTATGTATACATTTAGTATTTCCAGTGTTTTTCAAGTGTTTTTTTTATGAGTGCCATCAAGGGGCATACTGAGTGTGAGAATGGGTGGATTTACCTCATTATGTCCGCCCTTGTCTTTACAACAATGATTCTCAACATCCTCTACACATACATTCATCAATTCAACCTACACAATCTTGGATAACAACCTCACAAAGAGTGCAAAATTCTACTTGATGGATATTTTCAAAATGAAAGATTGACGATCAATAGAGGGATCATCCTATTTCTTGAAGCAAATCATACAGAATTTTGTTGGTGGTCTCTGAGAGTTGCATTTCTTGTGATTTTAATAGTGATTAAAGTGTGCCTCTGGTTATCATACTCTCGTGTACTAATCCCATGTACTATGCCCATGACATCCCCGCATGCATATAAATAGAGGGAGCGTTATCGGAGGAACGAAGGGACACATTGGCACTGATATGCCATTTCTTCCCACTAAATCGTAATTCCTTCGATGATATCACTGACTATCATTGTCTAGAAGGATGAAGCCTTGGATTTCCATCACGAATTGAAACCCTCTCTTTGTTTCTCTCTAAAAGTCTACGCTTCTTCAACTGAATTACTTGGATTTGATCTGAGACTTTGCTGCTACTAGAAGATTGTAGAGCATGCATGATGAATAGAAGGCATTTGGAATATTGATAGTCAAATGTACTAGAAGATTTTGCAGAATCCAGGATTAACAAAAATTAATTGATAGAATAAATGCCTTGGACTTTGGTAGTGATATGGACACCTCCCCATTTGTTTGTAGCAAAATTATGCAAATTGTCTATGTTTTCATGCATGTTCGACGTAGTAGGAATATGACCAAGGTAGGTGGAATATGGTGTGTTCACTTGTCAAATATGTCAGGTAAAGATGACACATCGAGATTCGATAGGTTAACCATTTGTGGAGAGGGCCTAATAAACACATATTATAGCAACACTTGTTACCAAAAAGCTTCGTATGTGTTTATTTTATTAATCCAAAAACTCTCCATGGTAACCACTAATGTATTTATTTGTCTACGTGTTGTAGCATGAAACAATTTTTTTTCATTAACGTATTTATTTATCTACATGATGCACCACGGAATAGAAGCTTTAATTTCAATGGGTGGAATAAGATATGATTTCACTGCAGTGCACTCCAAGCACACATAATTGTCACTACTACCATGATGAGTGGTGACAATTATTTGTAGGTTGGTATGTCCATCCTCTCAGCCCTCTTTGGATTCCCTTCTTCTTCTTTACTTTAGTTTAGAGAAAGTGGCCTGAATCGACTGGGAAGTAGACGCACAATGGGGATCTGCGACATATTTGTATTTACTTCCTGCAAAAGTTCCCGTTTCTCTCATCCCAAATGAAAATAAATATCTAAGACGCAACTTTGGAAATTATCCCTTTGTCAATGATGGCTAGAAAAACAAACGATGACTAGAGACCGAAGAATATGTCCAAGAATGAATAAAGTTGCAAAAACTTGCATATCTTCTAGTCTTGACACTATTATTTTATTCCTAACTATAGATGAGTGTGTACTTTGAAACTGTCACAACTAATTGTAAGAGATATAAAAGGAAATTTTGATTAGATACTTGGAGTATAACAGTTAACCATAAATAGACTTATGAATTCACTATAGTTCACTATCCCTCTCCTTGTTTTTATCCAATGCATCATTTTATGCATGGTCTTTATTATAGTTAATTAGCGATGGGTAATAGGTCATACTCAACATTATGTCTTAATTAAAGTTAACTAATGACATTGAACTGGTCATAATCAACATTCACCGTTCATTGTTTAATTATAGACCATTGAACTAAAGACATTAGCAAACCACCCAACCCCACGAATTAGGGTTGCTAGTAGTACCCATGTGTGAAACATGTGTTCCATTAATGTAAGCATAGTTTATTGCTTACAGAAACATGTGTTCCATTAATGTAAGAAGAGTTAAGTAGAGCTTATTTCTTAGTGTAACCAAACTTCACTTTATAATAAACTTATGATTTTTCAATGAGGTGGGACTAGCTACTTTGCAACTATTTCCCTTGTTTTTTCAATGTTCAATGTTCAATGTTAAGTGAATTTTTTTTTTTTATTTGAATATTTTAAAATTATATATTTTTTCTATTTTACAATATTGGAGTTTTAAATTTGTTGATCAACTCATCGATTATTATGTGGGAATATGGAATTTTAAATTTGTTGATGAGATCATTGATTATTATGTGGGGATATGGAGGTGATGTATTTGAAATATTTGTTAGGCTCATAAAAATATTTAAAAAAAATAAATTGAGCAAAATTTATTATTGGTTCAACATTCCTATTTAATTAATTGTTTTGACATGACATTGAGATTGTATTAATTAATTCAAATGACATTAAAAAAAAATCAATTTATATCCATTCATTGTTTATTACATCAATGATCAACATTGCCAGTGTTGAATGTATTTTTCATGAAATCCTTAATCCCTAAGTTTATAAGTAGTGCAATGAATGCACCACCCCATGTATTTACTTAGACTTAAATGTTCCTACTTTGACAAGTCTTAAACAAAAGAAACATTACTTATAGTCTGGTTTCACAATCAAGCTACAATGAAAATTTGGCATGGAGAGGGGGTTGCAACTGAGGATGAGGTGATGGGCCTACCGATAGTTTTGGTGGAGCTGCATTGGTGTTGGAAATTATTATGGAATGCATCGTTGCATTTGGTAAGAATCTTGAGAGACTCATTCCCTTGAAACTCAATTAGAGAAATTGCACAAATGAATGGATATGATCACGAATTCATCATCTAATCATAGCTTCATCCAATCATATGAATGAATAATTATCTACCAACCCTCTAGGTCCAAACTTCTATATATTATCCTCTTCTCCTCTTGAAAGATAGACTCCATGGACAAGATTTGCAATACTTAAAGAAAATATTATAATAATTCACCACAAGGAAATAACAATGTAAAACCATCACCATGACTATCGAGGTAGTCTTGAAGGTGGTGGTTGTGGCTTGTGCTTGGAGGATTCTACAAAAATGGTGACACATAACAAATTAAACCAATCAAATATTGGTTAGCTCAAGTTATTTATGCTTCTTTAATGCATGATAAGTTTTGTTATTGTTGCAAAGAATCATACCTTTTTTCTTCTCCCAAGTGGCCCGATGTACATTACATTACCTAAGGGGGTCACTAACAGGAGAATGTGAGAAACAAATAACATAGAGTTAGCATAAAAGAAAATTTGAGAGCCATTATTGTGGCTAGGGTGAGGGTGGAGCAATTCCTAGGTTTGTATGAATGTAAGTCATATATATTATTCAAAGGTAAGATAGACATAGACATGTATAGAGACATAGCTATGAATAATGAGATTGTGAACCCTTTCAGTCAAGTTTTGGTGTGGAACAAAGGGAGATAGGATCAATCATGCCAAATATTGGAACATTCATTAAAGTTGATGTCGCAAGAAATCTCTCTTTGAAAATTGCTTAGAATTGCTAAGATATGTTCATATTTATAAGGTAATTAGTCTTAACTTATCTCATGTTTTCTTTGATTGGTTTTATCGTCATCATTTAATCAATAATTTCCTTTTGAACTAAGCAATGAAAGAAACTAAGACCCAAAGTGTACCAAAAAACAACATTGGGGATGAGCAACAAGTTCACAACCAAATGTAGACAAACATAGCTTGGTCATGCTTTCGTTCACATTGGCATTTTAGTTGGGGCATTCCAGTGTATCCCAATGTTTATTAGTGTCCTTACTAATAATGCTAAGGCAAAAAAAAAAAACAAATTTGAGCTATATTGAAATCTCCTTATAGCTCTCATTTAATTTTACCCAATAATTGTTTCTCTAGTTGTAGTGTTAGTTTCATATCTTCCAATTGAACAACAACACATTTAAGAGCCCACACCAACACCAATTATAGTTATTATTGACCATACGTATATGTATTACTCAACAATGACCTAGAATAAATGAAAATTGTGTTTCCTTTATAGATCAACCCTTCCATGCTTTTTCCACTACTTAACAACCTAATGCCCATGGTCGTGCTTCACTAGTTCCATTGTTAAATATGTGGCAGGTTTTTTCTAGAACAACATGATAGATGACCAGAAGTGTCCATGGATGGGAGTCTTAAAGTGGAAAAGGGGAAAATGTGATATGGACATTAGTGGACCAAAATGAACCTTTTTCCTTGCAATTACAACAATAGAGATCAATTGTAACATGATTTCACCCTCCTACTTTATTATTTCTTCTAGATATCATATTTTCAATCATTTGGAGCTAAGAACCCAAGCAATGGAAATTTCTAGTTTCTCATGCTATGCCACTTAATTATTATTATCGTTGCATGTATAAGGTTGGATACAACTTGTTGAAGTCCATCATTATGCCACTACAATGTGAAGGTTTATTAGATTGTTATAAATGATAGCATTGTTAGATTTCATGATATGAATTTATGAGGAATGACACTCGTCGAATCCTAGTGGGTGTTGAGAAATCATCTAGAGAATTATAATATTATTGCTCATTTCACATTAACTCCTCTTCACTTAATTGGACAAAGTGTGTTGTTTATGAGTAATAAACCTATGCATTTGTTGCATTATGTTGTCATTAATGTCAAAGAGTTGATGTCTTGTCATAATATCATTGATGTATTGATTTATGGCCTATCTTGTCAATGGTGTAATTGATGTCAAAGGATTGATGTAGATGATGTCAAAATATTGATTTAATTGATGTCAAGTGGTGTCATAGGGATGTGTTGGTTGACATGAAAAATTTGTACCTTTGATGTCATGTCATCGTTGATAGGAAGTACCAAATGGATGAACTCAGAAGTGGTCCCCTTATGGTGAAATCTTTCACAGGAAGACGCTTTGTGAAGTCCAAATGGTTAAGTGGTTGAGTCATCCTAGCAGTTTAGTTAGAGAACCCAAGTTTGATTATTGAATAATGTAATGAAGATCAATGAATTTGATAGTGAGACTATTCTATATGGATACTTATTTTCATTCCATTTCCGGTGATATGTGGAACGTCACATAACTCCTCACGGTTAGAGAGTTATGGTCATGTGAAGTTGGAGAACCCTCATGTGTTGTCTAGAATCCCCTAGAAGGTCAAAGAAGTCAAATTATTCTAGAAGCTTCTAAAATAAGTTCACTAGTCAAAGTGGATAGTCATGGGTTAAGTGGTTGCAACAATTTTACAATTAAAAATAAATTAGTTGCAACTAAAAGAGGATAAGTTATTGTTTATGAAGAAAGTAGTTACAAGTGGACAAGTGGTTAGAAGTGGGTTAGCCCCAAAACGAAGGAAGTTGGTTAGTGTTGGTTAGATGAGGAAGCTACTTGGAGAAGTATAAATAAGAGAGCAAGGGTCTCTTATGAGTGAATCTCTTGAAGACATGTAAGATCTATTTTGGTAAAAGATTCATTGCAGGTACTCATGGTTGCATCAGAAGTTTTGTAAGTCTAAGATATTGACAATGAAAGTTTCGAAGGTTTAGAAACCCTAGTTTCTGAAGGTGTACGTGGGCTATAGTGAGACAGGGTGCATACATACACAATATGCAGTGATCCAGGGCTCATACATATGCATGTTGAAGAACAGAAGGGTGTGTACATTTGGGAAAGATATGGAAGACTTGAGTGAAAGCTGGTGTCAGGTTCCTGAAGTCTAAAGCAAGTTTCAGATCAATGTTCTACAAGCTCAGATCTTCCATAGAAGTTCTGGTATGGTTACATGTTTTTTTTTATGGTTACTTTTTCTTATGGTATGGTGAATTCTTAAGGCATTCTTGGTATGGTTGTTGTGATATTTGGATATGGCTCATGTTGGTTGGTTGGCTAAGTGAGAAACACTCTTATGGTACAATATTGATATGGTTGTAATAGTATACATCTTATGGTAACTTGTACATGGTTGAGGGACATTCATACTATATGGTGTTTGGTTGAGGAGCATGCATAGATTGTTGGATGGCATAGATATGTTTGTGATTGGTTATGGTATAAATTGGAGAGTGAAAGACAGAAGTGGATTTGATAGAGGTTGCAGAAGATCTAATTTTTCAAGGAGAGAGAAAACCCTAGTTCTTCAGAAGGCATACATAGGCTGCAGTACAGATAGGTCGTGTACATACGAGAGATGCAGTATATATAGGGCACGCACATACACGCATTGCAGAACATGAAGGTCGTGTACATGTTGACAGATTGGTATCTTTTGAGGATTGATTCCTCTTCTCAATTGATGTTGAGATTTGCAGGTTGTGTCTTGCATTGAGAGTTGGTGCTCTTGTGGAGTTGTTTCTCTATTTAGTTGTTGCTAAAAAAAACCCAAGGATTGTAAAATAAACTTATACATATATCTTGTGTTCCTTGTGTTCCTTTTGGTGATGGCTTATTGATGATATTTGTTGTTGATATATGTTTACATACAACTTGTTATAAATGAAAGTAATGAATGATGAGTAAATGGTGATTACTAACTAAGGTGTTTATGTAAAGGAGTTAAAAGAGCCCTACACTAATTCACCCCCGTTTCAATGTGGTCAGGGTGTCCAACAACATTAAGGTATCAAAAAATATGGGTTTAGCAATATCCATTAAAATTTTGAATAGTGAAATATGTATAACCATTGTAGAGAAATTGTGCTCTAAAAACCTAGCCTCAATAATAGAAGGTTTTGTAAACATTGGTATTGTAATATTTATATCTTGCATACATACTAAGCCCATCAAGTTGTTGGTCACTACCACACATTTCAATTTTGGACACTCAATTATGGATCTTAGTGATAACAATGAACTTACCACAATCGAGAAGGTTAACTTTCCTTTATAAAAAATAAAAATAAAAAATTATAATATAATTACAAAAAAAAATTATATTCTTTCCAATCAAAAGGTATGAAAACAAAAGGAAAGTCTAACTACTATGCAACTCTTCCTTATTAGATTTAAATATATTAACCATCATTCAACATCATTATGATTATGTATATAACATCGCAATATTCTAGTTTGATTACTGTCTCTTTTCATTTTTTTAATTATAAATCTATAAGCGTAAATATGCTTTATACAAAATAAAATAAACCCATGGTTCTAAGAATGTATAATAGATATTAATAAAAATGTGAATATTTTATTGGATTTGAATATGTTAGTTCATTCCTTAAGTAAGAGAGATATAGTACTTACAATCATGCAACTGTTACAAGGGAATCAAGTTCCATTTCCGTGCTTCAATGACTTCATTAAAATGCTTCAAAGTACGTAAATGTTATAAATAACTCTAATTCAAAAGGGAGGAAATCATAACTGGTTGGAAACCATAACTTTATTTGCATAAATTATGTGGTTGGAAAGTATTCAAAAACATCGAACCTAAAAAGTTATGCCTATTCAAAATCAAATTTTAAAATTTGATTATTTTGTGAATGGTTCAACGACTTTTCTGAGAATTTGAATGTATATTTCAAACTAATCTATATTACAAGCCAAGTGCATTATTCCTATTATTTATATTATTATCGGAAGGACCAGTTTATTAAAAAAAAAAGAGATTCCATTTTTAATTTGAATTGTGGTGAAGGTGGACTATTACATAAATTTTAATAGAAATTTTATTTTGTTTTACATGGAAAGTAGTATTTTAAAGTGAGAGATCATGTATTCTTCAAAGAAAAGTGAAAAAAAGGGATTCATTGAAGTTGGGAAGCTATAAGAGGTAGATATTTTGGTCCATTTAAAATATTGAATAAAATAGAACCAGTTAAATACATGTTTTTATTGTCTACTACTATAAAAGTGTTCGACAACACATGCATTCCAACAGAGGATGAACACCTTCAGTAATCACTCACATAAACAGATCAAATATCAACACAACGATGTTTTCACATGGTAAAACCCCTACAGGGAAACACCCACGGCCCCAGCCAATGCAGCCACTTGGAGCAGTTTATTAATGCAAAGAAAAAAATTACAAAGAGATTTTACAAGAGAGTTTCTCACAATCGATCATCGGCAAATGACCCTCCATGCTCTTTAAATAGAAATCATGGACCAATCGGGTGTTAAGCCATGGATCAATGGCCATTAAGATCGAGGAGAGTATGAACCGTCGGATCACTCTATGTCGGGAACATATCGTGATCGTCGAATTTCCTAACTACAAATGCATACTAATGCATACTAAAGAAACACACTTTTACCTAACGACATATTAGACCAAGTAGATCTTAACTAACTCCTAAGTGTCTAAATATCCTAACATCCCCCCTTAAGATCAACTTGGGATAGGATTGAAGGATTTACAATAGTGACACAATAGGAGAAGGAAGGAGGCATTAGAGCCTACCCCCCCTTAATGAAAACTTCATGAAATCCTAACATAGATCAAAGGTTGGAAAACTTTGCCTCTGGAAGAGACTTTGTGAAAATGTCTGCAACTTGATCTTCTGTAGGGAAAAAGAGCACTTCAATAACTTGATCATGAATTAGCTTTCTGATGAACTGCATGTGTAGCTCGATGTGTTTTCTACACTGATGTTGAACTGGGTGTTTGGCAAGCTTGATGACACTCTGATTGTCACACCAAAGGTTGGTCAGATGTTGGTGTTGGAATCCAAACTCTGAAAGGATCTGCAAAGCCATAGGGCTTCCTGACTTGCATTTACCGATGCTCGGTACTCTACTTCTGCTAAAGAAAGTGCAATAGCCTATTGTTTCTTACAGGCCCAAGTGACAGGTCTTGAACCAAGGCTGAAAACATAACCTGCAGTAGATTTTCGATCATCAGGGTCATCGGCCCAATCTGAATCAGTGAAACCAACCAATAAAGGAGTCCCCCCTGAACTGTACCATGAACATAGCGAAGTATCCTTTTAGCTGCTTTCCAATGGATTTCATGGGGTGTTTTCATATATCGGGCAACAAGACCAACAACAAAGGAAAGATCAGGACGGGTATGAGTCAAGTATAAGAGGCTACCAACTAATTGACGGTACAGGGTGGCATCAACTTCAGGAGAAGTATAGGTGGAAAAAATCTTGACTCTAGACTGGAAGGGAGAAGGGGTTGGTTTACAATCGTCCATGTGAAAGAAACGAAGAAGGTCACAAGCATACTTAGACTGGGAAAGAAAAATTCCTTCATTGGTTTGCAAAACTTGGAGGCCAAGGAAATAGTGCAAAAGACCTAAGTCTATCATTTCAAATTTCTTCTTAAGGTTGGTTTTCACATGGTTTAAAAGTTTTGAGTCGCTACTAGTAAGTATAAGGTCATCAACATAACGGACAAGGATTATGATATGGCTTCCTACTTTCTTGTTATAGACATTAGGATCAGAATGGCATCTAGAGAATCTAGTGGTAATAAGAAAGTTATCCATTTTTGCATACCAAGATTGAGGAGCTTGCTTGAGACCATAAAGAGATTTCTTGAGGCGAAAAACAATGCTAGAGTCATTCTGGACATAGCTAGGAGGTTGTTCCATGTAGATTTCTTCTTGCAAATCTCTGTGCAAGAAGGCGGATTTAACATCCATCCGATGGACCTCCCATTTATGTGAGGCAGCAAGGGCAAGAACAAGGTGGATGGAATTCATTTTTTCTACAGGGGCAAAGGTTTCATTATAGTCAATTCCTTCAACTTGGGAAAATCCTTTGGCAACTAACCGAGCCTTGTGTCTTTCAACACTTCCATCTGATGCATACTTAGTTCTGTAGACCCATTTGTATCTAACAAGTTTTCATCCTTTTGGAAGAGGTACAAGATCCCAAGTATCGTTTTCCATTAAAGAACGATACTCTGCATTCATTGTTGTATCCCAATCTGGATGACCTGAAGCTTCTGCAAATGTCTCTGGATCATGAGTTTCTGAAACTTGAGACAAAAGAGAAGAGGCTCGCTAGAACTGTGAATGTGTCCGACGCTGATATGAGGGATCACCGACAAGATCACCAACTACTTCTCGTGTTGAACGGACCCATCTAGGAAGCAGTTGAGCTGGTCCTGGTTCAGGTTCAAAGGACTCATATGGAGGAGGGTGAGCAGGCGGAGGTGGATTTTCATCCTCACTGTCATCGTCTAAGGAAGAAACCAGATCATAAGAAGGCACAAATGTCGAAGATGGCTCGCAAGACGAAGAAGGCACAATCGTTGAATTAGGCTCACAGGCCAAGAGATTTTCATCAAATTTAACATCTCTTCTAATAATAATTTCATTACAATGTGATTGAAGAAATTTGTAACCTTTGACATCTTCAGAATAACCAACAAATATACACTTCTCACTTTTAGGCTGCAATGCTTTCCTTTTCTCATCAGGAATGTGAGCCCATGCTATACTGCCAAATACACAGAAGTAACTTACATCTGGTTTAATTTTAGTCCAAGCTTCTTCCGGTGTTATATTTTTAAGAGCTTTTGTGGGAGTGCGGTTTACTATGTAATTTGCACAGTTGATGGCTTCAGCCCAATACTTTAGAATTAATCCCTTAGATTGGATCATACAATTAGCCATTTCTTTTAATGTGTGATTCTTTCTCTCAGCAACACCATTTTGTTGTGGTCTATATGGAATGGTGTGTTGCATTTGGATTCCCTGTGTAGTGCAGTAGCTTGTAAAATTATTGTTCGCATATTCACCTCCATTATTTGTTCTTAACCTTTGAATTTGATGTCCAGATTTCTTTTCTATAAGGGCCTTGTAGGCCAAAAACTTGTCAAAAACTTCACTCTTGAGTTTTAAGAAGTAAACCCAAGTACGTCTGGAAAAGTCATCAATGAAAGTTAAGAAACACTTGCACCCAAAAAAAGAAGGAGAATAAAGTGGACCACACAAATCACTATGAACAAGCTGCAAAGGACTCGAGGCGTGCTAAGAGGCACGTTTGTCAAAACTATCCCGATGATGTTTGTCAAGAACACAACTGGAACAAACACCATCTCTGCATGAAACAAGAGGAAGACTAGTCACCATCTGTTGATTACATAGTTGTTGCAATGAGCGATAGTTTACATGACCAAACCGCTCATGCCAAAGTTTTCTCAAGTCATCGCTATGAGCAACAAAAACTGATGAAAAAGATGATGACCCAAATTTGTCAAAATTGTACAACCTGGTAATATCATCAGCAATTCCAGTTGCAAGAACATGCTTAGGATCTTTTAGATCCTTGATTACAACTTGGTGAGGTGAAATCTTGACGGTTTTACCTTCACCTGGATGAGTGATTTGATATACTAATAGATGGTTACAAGAAAGATTTGGAACACATAATACATCATTGAAATGACCATTTTCTACCTAAACTATTCCAGATCCTACAACACTAAGAGATATATCATCACCAACAAATATTTTATTGGTGCTACATTCATTTAGAGCATAAAATATGGCTTTATCCTTAGCCATATGATACTATGCTCTTGAATCAATATGCCACTCACCAGAAGAAGAAGGAGTAGTAGAAGGTGTATTGAAGGAAAATCCAGAAGCAGAAAGTACATGTCCATGAGAAGAAGAAGAAGAAGAAGAATCAATACTGATGTTGTGCTTCTTCATCGCTACTTCTAAGGCTACCATCTTCTTGAAACATTTGGACTCATCATGACCATCTTTATCACAAAAGTTTCAATGTTTGTTAGTATTCTTACTTTTATATTTTGCTCCTTTGTCACCATTAGGAGATGAAGTTGTCTGAGCGGGTTTGGGACCCTCATGTTGTTTGTTGTTGTAGCGAGGATGTTTCTTCTTGGGATACTTGGGTTTATCTTTCTGCTAGGCAGTTAAGGCTTTGTTGGAGGTAATTGCAGTTTTGATCACTCCAAGTTGTACAAGCTTATCTTCCTCTCTAATCAAAGAAGCACAAAATGACTCAAGAGTGGGTTTTTCATAAGCTTTCCCGAGAGCCTCTCTCATGGCATAAAAGGTAGATACAAGCACAGAATATGCACTACCTAGCTTAGAAAGAATAAGATATATGCAACGCTCTTCCTTCATTTTTATCTTACATTCTTCACATAAAATTCTAAGTGTTTTAAACTTAGATAGATAGTCTGCAAGGCAAGAAAAATCACTTGGACTCAAGGTCAGTATTTGATTTTCTAACTGTTGGGCTCGAATAATATTGAGTTTACCAAACACAGATTCAATCGTGTTCCAAGCTTCTTCGAGGTCATCAATTCCTTGAAGGTGGTACCTTAAATCATGAGAGATTGACATTCTGATTAGTCCACGTGCTTCGCCATTCCTATTATCCCATTTGGATTTCTTATCATTATCAGTGGGTGTTGTTTCCTTTCCCAATGTAATCCGATACAAGCCTTTACTTATTAATAAATCTTCCATATGGGATTTCCATTGGAAGTAGTTGTTGTTGGTAAGCAAGACATTACTTGTAGAAGCCATATTAAATATGCAGATAATGTGGATTTAAAAACTGAAACTAATGATTTGGATGGAAAGATCTCGAAAATTTATGCAGTTTTAAAAAAAACGGCACTGAAAATGGACTTTCGATATGAGAGTTATGCCCTTTTAAAAAAACGGCATAAACGGTAACCAGATAACCACGTGATAGTGTAATCTGCTTTATGAAGTGACCCACTTTTATAAAGAGAAGTGGGGATCACTTTTACAATGAAGTTACCTTATAACAGAAAAGTTGCATGCAAAATAAATAACTCTAAAATAAAATATAAAGCTACTTATAGTGATTCACTTTTATACTTGAAGTGAAATGCATTTACAATTTTTAGCATGAACTTTTTCAAAAAAAGTAACAAAAGAGAGACTTGAACTCAAGACCTCTTACTTAATAAGGAAAGTTTTAACCAAATGTTCTAGAAAAACATATTTTAATGTTCAGAAGGAGGATTGGGGGTGTTGTTGTTGTTGTTGTTGTGGAAGACAGCCTTGGAGAGCGTGCTAAAAAAAAACTATTTTCACACAAGAAAAAAAATTCGCTTCTCGATGACAACAAGGGTCAGATCTCGAATAGCTTACCCGAAAGATGCACATTTTCCTATCTGTTTTTTATTTTCCGAGATCGCAAAGGGCATGGGGAAAATAGCATACGCAGATCTAAAAGAGTAGCAACCCAAAAATAAAAAATAAAAACTGAAATAAAATCAAAATAAAACTTTGCAAAAATTTTAAAAATGCGTATTCAGGCTTTATACCCCCAGATCTGACTGTAATGGCCATATCTTGGGAAAACGGAAACCTTTTCGAGTGAAACTAAAAGTGTTCGTGAAAGAAATGAGTGTTCCAGACGCAATGGAATAGTCCTCTTAGCCCATAAATGTACGTAAATGACATAAAGTAGAGATGAGACAACTCAGCTTCACGATCTCGATCTTCAACAGGAGAGGGTCTTCAAACATGATCTGATACCATGTTCGACAACATAGGTATTCCAATAGAGGACGAACACCTTCAGTAACCAATCACATAACTAGATCAAATATCAACACACCGATGTTTTTACGTGGTAAAACCCCTACGCGGAAACATCCATGGCCCCAGCCAACGCGACCACTTGGAGCAGTTTATTAATGCAAAGAAAAATATTACAGAGATATTTTACAAGAGAGTTTCTCACAATCGATCATCGGAAAATGACCCTCCATGCTCTTTAAATAGAGATCATGGACCAATCAGGTGTTAAGCCACGGATCAATGGCCGTTAAGATCGAGGAGAGTATGAACTGTCGAATCACTCTATGTCGGGAACATATCATGACCGTCGGATTTCCTAAGTACAAATGCATACTAATGCATACTAAAGAAACACGCTAAGAAACACACTTTTACCTAATGACATATTAGACCAAGTAGATCTTAATTAACTCCTAAGTGTCTAAATATCCTAACAAAAAGTGCAAAATGTATTTCATGTGTCAATATTGAAAAATGTATGAGCATGACTCTAACCATGTCGTTGTGTGGACTTTGATTTAGGTGGAGCTCAAATAAGACGTCTAGGTGTTGCTAATGCACATAATGGACATGAAGGTCAATGTGGTATAGAATATAGCCATAGAGTAGGTAAAGGTTCAGTGGACCTAATTTGGATTGGATCATCATATAATTTGTCCTCTATATTGGTAGTTTTTTGGTGGAAAATGTGGAGGAATCATCTTGCAAGGTCATTTTAGTTGTATGTCCCAATTTGGAAAATCAGGTCTGAAACCTTACAAAGTCATTTTGATACATTAAATGACATTTTTCAATTTAAAAACTCCTTGGACATCCCTTGAAAAATGTCTACACACCAAGACCTTTCCAACAGTGAAAGAATTGCCTCAATTAGAGTTGGTATACAAATTTTATGTGTCATGCAAGCTGACCGACCTTGTTGACCACCATGGTATGAGTGGATGTCATGTCAACCCCCATTACTCAAACATGTTGGGCTAGTTACATGTGTATTTTCAAGAAGATTCTAGAAGGTCAAAATCTTATCACTAATTGAGGGTTGAGGAAGCCAAAACCCTAACCCTAGATGGCTATTGAGCTATGTTAAATACTAATATGCAAGACAGAGAAGGGGTTCCATAGTTGAACAAAACATCTAGGAGTGGAATTTTGAGAGAATAACAAAGGAGGATGAAGATTCTATATCATCCTTTTAGGGAACAATGTCATGGGAAACTCCATAGTGAGTGACCATTCCTTTGTTTTTCCATTTGTATAACTGAAGCAAAGATGACAAAGCATAGGCCTCACCTTTGAGTTTGGTTTTCTCTCGTTTTGAGTTTCCTCGACTAAATCTTTTGTTTACTTGTGTGGGTGGTTTTTTTTTTTCATTTTCCTGTTCTCTTATTTCAATATTTCCATTTCAGTATATAAAAATATAGCAATAAGATGGAGATAACTAATATGATATCTAAGGAAATAAAACTACATATTAAATGTTTCATCATATTATAAGATCTTTTGTGACAAAATGTTTTAGTGGAATATCCATGACACTTTATCATATTGTTATCAAAATAGGTTTCTTTGGAGTATTTGTGGGAAGTTGTAGGATTCGAGAATTGGTTTAAGAACAAAGTCACAGAACCCTAGCCATGGTGGATGAGTATGTTCATAATAACCGTTGATATCCAACATAAGAGAAATTTGTGAGGATGGAAGAAGAAGTCATTGATACCTCTCATGATATGGCCCTCCTTAGGCTAGCTATAGAAAAAATGCTTGGACCATCCAAGGAGGTTGAAGGTTATAACTAAGAGACCATATCAGAGGGGAAAACAAGATATAATGAAGACCTAAAAAAAGGAGTCGAGTAAAGATCTTGAGAAATAGCATCCAAGTTCCAATTCCATTACCCCTTCACAATATTTATTTAAAATGGAAGAAAAAATGGATATCAAACCATACCAAGGTGTTATCGATGGAGTAAATTTTAATCATTGGTCACAACATTTATAGGTTTATTTCACTATTCAAAATAGAAATGAGGAGTATAAGATAAAAAATTCCTAACTGAAATTAGAGGGACATGCATTAACCTAGTGGAAAATCCACATGGACACACTTAGGTTGGAGGGTGATCAGCCAGTAACTAAGTGGTAATATTTCAAAACCCTTATTAAGTCCCAATTCTACCCTATCAAATATGTACAGGACCAATGGATCCATTGGCATTACTTCTAGCAAAGGCAAGGGTAGAGTGAGAAAGAGTACACCACTGAATTAAAAAAATATGGCTATCATGTTGGGTATCTCTCCCAAGAACCTAGATGTATTCCTCAAGTATATGGGGAGGTCTACAGAGCCATTTGAAAAATAAACTGATTATATTCAAGCCTATGACATTTGATGAAACCCGTGTGCAAGAAAAATATCTGGAAAATATAGGCCACAAGAAAGGACAACCAAGTGGTTCCAAATAGAAAGAGCACCAAGACTCTTCCAAGGATGGAAAGAAGAAGTGGAAAGGGAAAGACAATAAGATGAAAACCACTTAACATTAGTTCAAGGATCCAATTAACCATTGTAACCATTTCAATATTGATGGTCACATTGAAGAGAATTGTTGGAAACTACATCTAGAGTTGAACCCTAAGAACTGTAAGAAGGATGCCAAGAAGAAGAACCTTCTGACCATGGATTCAAGAAATCAAGTAGAGAGTATCTTAGATGTGGATTAGAATATTTCCCGCACTTCAATGCAAAAGGAGGTGAATCTAAGTATCCTTCATCATAAGGAAGAGAAGGAGATGACAAAACTCTTCCATATAAATATCCAGGTTAAAAATACAAAGGTAGATTCTCTTTTTGATTTAATTTCATAGTCCAATCTCATAGCAATCAATCTGGTTGAAAATCTTGGTTTGGATTTTCATGATCATCCTAGCCCATATCCATTGAGGTGGGTAAAAAAGGATGGAGAGATCACATTCACAAAACAATTTAGTATCAAATTTGTTATAAATGTGAATTTTATTTATGAAGTGGAGTTAGATGTAGTACCCCTTGGCATGTGTGGAGTAGTGTTTGGAATCCCCTACATGTAAATTATGGATGCAATCTTCATGAGGAGAGAAAACTAGAACTACTTGATGAAGGATGGGAAGTCTTTCATCATGAATCCACATAAAGGTAAAATGAATATCTCACTGGTAAGTTCCATTCAATCTAAAACATTGATTACTTCAAGTAAGAAGTATGCTTTTCTTTTCTTATGAGGGAATCAATTGGGTGATGAATCAATAAGAGAAAAATCATCCCTAGAGGGATGTACTAAAGAACAAAAAAACTAGTTAGAGGATTTTCTATAGGAATACAAAGAAGTGTTCCAAGAGCCTAAAGGGATGCCACCCAGAATAAAATTGGAGCATGACATATAGTTTTTGCATGAATCCCCATTACCCAATATTGGAGTAGTGTTTGGAATCCCCTACATGTAAATTATGGATGCAATCTTCATGAGGAGAAAAAACTAGCACTACTTGATCAAGGATGGGAAGTCTTTCATCATGAATTCACATAAAGGTAAAATGAATATCTCACTGGTAAGTTCCATTCAATCTAAAACATTGATTATTTCAAGTAAGAAGTATGCTTTTCTTTTCTTATGAGGGGATCAATTGGGTGATGAATCAATAAGAGAAAAATCATCCCTGGAGGGATGTACTAAAGAACAAAAAAACTAGTTAGAGGATTTTCTATAGGAATACAAAGGAGTGTTCCAAGAGCCTAAAGGGATACCACCCAAAATAAAATTGGAGCATGACATATAGTTTTTGCATGAATCCCCATTACCCAATATTAGGTTGTATAGACAATCCATTCTAGAATCAAATGAAGTAAAGAAATAGTTGCATGAGCCACTAGAGAAAAGCATAATTATACCCAACACCTCACATTTTGGGTCACCTATTATCATAGTACCCAAGAAGGATGGGACTTGGTCAATGTGTATCTACTACGGATATTTGAACAATATTACACTCAAGAATAGATACCCTCTTCCTAGGATCGATGATTTTTTAGACTAGTTGCAACATGCCAATTACTTCACCAAGTTTGATCTCAAATTTGGATACTACTAGGTACATGCCAAAGAATAATATACCTAGAATACTACCTTCAATACAAGGAAAGGTTTTTATGAATGGTTGGCCATGCCATTTGGTTTATATAATGCACAGACTACATTTACGAGATTGATTAATGATGCATTGCACCCATATCTGTATTTGTTTGCTATAGTGTATTTGGATGATATTTGGTTTACAGATCTACCTAGGAGGAGCACATCTCTCATCTCATGCAAGTGTTAGAGACTCTAAAAAAACACCAGTTATTGGCTAACCTCAATAAATGTGAGTTTTCTCAGCAATCATTGATGTATTTGGGGTATGTAATCAGTAAAGGGGAGATCAAGATACATCCCACAAAAATGGAGGCCATCATAAATTTCTAGTTCCTACTAATTTCAATGAAGTTAGGATCTTTGTTGGGGCATCATAGTACCTACAAGAGTTCATAACATCATTTTTAGTAGTAGCTACACCATGCCATAATAGTGAGTGATAAGAGTTTACAGTGGGGAAATAATTAGGACAAATATTTCGATGACATAAAATGAAATATTAGTCAATCACCATTTCTCCCATTACATAACTTGTATAATCCTTTCAAATTAGAGATAGATGCAAGTGGGTATGATATTGGAGAAATTTTGATGAAAGGAGGTAAGTCAGAATGTTATCATTCTGAAATGTTTCATGGGGGATTCTTAAACTACCTTACCTATGATAAGGAAATCTATGCCCTAGTTCAAGTTATTAAGAAGTGGAAGATCTATCTGATGGAAAACGAAATCATTATCCACATAGATAACCTTTCACTATAGTATTTGTAGGCCTAGAGTAATCTTCAACAAACTAGACATTACGAGTGGATGGGGTTTTTGCAACAAATTCATATATTCATCAAGAACAATAAAATAATACAAATGCGGAAATAAAACATAGAAGATACACAATACAATAGAGACATAAATATATGTGGTTCACCCAGTGTGGGCTACATCCAGGGAATCCATTTCCTCTTTCATGTATTTCTCCCACTTCTTTTTAGTGTCTACCTACATTGCCTCTACATAACATTCTGGTTCACCAAAATCAGTCAACAATAAATAATACAATGAAGGAGAGTATCATTCAGGGGATCTACTTAACCTGGTAGATCTTCTAAAAACACTTGCAAATGTTTGAGGTACATTTTTCTCCTGTTGTTGTACATTTTGATTTCCTGGTACTTTTGAATTTTGTTTTTTCAGTGATCTCATCAAGCAATGTGTATTCTGGGTTTTATTTTTCCTGTTTATTTCCCTGCAACTGATCTTTGTACATGACCTTCTCATTGAATATGAATTCTCTACTCCTAATGATTTTGTGATTTTCATAATCCCATAAGAGATAACCAAAATCATTAACATTGTATCCAATAAAGGTACACTTCTTGGATTTTTCCTCAAGCTTTGTTTTATTTTATTAATCAATATGGACAAATGTTTCACAACCGAAAGTCTTCAAAAAAGAATAGTTTACCCTTTTACCTGTCCATGCCTCTTATGGAATTCCACCATCCAAAGACTTGAAGGTCCTCTGTTTATTAATTAAACAACAATATCTACAACATCTTCCCAGAACTATAAGGGAAAACCATCATGCAATATCATACTCCTTGCACACTCCATGATTTTCTTGTTCATCATTTCTAACACACCATTTTCTTGTGGTGTTCCTAGAACGATCTTCTCTCTACGAATCCCATGGTATGAACAATAATCATCAAACTCCTTGCTGCAATATTCACCTCCATCGTCTGATCTGAGACACTTCAACCTTTTTTCCTGTCTCATTCTCAATCAAATCTTTCCATTTCTTAAAAGTATAAAAAACATCAGATTTTTGTCGAATGCAATAAACCCAAGTTTTTCTAGTTGCATCATCAATAAAAGTAACATAATAATGAGAGGCACCAAGAGATGATACCTGAGTTGGTCCCCATACATATGTATGCACAATCTCTAACCTTTCACTCTTGTTTTCTTTTCCAACTCTGAGAAATATGACTCTCTTATGTTTTCCATAAACATAATGTTCACATAAATCCAAATCATTTTTTTTACGATATGGTAACAAATTTATTTTGCGAAGTATCTGCATCCCCGTCTCACTCATGTGTCCAATCCTATGATGCTATAGTGTTGTATCCACTCCCATAGAAGCTAAAGAGATAGAAGAGTCAGTATTACCAGTACATAAATACAATGTACCTACCTTCTCTCATTTTTCTATCACTAGTGATCCTTTGGTGACCTTCCAGACCTTATCTATAAATATGGATATAAAAACTTCACTTGTCAACTGCCCTTTTGAAATTACATTTTTCCTTATATCTGGAACATGTCTTACCTCTTTCAATAACCACTAGTTTCGATTCCTTTGCTTTATTTTTACCTTTCCCATTCCAACAATTTTGCATGGTGCATCATCACCCAAATGAATCTGTCCAAAATCACCTTGAACATAATCTAGAAAATGTTTCCTATGGGGTGTGGCATGAAATGAAGCCCCTGAATCTACTACCCAAGACTCATAAATATTATCTATAGAAATAATCAAAGCATCTTGTAACACATCACCTGTTACATTTTCTTCCTAATTTTTCTCTTGTTTTACATCTCTTTGTTTCTTTGGAGCTCTGTAATATTTATTCATATGTCCTTTCTTCCCACAATTCTAGCACTCTATCTTTCCCATTTTGGATTTGGATATATCGTTCCTAGAATTCCTGTTGTTCCTTGATCCCTTTCCTCTATCATTTTGTCTTCCCCAGTTATCCATGTTTAACGCATTACCTGATGTCTCACTTGTTCATCCTTTTTGACATGCCATTTTCTTGTGGTGTTCCTAGAACTGTCTTCTCTCTACGAATCTCATGGTATGAACAATAATCATCAAACTCCTTGATAAAATATTCGCCTCCATTGTCTGATCTGAGACACTTCAACCTTTTTCCTGTCTCATTCTCAACCAAATCTTTCCATTTATTAAAAGTATCAAAAACATAAGATTTTTGTCAAATGCAATAAACCCAAGTTTTTCTAGTTGCATCATCAATAAAAATAACATAATAATGAGAGACACCAAGAGATCATACCTAAGGTGGTCCCCATACATCTGTATGAGCAAGCTCTAACATTTCACTCTTGTTTTCTTTTCCGACTCTGAGAAATCTGAATCTCTTCTATTTTCCATAAAGACAATGCTCACAGAAATCCAAATCAATTTGTTTAAGATATGGAAGTAAATTTATTTTGTTAAGTATTTTCATCTCATTCTCATGCATCTGTCAAATCCTATGATGCCACAGTGTTGTATCCACTCCTATAGAAGATAAAGAGATAAAAGAGTCAGTATTACTAGTACATAAATACAATGTACCTACCTTCTCTCCTTTTTCTATCACCACTGCTCCTTTGGTGACCTTCCACACCTTATCTATAAATATGGATATACATAATTCACTTGCCAACTTGCCTATTGAAATTAGATTTTCCCTTAGATTTGTAACATGTCTTACCTCTTTCAACAACCATTGGTTTCCATTCCTTTGCTTTTTTTTTACCTTTCCCACTCCAACAATTTTTCATGGTGCATCATCACCCAAATGAACCTGTCCAAAATCACCTTGAACATAATCTAGAAAATGTTTCCTATGGTGAGTGGCATGAAATGAAGCCCCTGAATCTACTACCCAAGACTCAGAAGTATTATCTATAGAAAGAACCAAAGCATATTGTAACACATCACATGTTACATTTGCTTCTTGATTTTTCTCTTGCTATTCATCTCTTTGTTTCTTTGGAGCTCTGTAGTCTTTCTTCAAATGTCCTTTCTTCCCACAATTCCAACACTCTATCTTTCCTAGTCTAAATTTGGATCTGCCCTTCCTAGAATTCTTGTGGTTCCCTGAGCCCTTTCCTCTATCCTTTTGTCTTCCCCTGTTCTCCATGTTTAATGCATTACTTGATGTCTCACCTGTGTTTTTCCATCACATTTCCTCGCTAAGGATAACACCAACAACATCATCAAATTTTAAAGTGTTTGAACCAGAGTCAGATTTACTTACAACCATGACCAATTCATTCCAGCTTTCTGGCAATGAGCACAAGATTAGAAGATCCCTGACCTCATCATCAAATTCCACTTTTACATAAATTAGTTGATTAGTAACCATATTAAATTCATTTAAATGATCTGTAATAGACCCTCCTTCTGACATATTCATATTAAATAATCTCTTCATTAGAAATACCTTATTGGACGTCAAGATTTTTTCATACAGTTTAGCCAATGCATCCATCATCTCCTTTGTTGTCTTTTCATTTAAAATATTGAAAGCGAACAACATTGCTAGGCTCAGTTGTATTGTTCCTAGTGCCTTTCTGTCAAGAACCTCCCATTCTTCTTCCTTCGTGGTCGTCAACTTCTTTTCTATTCCACCCAATGGTAGGAATATATCCTTCTAATATAAATAATATTCCATATGAATCTTCGATAACTGGGAGTTTTGGCTGTTAAATTTCTCAACCCTAAACTTTCCATATTCCTCCATTTCTCCCACTCGAACCAAGAACCCTGTTTTCCTGTGAGTTACCTTTCTCTATGTTACCAGATGTTAGAAAAACAGGATCACAGAGAAATTAAATAAGAAAAATGCAGAAATAAAACACAAAAGATACATAATACAATAGAGACACATATATACGTGGTTCACCTAGTGTGGGCTACATCCACCAGATAAATTTACATGTCCTTCCTTTATTATTATCCAGCAAATGAAGGGATACAACCTCCAACACATCCATTGTAACTTCCTCTTCTTTATCTCACAATATCCTCTCCCAGAATACAATATTCACAATAATACATAGCCACAATACAGTTCCCTCATAAAATAGGGTTTCCTTCTAGGGAAAAAATCCCTAAAATAACTTCTACCATTAGATCTGTGACCCTATAATGAACGGACCAGATTTAGTATGAAATTATAATATACATTTACAAGAAACAATTTCCTCCAGGGGCCTTCTTGCTCCTGGACCCCCCAGCTAGGGGAATGAGCCCCACTGACCCCGCAGGGGGGGAAATCCCCCTCTGTAACCACCTCACGTGGAGGAGTGTACAACATTCTGGGGTGTACAATATCCATGGGGTATAAACATGGCTAAAAACAAATACCTCTTAATCAAGAAGATAATCAAGATCCACAACCAACATCAAGTAAAAGAAGGGAATCACTAATAAGTTGGTAGACATGCTTTTAAGGCCACCCACATCCAATATTATGGATTTGGGAACTCTTATTCACATGGAGACTTGTACCCATGATGCATGCAAATAAGATGACGAATTCAAGGGGGCGTTTTAATAGCTATAGGACCAAATTCATGTAGAAGAAGGTGTCAATAAGGTTGGATATCATATAAATAATGGGTTACTATACAATCTAAACAATCTTTGTATTCCTAAAGGTGAAATATTGTAGCTCATCAGATAGGCTCATGCCTCCAAAGTTGCAGGACATTTTGGTGTCGGGAAGATACTTATTGACTTACAAAGGTATGTGTATTATCCTAGAATGAAAGAATATGTATCACGATATATTAGAGGATGAATACTTTGTTCTACCATCAAGTCCAGTAATAGAAGGCAAGTTCTATACCATCCCTTACCTATACCCACCCGACCTTGGGAAATCATTTCCATGGGCTTTGGGGGAGGTTTACCAACAACTAGGAATGTACATGAATATTTATTTATGGTAGTTTACATGTTCAAAAATATGTGCATTCTTATGCCTTGTAAAAATATCATCAAAGGACAAGAAGAAAAAAACATGTTCTTTGAATAGGTATGGGTTCACTTTGGAATACCAAGGAGCATCATCTCAGATAGGGAAACCAAATTTCTCAGTTCATTTTGGACTACACTTTGGGAGATTATGGATGCAAATTTAAAGAGGTATACAACATTCCATCAACAGAAAGATGGGTATATAGAAGTAGTCAACAGGAATTTGGTGTAGCTTTTAAGGGGTCACAATTTTTTAAGTAACCGAATAGATCTACAAATATAATCACCACAAATATTGAATACACAATAGATCCACAGAGAAATATAGAAGAACTATGCAAAATCTCTTTTGTTACTATCAAACCCTTAAGGTAGGGAAACACCATACAATGGATCATATTATGGAAGGGATCATCTCCTGTTCACTTGCCTCTTCGAGGGGGCTTCCTCATATTGAGCTACCACTCCAAATAAAATACTTCTCTTCATGTACCATTACATTTCTTGAACCCCTTTATATATTTCTACCATCACCTAAGAACATTCTAGAGGAGGAATCTTCTAGAAGTAGAACCTTCTAAGAATTTCTCTTACATTTATTATATCTAATTACACATTTATTATATCTAACTACCATAGTGGGTCTTATTTAATAATATAGTGGACCTAGTCCACCTCACATTGAATGGCCTTCACTATTGTCATTATGGTCCCTCTAGGCCCCCACTACTACCTCTCTATCTACCTAACATTCCATCCCCCTTATGAAAACAATTTCCTCAATGCTTGATGTACAACCATATACCAGGCTCCCATGGATAATTGTGGACCATAATGCTGAAGAAGACTGGAGAACCAAGGTCCCATGTAGAAAGGAAAGCCACCATGATGAAGTAATCCAACTGCCATTGTAAACTCGGGTCCCATGTCCAAGTGCTCATGAAAACCCCACATGGAAGATTTTGGAACCCAATAAACAACTCAAAATGATGCGCCAAAGACTAACACATGTCATGTGGATCCAAATACGAAGATCCATCCACATAGTGGAAAAGGGTCGTAGCAGAATCTGAAAGGAATAATACCACTGTAGAATATGCAAGATGAACACTGGTAATAATCATTGGCTCTCGATTTGTCACATTGATTCTCTCTACAGAAGGTGGATTAGATTAATCAAATAAAATATGAAAGTGGTTGTCATCCCAAAAATGGCAACTATCCATATACCAATCATCACAATCGGCCTCAAAATCATACCAAGCATATATTTCTTGATTATATTCATCTCTGAGGTCCGCCATAATAAATATCTCCTGCATGCATGCTATCCAATGAATCTTGAATACTACGAAAACTATCATTTAGTTCGTCTGTGAGGCCATCCACAAAGTCATCCAATGTGTCAAACAATTAGGCTTTGAATGCTTCAGTAATATGTAGAATTTATTTGAGGGTTTGAGAAGAAATAACCATCTTAGCACCCTATGAAATGTTATGAGCTCTACAGTCTCGTCATCGTCACGAAAAATGCCAAAAGATAGAACATTAAATTACAACAGAAAATAACGACTTTTTTCCGGAAAAAACCCTGAAAAATGGTTGAATTTAAAATGCTCATAACTTCACTTCCTGGACTCCGTTTCAGCTGATTGTTTTTTGAAATTGGGTATTTTTCTTAGATGAATTCAAATACCCAATTTCTTTTGTCAAATTCAGCTTGAAAAGCTTCAAATATGAACCTAAAGTGCACCGCCCTTTTTTTCTACCCTAGAGAAATTCTGCAAAAAGAGCAAAAAATTTCTTCCCTTCTTTGGCCAAGGAAAGTGCTTTGATACCAATTGTTAAGTACATGAATAGATATACAAATATAATCACCACAAATACTGAATACACAATATATCCACAGAGCAATATAGAAGAACAATATGCAAAATCTATTTTATTACTATCAAACCCTTAAGGTAGGGCAACACCATACAATGGATCCTATTATGGAAGGGATCCTCTCTTGTTCACTTGCCTCTTTGAGGGGGCTTCCTCCTATTGAACTAGCGCTCCAAATACAATAATTCTCTTCATGTTCCATTACATTGCTTGAACCCCTTTATATAGTGTTTCCATCACCTAAGAACATTCTACAAGAAGAATCTTCTAGAAGTAGAACCTTATAAGAATTCCTCTTACATTTATTATATCTAACAACACATTTATTATATCTAACTACCATAGTGGGCCTTATTTAATAATATAGTGGACCTAGTCCACCTTACATTGAATGGCCTCCACTATTATCACTATGGGCCCTATGGGCTCCCACTACTACCTCTCTAGCTACCTAACACAATTAGAAGCATATAGAGACATGGGATGAAAATCTAATCTATATTCAACACTCGTATAATAGAACAATCCACACTTCTACTGGTAGGTCCCCTTTTGAATCTTGCTAGATAGTTTTTTCCTTTTCCCTTAGATGTTGTATATGGACAATAAGGAGGTGTGAGGGAAGACATCAGACGAGAAGAATTAAAAGAAAATAAATTTATTAAAAATATTAGATAGATCCATTTGCAAGTATAGGAGATGTTGAAGAAGTCATAGGAAAACTATAAGGACAAACATGATCAACATAGAACCGATAAGTCATTCAAAGTGGGAGCTAGAGTTTGGTTATGTATGAAAAAGGAAATACTACATGGTCCTAGTAAGAAGATCAAGGCTATAATATCCCATCTGTACACAACCTGAATGTAAGTGACTATAACCAATAACATTTTTTTTTTTAAATCCAGTTAAGACAAATTAATTACAAACTTTTCATAAATATTCAATCATGTAAATGATCTATGATTTATCAATGACATTATTCTTACTCAACGTCAATTCATAATAAGGTCAAGATACAATATCATGAAGGAATTAACATATACATACTCAAATTAACACAAACTTTCTAAGGAAACAATGTCTTCTCACCAAATCCTACCCTGCAAGGTTAAGACCTTCATGTCACTTAATCGATGCTCAAGTCGAGGATTGTTCCGATCGATTTTGACCATTTAAGATCTCAGGACTGGCATTTGTTCTGAGGAGCATGAAGATATCTAATTCTCAAATCATCTAGTCCAAAACAAAAACTTTTACATCCTATTAAAAAGTACTATCACATAATGTATTTTTCATCATCTAAACAAATTTTCTTTCTCTTAAAAAACACAAGCATATAATTTATTTTTCATCATCTAGACAAATTTCCCTTCTCTTAAAGAATACAAGCATATAATTTATTGTTTATCATATAGACAAAATTTACCTTTTCTTAAAGAATACAAAATTTACCTTTTCTGCATATAATTTATTATTCTTCATCTAGACAACATGCCACATAGACAAAATGCCACAAGTACTACATAAATGACCTTTAATATTTCCTTAAACAATATTTACTTACGATCTAACTGAGAACGAACATTTTCACCAATTAACTTGATACTAGAGAAATTCACTACTCACAAAACATTATATTCAAGAAAATTCTTAAATTAAGAAAGGAAATATTCCTACTAAAAATTGTACCATTTTAACAGCCATTAAATACAAGGTTTTTCTTAGGTCTTCCTAGTGGAGTTATATATATATATATATATATATATATATATATATATATATATATATATTAAAATTTTAACAACGTTTTATCTAGTATTTAAGGTATAGGATATCTAAGGGATGTCGAATACCATTAGTAGGTGAGATGTCAAAATGTTGTATGCACTGTCAATTAAAGGTTTACTAAATTTTCTTTCTAAATTCAAGTTTAAGGTCTTACATATGATGTTTAAGCAACCTTTACCACTTAACTAAACCACTACAAACTGCATGAAAGGTTCGAAGGATAAAAGAATGGCATGAATTTATTTTCGTAGTGATTTTTGTTAAAACAAAAACGCGAACTCTACATTTACAACAGAAAAACAGCCGAGAGAATAATCAAGCACCATGCAAAGCAAGATAAAGGTGTTAACTCACTTAATGCGAAGTTAAAAAACAACTGTAAAACAAACTCAACAAATTTATATTTATTTTTACACATATATAATTTTTTATAATCGGTAACAATGCACACACTTACACATTTCTTAAATAAAATTTTGAATTCTCATAATACAATGTAAGCACATGTGACCAAATCCAACTACTATAAGTCTCTAATACAAAATATAGATCCTTGAAATTTTATATATTACAATTGATCTACTATGATCCAAATATAAATAAATTATCACAACAATATTTCAGTTAAGAATATCTAGTATTGTAATCGGGTGAAGATTATATAATTGAAGATGAATCTGAAGTCTTGCGTAATCTTCAATCCTTCGCTCGTTAATCCAAGAACTTCATCTGTACCTCCCTATCAATGCTAGGGGTACTCTTATTCCCCCTGAGTCCCCTGAGCCGCAAAGGGTCCACACACAAAAACTAGAACAATAACACCAAAACTTGTCTCGCAAGGAAAAGCTTCCACTCTCTTCAAGCTTTGAAACCCAACTCTCACAATTCCAATTCTTACTCTCCAATTATTTTATAGAAAAATCCTCAATGACACAATATATGTCGGGATCTGAATTGTGTCTCCATGCACAAATAATTAATTTTTAATAATTTAATTAAATGATTATTCACCCACTACATGTGTCACATTCTCCCCAAGTTGCACATGTTAATTCCCTTTTTATTTTATTTAATTAGTCATTTCCCCTCATATTCTCCAATGTGCTCCTAGTTTTTCTCTTAGTTGTCCCTGAGTTCCCCAATTTCTCATTTATTGAGTGTCCCCTAACTAGTTCTTAGTTTGAGTTGGATTATGAGTCTTCTTTTAGTCACGATTAATGGTGGATGACTCAAGATGCTCTTCTATGTGCACAACCTATTCTCTCAAGTTTTAAATTATTTATATTTTAAAACCCTTTTTATTAATTTCAAGCACACAAGTGAAAATACGCAATCTTTGATTCTTATTCCCTCTTTTCCTATAGTTTGACTATAACTCAATTTCCTTAACTTGTTTAATATTTTATTTAGTCCCTTATTTAAAATTAGACTTAGACTTAGGTTTAGATTTGGGCTTAGATTCTTGTTAGATTTATTAGCTTATAAATTATTATTTTTTAATTAATACTCTTGTACTAACAAGGTCTAACCACTTTATTATGTTTTCTAGGCCATCTAGATTTGTATTGACTCACTATTTAATTGCACAATGTGTCCTTCAAGACGCACCTCTGTGCTCCAAGGGTGTCACTCTCCTTTGACTAGTTTTGGAAATTTGTCTGACACTTGGAGTCAACACTCCACTTGGTCGACCTTGTGAGAGACTAAGGGATTCTAAGGAATAAGGATTATGCCTTATTGCACACCCTTTAGATTTTCTCGTGAGCGACTATCTCAGTCTTCCCTCACGACATCATGGAACTCTCTAAATAGGTATTCATTAACCTATGGTTTAGGTCACGGCGAGAGTTCTAGTAGGATGTGACAGGGACGCTGCCACACCTCTCCCTAAAATGTCTTGTTTTTATGCATGGCCCCTTTATTCCTTATGTGAGTCAAATTAGCAAGTGTCCTCAAGCCTGCATCCACTGAAAAAAAACAGTATCAACAATCCATATACATAAATCATACTATAATCAATCATATATCACATGTGCATAAAATGAAATACTCAAACAAAATAAAATCCACTCCCTGACTCATTCCAGAGTTCAAGGAAGTCCATTGATACCATCAACATCCATAACATGTCATGTTCCCTGCACACTCAGGAGAACTCGTCAATAATATTTGTCAATACTTATACATTTGAAAGTAACATATAAATCATAATACATCATCATCATCATCATCATCATCATCATCATCATCATCATCATCATATATAATTCATAATCAAAAGGGAATCATAATGTACCATAATCGGATCACTTGCATGCAAGTGTCCTCAAAGAATAAGTCAATATAAGTGTGATCAATATAATGGAATGTTACAAAGGATCCTTGGCATGTCTCTTTTGAGGTATTGGAGAAGGTGGGAGATAACACCTACAAAATGAGTCTACCACTATACATGCACATTTACTCCATAGTGAATGTGGAGAATTCCAAACTTTATGATCCTTTCATGTTGGATCTGGAGGAGGAGAATGTATTAATACTATAGAGGAATTAGCACTAGATGAATAGGAAAAGTTGGAATAAGACTCATCTTTGAATAGGAAGTCCTTAAATACAAGACATAGGTAGCATGACCTTTGGTAGATTGGGTTTATAAAACAATTTCTAGGGAAAGAAAAATGGTACTCTAGGGAGAAGGTAGAGGAAAAATTTCATCACCTCATTCAGTAAATATTTTGGGAACCAAAAGCCTCCTTAAATGGAGAGGTATGATCTAGATTAGATCATCATATAAGTTTTCATCTATCTTGGTACTTTATGGGTGGAAATAAACCTGGATGTAACGAAATAAAACTGCATAATAAAGATTTCAACATATTATAAGATATATTGTAACAAACCATTCTCGTGGAATATCCACCACAATTTATAGATCAAGAACTATTACAAACTTAAAAAAGTGACACGGGAGTTGGAGGATGCAATGTGGGGGGAATACCTACATCTATTTTGAAATTTTGACATAAAACATATTGTATATAATGGTGATGTGCACCGAGGATGGTATAAAATCTAGGGGGAGGGGAATGTAACACCCCAATTTTGATCCCTAGAATATAATGTTTATTTGTACATGTGAATGGATGAGAGTCATACAATGATGTAATATGTAAATTGTACATTGAATGATAATAACAATATACATTATAGGATATATATGGAGAATGAAAAAAAACATGGGCGGTTATGATTCCACAAGAGATGAAAGAAAGAGAGCTTGGGAGGCTCAAAGGGGTCAAAGTAAAATAATAATATTTTATTTCTAAGATTAAGTCCCTTACTTTGTGTTATCGTAAGTCCTATCAACCTTGGGATTAGTTTCCAAGAGAGATATGTGGGCTTCTTAGGAAGACATGTGGTGTATTATTAGCATGCAAATATATTCCATAGTTTTGGGTGTGCAAAGAATAGTTGGATGAACATTCTTTCTAGATGTTTTTTGTTTGAGCCTAAGCTACCATGTGAATGTTATAATGGGGTTATGAAAATGATGGTCATTAAAACTATGTGAAAATTAGGTCAATGTGTAAGGGGAAATTACTGTCATTTAGAAAAATTAATGACAATTGAGAATCCCTTGAGTCCCTAGTAGTGATATTTCCTAGCAATTATGTGCTAGAGCCTATAAGGGAAGTGGGATATCCCAAGGGACTATGTGGCATAGAAGGAGATCTCATTCATCGGGTTGTGCAAGTTAATGGAGAAATAATGTTAGTGTACTGGGATTGTTGTAAGAGGTTATAGATTGTGAAAATTTGGGAAATTGGGATATGTGAATGGATTAGAGTTAGCGATAGGTGATTTCGTAATTGTAGAATCATAGCCTCATCTTGGGACATTATCAATTGCATAAATATTAATGGAAATAATGAGACTATGGTTGGGTGGAACATCCTTCGTTTGTAGTCAATTAGTGATTAATTCCTAGAAAGATAATTGTTATTATTTTGTTGAATTAATGTTGTGTATATTATGAGTTAGATACTTCTATGTTGCATATATAATTCTACATCTATGATTGTGAATGCTTTAATTGTGTTTGCATAAGCCTACATAATCATATTTGTATGCATAAGTCAACCAGTAGAAGTACACCAAAGATTATGAATTCAGAGTTACAAATTCAGAGTTACAAATTATTGAATTCAATCCAATTAAATAGATCAGCATGTCACAAAAAAATATTAAAGAAAAAGAAATGAAAAATCCTTATTTCTAGAGGCGCCTCATATCTTCAATAGATTATGCATGTTATGAAATTGTTATTTTTATTTTTAATTGAGTAATCTTTTATATAAATATAAAATACACCCTTTACCCATATACTTATATGGGAAACTTTCCTATATTCAAAAAAGAACTAAAATGTTACAATGATTTAAAGGGTATATACAATCGTATTATACATGTGTTTATCTATGTGAGTTTATACATATTTACATGTAGAGATTCACATGAATATTCATATGTGTTTTTCTACTTCATTATTTGATGTTGGAGCATTTATGAAATGTTTGAGCGTAACACATGTGAACCATGAACCACTGAAATGAAATTAGAAAAAAAACACGTGACAAAGTAAAGAGATAGTGTGTACATGAAAGAGTATGTGAGTATAGATGTAGATACAAGGTTCAACATGGAATTCAAAGAGTAAGAGTAAGACACAATATAATGATCAACAATAGAGTGAAAAGGAATAGCATGAAAGGATACAAAGCAAAGTTGAAGAATAATGTGTGTAGAAAAATATGGAAGAGCATGCAAATTGGAATGACATGCAAAGAACTTGAATAAACACGTGGAAATGAAGTAATAATAAGATGAAAAGACAGATTGATATATAGATTTAGAATATAACCAAATGTTAACATTAGAAGAGGGATACAAGCTAGTGAGATAGATTAATAAAGAGTTTGACCGAAGAGTTAGATAACTAAGTACTTCTCAAAGATTTTATCCTATTTTATGTAGTCTATAGTATAATATTAATAAAACTATATTTACTCCCAAGATTGTATTATACTAAAACTTTATTTACTCCCAAGATTGTGTAACTAGTTTTGAACTCACACATGTAGGAATGTGGCTATTAATAATGTGGCTATTAATAATTGATAATTGGCATACATTTGAGTGATAAATAATTTTTTAGGTCATTGTGTAAATAAGTTGGGAAATTGGAAACACCACATCAATTTGAGGGAATTTTGTTAGAGCAACGATGCAATTCATCAATTAAGGGATTAAGGGGTTAGAAACTTACTATAAAGAAAATATAGAATTTTATAAAAAAAAAATATATATTTCACTTTATAAATGAAATAATGAGAAGGAGAAGGGAACTATCCAACAATTATAGTCTCAATTCTTGGTTGCAAATACTAGTGAGTCGAACAAATCTCCAACAATAAGTTCTTCTCAATACTTGCACACACCCAAACAAGAACTTACCTTTCGCATTCTTCATTAAGCATTTCAAACAAATCAAATAAATTCAAAAGAATTATAATTCCACACCATTTCCATAACATAAATGCAAGACTAATCATAATAAGTTGCAACAAGAATTTGTTGACCATTTGTTGACCTTGATGTTTGACTTGATGTTTTTAGTTTTGACTGATAGGAGATGGTATTTTGGACTCATTATTTTCTTGTTGATGATTTATTTGATAATGAATATGTAATATTGATGATCTTTAATTATTATCTAGTATAGTTAGTCATTGTAATAATATGGTTGATGTTTATATCACTCGTTTAATAGAATGCATATTCATGTACCCCTTCTTATGATGTTTTTGATTTACAATGATGATGTTGTATGTACATTGGTATTAGTGGAAAAGATAATTTATTTCTTGTTATGATGCTTTTGATTTACGATGATGATGTTGCATGTACATTGGTATTAGTGGAAGAGATAATCTATTACAAGTTAAGATGTTGATGGTAAAACAAGAAAACACACTTGATAGAAAGGGGAAAGGACTTATGTCTCAATGAGGATGATCATCTGCACTAAAACTTAAAAATCCTTGAAAAAAAAAATGAGAAAATGACCACTAAATAACTATTTTGTTGTTGTTTCAATATAATTTCTCACATATACTATGAGTTAAGTTTTTTCCTTTTTAATAATTTTAAAATGATTAAGGTTTAGCAATATTAATAAGTAAAGATGAAGACCAACAAGTCCCTACCTTTAAGGAATGGCATGAAGCGTAATTATAAGAATGGATTAGATTGTTGTTGAATGCTTCGTTGGGCAAGCACATCATATTCCGAATGATTTTCTTCATGTTTTCATAAACTAAATCATAGCTCAAGATCACGTGAAATTAATATAAGTAAACATGACTCAACATGATTAGACCATAGTTCAAGGACAAGTGCACTCAATATAGGTAAGAGTGTTCAGTAAGGGTTTTGTGATTAACCTACTCAATGTTTTGCTATTTATCATATTGAATTTACAAAATCTGCCAAAAATGTTGTTTTCCACGTTTTATTATAAGCATGTGAAAGAGACAATCTCTATGTGAGATACTCATTGTATCGATTATGGAATGCATGGAAGGTGATTTCGCACATGTCTATGCATGGAAGGTCATTGGATTATTATTTTTTATGAAGTGTTGATATTATAATCAAAGATTACAGAATGCATGGAAGGTGATTTCACATGTCTATGCATGGAAGGTCGTTAGATTATTTTTTTATGATGTGTTGGAAGGTGATTTTGCACATGTCTATGCATGGAAGGTCGTTAGATTAATTTTTTTAATGAAGTGTTGATATTATAATCAAAGATATACGTAGTGTTACACTAATGTTCTTAAATGTTATTTGAGACTACGAGTTTTGGCTATGTATTATTGTTTTTTATGTGAAAATATTTTAAGTTAATATTATATTATTATTTTTATATTTTCTTATATTTAATAGTCATTTCATTGTTGAGAAACAAGGTTATGTTATTTGAGATTACGAGTTTTAACTATTTATTGTTTTCATGTGAAAATAATTTAAGTCAATCTTATATGATTATTTTTAGTTTTTTTTTTCTTTTAATAGTCATTTTTTTTTTTAAAGTAAAAAAGGCGAATCTTGTTATATTAAACCTTCAGAAAAAGAAATACACTTGACATACAGGTGCCAGCTGTCCTGCCTATGCAGGAAACCAGGACAATTGACCTGTCCACAATAGCATGCAAAATCAAGCACCATGCTTCGCCACCCTGCCCGAAGGAAACCAGGGTGCGTATCCATCTTCATCAGCGGTTTAGTAAACTCTGTTCTAACGCTAACTAAGCTAGTAACTAAAGAGCTACAGCTCTGATAAACAACAAAATAAAGGAGTTGGAGACCATATGAGACAGTAGAACCTATTCGTCGGAGTCCTCGCAGCCTTCCTTCGCCTTGTCGCCATTAACAGGAATGACATAGGGATGAGCACAGGTGGGGCATTGGCGCCGAGGTGTGGCCCTGGAGTAGGCTACGTAAAGCATGTCCAAGCATTGGCTAACGCGAACGGCTCTGAAAATTTGATCATCCACCAAGTTGCATATCTCAAAGATCAAGTTCAGGTGCTCTAGTTGTAGGAATGGTGGCGATCACGGCGAATTTGTTTAAGCCTCCATTTCCTGGTGACCCTGCGTCTTCCTCTACGGTTGCGAGTCGACTGTGCATTCCGGCAGCTCCTCTTCAACTAGGCAGGTGTCGAACTCTGCATTCGCTGCGTCGCTGGGGTCGCGAGTCTCTTTCAAACTGGGTGGTGGTGTTGCTTCTCCAAAGCATGCGGGGGGGTCCCAATTATCTAGGATGCTAAACATTCGGCTCTCAAAGAAATCTGGTGGGAGCTCTATGGTCGGGTCTTCTTCGACGTAAGTTCGGGGGGGAGAAATTGTTGCTATGGCGTCACCATGTCATTTTCTCTTGGCCAGGAGCAGAGCTCTTTCGAAACGCCTGTGCCTTTTCCTTCTTGAATCAGTCGCGTACCAGCCAGCTCCTTTGCAGGGTCTCCCCCTTGCCCGCGGCGTGGTGAGAGTGAGGGTTAGTGCCAGGATTCCTCTTGCGCATCGGTTCATGCTCTACTCGGCTAGCTTCAATTTCATTCTGAGAGGTCCGGTTAGATGGATAATGACATAAACTATGGCTGCCACCATTAATGTCGAGAGCTTAATGCTCTGGTTGGCCATCCCATGCTCACGCGTGAGAGGCCCCATCGATAACCGAAGGCCGACGGAGGTGAAAGCCTTCATAAATGTCGATGGTTTGAGGCGAGAGCCACCATAAATGGCCTCTCCCTTCGCGCCTCCATGTGTCCTTCTTTTCCACGTGGCACCCCATCCGGGGGTCTTTTAATAGTCATTTCATTGTTTAGAAACAAGGTTAAATAATGTGAAAATAATTTTAATTTTTACTTAACTATATCAACATTTTCAAGAATATTTGGAGAGACCACAGTATTAGTATTTGATATTTGATGTTTCTTTAGGATTTAGTATTTATCTATGCTCTTTTCTTTATCTTTTACTCAAACTTTAAATCCTGAAGATGGGTCCTGATATGGATTCAAAACATTGACTATCAAATGTTAATATTGTGATCTCTCTGAATATTCATAAAAACAAACCTCCCCATAGAAATCTTATTGATCAAATTATATCAACATTGTTAAGTCATAAAGATGACATATTAGACCATAGGCATGGATTGAAACTTTGTAGTGGAATGTTTTTTAATATATATTTAAAATTATATTTTTAAGCTCGGATATGATCATTTAATGGATTTTTTGGTTTTGAATTATGCATATACAATTAGGAATCCAATTGAAGTTATTAGAAAGACTAGAATGTGGGTTTGAGGTGAATAGAATAGAGTATGCCTACATGGCCATGGAGAAAGACAACTAGCCATGCATAAAGATTTCCGGTGACAAAAGCAATGGGATAATAAGTTTCAAATGCCAACCACATTGGTTCAAAGAGTGCACACACATCGACATGTAAAATAATACAAAGTATCGATAACAGAAATTGGTAGCATGAGCTAAGTGGCATATCCCATGTGCGACAGCATGAGGCATAATCTCTTTTCCTAGTGAAAATAACTAGGCTTCGTGGTTGCACTTTTTGGATTGTATTACATTTTAGTTTTTATTCCATAAAATGCAGCATGTGCCAACACATGTTATCTCTTTTGCACTTGGAAATGCATATTGTTTCATTTCTAGCGTGGTAACACATGTATAATCCTATGGACAAGTGGTAGGAAATGTGCAATGATGTCCCCTGATTGAGTAGCGATAGATATCGGTGGTAATGTGCAATGTTTCCCCCAGAGTGAGTAGCTATAGATATAAATGGTAATGTATATTGTTTGATTGATTATGTCCATGAATGGAACTAAGTGTGAAAGTAATCCAAGTCGGTCGCGATTGGGGTTTCTTATGTTCTCAGAGCATTGATTTCTAAAGGTGTGGGTTATGGACAGTTCCTTGTTTTTATGGGTGTATTAATTTCTATCATTGCATTCCATGTGCTTGTTAGGGTACTTACAGAGCTCAAGTTTCTCAGTAGATTTCCATGGCCACAATTGTTGTCAACAAAGTGGTTTCTTAGTATCTTCTATCCCTTGCCATCACTTTTTCAAGGGAAAATAAGATCTATGTAATATTATTTTATGTTTTGTTATCATATTTAGACATTTATGAGTTATTTAAGATCAACTTGGTATAATATGTTATTAGGTAAAAAAAAAAAATCTTAATGTGTTTCTTAGTGTGTTTCTTTAATACTCATTTATAGTTATGTAATATGATGTTCATGATATGTTCTAAACATAGAGTGATCTGATAGATCATATTCTCATTGATATTAATGACTATATTGATTCATGCTTAACACCTGATTAGTCCACGATCTCCATTTAGAAATCATGGAGGTTCATTTGCCGATGATCAGTTGTATGAAACTCTATTGTAAAATATTTTTCTTTTCCATTAATAATTTTTCTCTTGTTGTCATATTGGTTGGGGTCATGGAATATTTCCCTCTTAGAGGATTTTAACCATGTAAAATCATTGGTGTTATGATCTTTGATTTGGTTGTGTGAGTAGTTTCTTAAGGTGTTTTTCCTATGTGGGAATAACCTATTATGTTGAGCATGTTCTGCTATATGTCTTAGCATTTTTGGTTTTCATGATGGTGGTGGTGAAGCTTGCAATAACTTGGATTTCCCACCATTCACCTACCAATGAACCTGTGAATGAAATATTAATTTGCAATTATATGGTAGGAGTCTTAGTAGTTGGATTCACAATAGATGTATTTGGAATTCACTCAATCTTCATAGATTTTTTGTTTGGTTTGACGATTACCGGAGATGACCCAGTACTAGGGATTCTAAGTGAAAAGACTGAAGACTTCGTATCGAGATTGGTACTTCCATTTTATTTTGCCTCATTGGTTTGAATATTAATGTAGCAATGATCCATGGAAGCATGAATTGGGGTCTTCTCCTTTTGGTTATCATGATTTCCTATGCTGGTAAGATTCTAGGTATGATTTGTTTTTGTGATTTCCCACAAAGTTCCTTTCAAGCTAGATTTATAGTGTTGTTTTGACACTTTCTATAACAGTCTATTCCTTGTGATCAATGGGTAAGAGGTGGTTTCTAGTAAAGGTCATGAGAATATCTTGAATAATCGACAAAATTTCTCTCAAATATGTTGTTTTGTATAGAGGAATAGTCAATGATGTAACTTCCACTTTGATAGCCAACATCATATTTTAGATCATCAACACCAAGGTTTCCAATTTACTTCCTTTCACCAACTAATTTTGATAAGATTTGGTATTTCTTTATACTCTAATGTTCAAGAGAGAGTCTAAAATCTCATTTTCTATTTCATATATCTAAACTTTAAACCTTGCCAACCAAACATTCCATTAGAAACATTAAGAGTGTGTGTTATGTAATGATGTCAAACTCTCCTGTGAAGAAAAGAAGGAAAAAATTGAGAGATTATTTAGATCCATATTGATACCTACACCTACATAACTTGGAACAATTTTCATATTGTATATTCATAATTAATGAAAAACATAACCTTAATTTAAGGAATAATGACTAAGTGCATCTACAAATATAATAATATATAATAATAGAAAGTAATGTTCATTATTTAACTTCACTTGAAATTTTAAATATGTTGTCTCATATATTCTTATGTATAAAAAAATATCAAAGAAATTTAGGTTTATGTATAAAGAAAAATAAAATATGATTATATAAAATAATAATAGATGCTAAGTTTTCTCAATTCAATCTAGAAATTCGTTCATTATTTAACTTCACTTGAAATTTTAAATATGTTGTCTCATATATTCTTATGTATAAAAAAATATCAAAGAAATTTAAGTTTATGTATAAAGAAAAATAAAATATGATTATATAAAATAATAATAGATGCTAAGTTTTCTCAATTCAATCTAGAAATTCCCACTTAGCTAGAAATTTAAATATAATTGTGTTAGATTTTTGTTTTATGTGCAAACTATTCAAAATTATTGCAAGGTAATTACTATAGTCATTGTGACAAGGACTAACAAAAATATCTCCAAATGAATTAATTACAACCAAATACGTATGAACCATCTTGAAATTTGAATACTCCTCTCTTTCATTTAATTTATTATATGTAACGTCTTTCCAAAAGGTTATTTAAAAAAACACCACTTACAAAATATATAGAAGTGAATCTATCCTATATATTCCTTGCAACATATACATAAGGATAGAAATCATTTGACATTGCATGAAACAACTTGTCATTGAATTTTTAGATTTAGTGTAATAATAAGGTCCTAACAATTATTTAATCAAGGTAACAATACCATTTTTCATATAAAAAAAACTTTTCAAATTATAAGCAATATAATAGCTAAAAAAGTTTTCTTTCATCTCACCATGACCCTATCTATTATGTTGATCATTTATCTTGAAATACTCAATAATAATAGTTATACAATAACTTAATAATGATTAATCAAAAACACATTTTAGTTAATGCTTTGATGCAAACAAAAGTCTTTTTTCATGTTCTTTATATATGCATGCAAACATAAAAAATTCTTATTTTGTTTTCTCAAATTGGAGGAGGATTAAGTATTATAGTTAAAAAAAAATAAGTTTCAACAATGCAAACTAATCAATTGACTAGCTGGGAATCAAGATGAATTCTATAGAAATCAAATAGAGATAATAAAATTAATCAAAATATATCTTAAAAATAGCTTATATAAGGGTACTAACACTCTAAATAGTATCCCATTATTTCTCCTAAAGTATAAGAAAACAACCAAAACGTCCCAGACATTTTCCTAGAAAAACTCAATTATGCACCTATAGGACATGACTATGGGATTCCTAAGGAAAACTAGTAGATAGATGGATGCAACCACATGTTTTGTATAGATAATTAGGTATTGATTGCATCTATGGATTCTATAGGATAGATTCACTTCTATATGTAAAAAATAATCATGCACAATTTGCTTTCCATAATTTTTCATAAGGAATCATTCACTATGGGATTTTTAAAGGGTGTAGGCTAGTCTTGAAGCTTATTATAAAATTTTTAATTAGTAAATTTAACTTTTAAAATACAATATAATTCCCTTTGAACTTTTAAGAAATTCCAAACCCCAAATACCAACCCCTAATTTTCCAAAGAAATGTAAATACCTTTTTAAATTTCAAAATCACATACCTATTTATAGAAAGTTGTAGAAAATTCCCCCTTGATGATACTTTAGTTCAAATATTTCTCCAAGTATTAGCTTCAATTATTATTTGGAAAATATATAATTTTCTTATCAGTTGACCACCCTACCAACACCCAAATGGGTACTCTTCTTTACCACAGACTCTTGAGCTACAATTGATTGCATGGGATGAGTATAAAAACTAGCATTCAAATTGTGTGGCTCCACTAGAGCATATGAATTTCCCACCTTCCAAGTACATGCACAATATTGGGACCAAAATCAATACCATCTCATCAATAAATGTTTTAGCACTATGATATTCATCCAACATTAGGGCGAAAAAAGGTGATATATGAATCCCAATTCTCCTTTTTTATATAGCCTTTGAGGCTCATGCCATTCATTCATCTCATGCAAAATACTAATTATTTGAATTACTAATGTTGATTATTCACCCATGCATGTGTCACTCTATGTATAAGTAATTCCTTAATTAAAATGGAAAATATAGATTATCCATCACATCCCAACCTCTTCTCATATTTTTACTCTTAGATGTTCCCTAAATCCCTTTTGTTTTTCCTCATTGAGTGGGTGCACATGAAATTACTATTTTCTATTTAAATAAATTTTCTTTTATTTCCACTTAGCTCACCCTTGTTGGCTTCAAGGTTTCATACCCATGGTTTGATATGCTTGACCAAAAAATACCCCATAAGCACTGACATTGGATATGTAGTGTCCCCACTACTAACCAATAAAAACATTTATGATACCATTAATTAAATGCAATGCATTAATATTTGATATGCATCTAACACATTTTTAAAACATGATGCAACCGATTAAAATCCACACACAATAGCAGATTTTTTCTTAAAAACCAAATTTGATACACAACAATAAAAACCCATGAATAAAATTGATAAACATAGATAAAACCACTTATCTTTTAGCATCAAATGAGCAAATGGATATAGGATATGGACATTCCTCCAAACCATAGATTTTTTGCTCCAAATCCCAACAACAAATCACCATCGAGGTGGGGCTACAATTCCACAAAAAAGGGTGCCTCTCACAACCCAATTTTGAAAGGGAAAGTATGTAAGGTGGAGAATTTGGCCTTGAAGAGAGAAGCAAAGAAGGTTGCATGTGTGGAGTGAATTTTTTGTACAATACGTGGTTTATAGGAGGACGAAGCATGTATATACATGGGTTGCAGAAGGATGAATCACATATAGGGTATATGTGGTTTGCAATAGATAAAACAACTTATGTACGTGGGTTTCCAGTAAGGTGAATTGCATATCTGATTTTCTGGGTAGGTACAGATTCGTACAGGCTAATAGGTGACATCAACAGGATGTACAAGTGGTCAAGAACATATTCATTGGTAGAGTAGATTTCCATAATATTTTTGATATTTGGTTTTCTTATTTCTATAATTATTTGAGAACAAGGTTGTTCTTAGTTTTGTTGACTTTGGAGGACAAGGTTGTCCTCAGATTTTGGTGATATTGTATTGGTTGGGAGGGCTATTTTTTCCGTCAATATTTTTTATGATAACAAGATTATAGATCTAAAATTGTGTCTCATGTGTATTGATGATTCATCTATGATCCTTGTGTTTCCACTACATATATTTTTCAGTCAATAATTTCAGTGTAAAGTTGTTTAGTGATAGCAACTAAGGTTTTACAATTACATCACTAAGAAGAAATTTTCATATTTGAAATTAGTCACAGAGAGTTGCATGTGAAATCGATAGCTTGAATCACCCGCCCTTCATGCATAGGGGTTTACGCTTCCATTCCAACTAGAAAAAGTAACATCCATTCTTTCGCTAGAAATAGTTTGATCCAAAGGGGGATCTCCCACAACAATCTTCCACAGGAACCTTATTTGAATATGACTTCTTCTTTTGAAAAATACAAGTGATTCTCTGTGGAAAATCCACAGCTCTATAGATTGGAAGATCTAGCCAGTGAAGAGCTACTAAACACCCAATAGTTCAATTATAGCCTCTCTTGACTCTATCTTTATGTTATGATGCTTCTTGCAATCGATATAACCATTGAAACAATTCTTCAGGGAATCTAATCCAAAATATCTCTTATGGGTCACTCATAGGTTCTAAATAAAATACATCACGCTTCACAAACCTCAATGTTTTTCTTTGTAACTCAACTTCTTGTTGTATAAACTTATCACATATTATTTCCCACCAATTCTCAATGTGAGACTTAAATATATGCTGCAACATTCTCTAAAACTCACTTTAAAGACAGGTCCCAAAAATGGAACCATTTTTTGGTGTGATTGAGACCAGGGTCTCGGAGGTTACCAACAAAGGTATTGTTGTAGTCTAGTAGCGATGGCATATTCAACCTTCCGTGAGGGAAGGAGGTCTCACCCAAAGCGCAAACTAGACTTAAGTGGTGAAGGGAGCCAAAGAGGATGCATCATCAGGTCTGGCACAACACAGTGTAGATTCATACTTAGGATGGTGTAAAAATAAGCTAAACTAGGTTGCACAACATAAAGACGAGTCCATGCAACAAAGACACTTGTGAATTAACAGCCAAATACCAAATACACAACACAAAATAGATTTCACATCATAGAAGTTAGATATTCACACACATCGTAACAAAATTTTATAGTCTTAATAATATTGCATATAAAAAACATCCCCAAATTGGTCATATGGGAATCATAACTCTCATACATTCACCTATACAATAAAGGGTATTTCCCATACACCCATTACAAACTCAAAGGTTCTACGCAAAAACCAGAATTAAATTTGACACCCTATGTAACAATTATAGAGACTAACTCAATTACAATAGATGATCATAATATCTTAACCCTCATAACCCATTTGCCATTACATATATCCATGTTTATAGTTTTTCCCTTCGGTGCTTCTTGGCTTCTTGATTCCACTGTTGTATTTTCTTGATGTGGCTTTTGTTGTATTTTCCTGCTCTCTCCTTGCATGCACTTGAATATTCTAGATCTTTCCACTACTCTTCCAACTGGCACATGAACTATTTTCACTATTGAAACGCTTGCAGTTAGCTTTCTTCTCATCCTCGTTTCTTTTCGTCGCTTCTTATATTTCGCTGGCATGCCACACTTTCCACAAAACTTTAGACTTTCCCAAAATCAAGTTCTCTTAAAAAATTGAGGGCCCAACAGTATGCTCTCCATCTTATGTTCTTTCTTAATATTTCCACTCTTGAATTACTACTCTTCTTATATTCTGACCTGGTTTACTGTCTCTTTGCACACTTCAAATGTATTTAACATTCCCTACATGCATCAATAATTCTCATTCATTCTTTTCATCATTCCCTGAGTGCGGCAATATATTCCAGATAACTTAGAAACTGTATTATGGAACCTTTTCCCGCTACCTCCATCTATCCTTAGACTTTTTTCCATTCTATAATTCCACTTTAATTTATGGGATAACTCTCTTTGAAGTCTAATTACATCCTTCCAGAACCAATATGCACATAATGCACTACTTTTTTTCTCCATTGGCACCCCTTAGGGTGAATGAAACTCCATTATTTTATCCATTTAATTCTTTATTCTTGTAACGTGCTTCCATTGTACCCTTTGATATCACAAGTGGATGTACTACCGTAAATTATCTAGACATAGTTGTTGGTTCCTATATTGCAACTCTTCCAAGTATTATCTTCCAATGTATCCTATTGTCGCTCTTTTTTTTCTACTTTTCTCCATGATTATTATATCTTTCACGGTTACTTGGTTATACATAATAACTAGTTGTAATGTCCATGATCCTCACAACTCTTCTCTTTATACAAGAATCTTCCATACCTTGGAAAAATATTCTTCTGTGGCATAGATTACTCATATTTAGTGCCCATGATCTCTTGTGGATCTTTCTACATGTCACAAATCCTCTACTGCATAGATTATAGGTTAGCATAGATAGGTGCTTCCCTGGATATTTTGTTGTAATCTAATTTGCACTTATTATTCCCAATAATTATTTTGTATGCTTTATTGCTTTCTTGTTCAAGACACTAGTTTTTGGGTTCTTCTATTCTTCAAGACTGATACAATAATTAGAGCTACAATAGAGCTACACATTCTTCATTTATATCATGTGTTCATCTTGTTAATAATACCTTGACATAACACTCTCTCCTTGAGTTTTCCCCTTCTCATCAACAATAACTTGTTATTAAAACTTATCTTCTTTTCATTGTCATATTGTTACTTCCAAATGTTCCTCCATATCACTACATTAGCACCATCATGAAATATATAAATCCTTCCTTGATCAACATTCACATATGTATGCATGTCTATCATTTGGAAATATTTTTCCAAAATTACAACTATTTTTGGAATCTTGAATAATTGACATTTTCCTTGCTCACTTAGGCCCAAAGGTCCCATTCCAACGACTTCTTCAAATGATCAAATGCATATATTAAAAATTTAATTTTGTTATCATGTTCTCTTATGGATTAACTTTCCAACAAATATAACCATGCTCAATTATGAGCTCTAAGTTGAAATTCATGGATCTCTGGATTCAACTATTTTTCCCCTTTTATGCACCTATCTCATTGGTACAATTAATCTCAGAGGCCAACCCTTTCCACATGTAGAAGAAAATATGTTTTAAAAAAAATTGTTGGGAACATATAGTAATCATTATGGTGAGTGCACAATAACCTTCATATTGGAAATCTGATGCTCCTAGAATATTCTACATCAATATGGAATTGGTAACTTTGTCCTTTTTACAATTTCTCCAAACTTTCAATTTGTAGACAAAGTGTCTATCTCTTTCCTTTTCTTTTATTTTCTTTGGGCCCCACTTATACTCAATGATCAAATTGGAACCCTCTAGACCATCGATGAGATAGGGGGGTCCCACCTCCCTTGACACCTCCACCTGGTGCTTCTAGATTGGATATGGTGATAGGTGGGGTCCTGTTAAGCCCTAAATAGTGGCTCATTACCCATTAATTGGGGCATATTACATTAGTAATGTTATTTTATTTATGTCAGTTTTAGTTCATTAGTTGTAATTATACCCCCTAGTCTCTTATATATACCAAGGAGACATTTTCATTTGGAATCATCTTGTAATTGAACATTTATGTGGGCATAAGGAGGTTGCCCCCTCGAAGAGGCTTATTATCTAAATTTATCTCTTTTTCAAGGAGTTGAGTACTTATTCTGAGGTTTTTCTATGCTATATTGATATCTAGTTCCTAACATATGGTATCAGAGCTCAAGGTCTTGGGGTTTCGCTGCTACATTTGAGACACCTTGTAATTTTTGCTATAACTTTTTTTATACAATGATTCAGAAGGAACTACTTAGAGGATATTTAGTAGACAGATCAAGGTATGTTGGGTTAAAATTTCAGCTCCCGAGGCCTTATACTTTTGTATATAAATCCTTTCTAAGATAGGGTTTTGGAATCATTATGAATTGAGTCATTGCGGAATTTTCGCTATAAAATGTTTTCTGTAATGTTTTAGACACTGAACTCTAGAGGATATTCACATAAATTAGTAAGTTAGCTTTGGTAACAATTTCATCTTCTGGGTCATCTTACATTTGTAGATACACATTGTGGAAGATAGGGTATCTGACTAGTTCTATTGACTAGTATCAAGCAGGAGCTCTGGGTAAACCAATCATAACTTATTCCTAGAGTATCCAAATTGAGTGAGACTAGTTGCATTAGATATTGGACAGACCATAGTAGTTCTAGTATGAGTTTCATAATTTATATCAATTATTTTATGTGGGGAACGCTATACAAGTGAGATCTCCTGGAAACGAAAACAATCAACAAGTTGTGGGGAAGTTACCGTAAATTCCACTTGGCACATCCAATTTTGATCAGACCTGTGGCATTGCAGAGAAGAAATATCAGATACCTACAAAAAATATAATTTCATACTCAGAAGGGCCGAAACTTTGGAGATAAAATAAAATGAATATTGTCTAGCAGAACCACCTCAAAATCAAGTTTTAAAGTGATACTTGGCCAACATGCCACCAAAAAAGGGAATGTCTACACCAAATAAGCCTCTATAAAATACTACTTGGACTCTTGATCAAGGTGAATAAATGCGTAGGGACATAAATGATTTACAAAAGAAGACAGTAACAAAAGATGAACTACAAGAGATGGAAGCTAAGTTGGAGGCAAAGATGGATAGTTTAAAAGAGGAGATCATGGAAGGATTGAAAATTTTCGTAATAGAGAGGACACTTGAAAGTGAAAATGTATCCATGAAATTCATGATGAGGACACAAGGAAGGTGAATCAATAATGTATAAACTCCAAATTTGGGTTAAATACCAACCATGTTCCTAAGATCGATATGAGGAAGTTTGATGGCAAGGACCCTATCACATGGATACTTTAGATGGAGCAATTCTTTGATCTACATAATGTTCCACATACACAAAAGGTATGAATTGCTTCTTTATATTTAGAACCCAATCAATTTGTATGGTATCAATTTCTTTGTTCTCGCAAATCACTCGTCACTTGGACAATTTTCACGGAAGAAATGATATCACACTATGAGGATACAAGGAGCAATACTGTCTTTAGCCAATTGATAAATCTCAAGCAAAAACATTCAGTTACAGAGCAAATTAAGAAATTCCAAAGATTGAGTATAAAGGTAACAAATATTCCAAATGAGCACTTGATAGATGTATTCATAGGAACTTTAATAGATAACATTCAACATGAGGTTCACCTTTGGGAACCAAAATAATTGGAGAATGCATTTAGGGTGGCAAGAAATGTTGAAAGTAAAATTATGGCTATGGCTACTATAAGGACCAATCCTAACATCTATAGAGAAAATAATTCTCCTTCCTCTAAAACACCTCAACCTATAAGGTTGACACCTTTACAATTGGAGGAAAGAAAATAAAATTTTTTATGCTTTAATTATGACAGTAAGTATAGTAAGGGACATAAGTGTGGTGAGAACAAATTATTCTACATAGATTGTGAAGAAGAAGAATAACAAGAACCATCTCAAGATGAAAACGTAGAAGCAATTTCGTGTGAAGAGTTGACTCCCACGATATCGTGTAATGCATTGGCTGGAATTAGCACTCCTCAAACCCTCAAGATCGAAGGATATTTCAAAAAGAAAAAGGTAATAGTCCTAATTGATTCTGCCAGTACTCATAATTTCATTCACTATAAATTAGCCAAAGATCTCAATTGCTTTGTATATCCAACACCAAAGTTTCAAGTAATGATTGCATATGGAGGAACTATCAATTGCTCAGGAAAATGTAATAAGATCAATATTACTATGGGGGAATATGTAATGAATAGTCCAATGATTGTTATACCCATGGGTGGTGCTGATGTTGTACTAGGAATCCAATGGTTACAATCATTAGGAACAATGGATTTTAATTTTCAAGAACTTTTCATGAAATTTTCATTAGAAGGAAAATAAATTGAGTTAAGAGGTATCACAGGGAAACCCGGTAAGGTGATAAGCTCTAATGGCATGACAAAATTATTGAAAAAGGGTCATCAAGGTGTTATTGTACAACTATGCTCACTAGATGTTCAAACATCTAAGCCATCTATTCCTCTAGATCTCAAAGGTATCACTGATAAGCATTCCAAAGTATTTGAAGATATTCCTAAAGGTCTTCCACCCACTCGAAATCAAGATCATGATGTTCAGCTAATTCATGGGAGTGTTCCTCCTAACATCAGGCCATACAGATACCTATTGAAATTACTAATACAACTGAGAGGGGGGGGGGGTGACTCAGTTGTCTCTGAGCTTAAACAATTATAAGTCTGTTAAAAGATTCTTAATCTTTCTTCAAGTGATCATCAACATTATACAGCATATCGACAGTAAAAGTAAAAATCATCAATCACACATAAGGTATACACAGAGACAGATTTTCACGAGGAAACCCATAAAGGGAGAAAACCTCTTCTTCTTCGAAATGATAGGCAGTCTTTTAAGTTCTGTACATCATCTTTAATTGAGCACCAACTCAATGTGAGGCTGCTACCTCTGTTTTTACAAGTTGCAACTTGTTTTGAGAGCACCAACTCTTTGGTTTCTGTAGCACCCACTAGAAGGAAGCACCAACTACCTGGTTTCTCTAGCACCCACTAGAAGGAAGCACCGACTCCCTATATGTTCCAGCACCAACTGGATGGAAGCACCAACTCCCAGTTACACAGGCTCCAACCTGTATAACAGAGAACACTTGTTTTCCCTTGCACCACCCTGCCACCCTGGTTTCTCTGGCTGCAATGAAATGGAAGATACAACTTCCTGTGTTCAAGCTCCCACTTGAACCTCTGAGGAAAACAGTCCTCCCGAGCACCTCCCAACCTCACTAAAATATTAAATGAATAAATAAGAAGTCAACTATGCAGATAAATCAATTATTACCAATCTTTCTTTGTTCTGTAAAACTGGTCTTCTACAAATTGTTCTTATGTTCTTCTCTTCCTCTGTCTGTTCAATAGGTCTGCTCTGCATTAACTCGTTCTATTATTCTGCTTTGCTTCAACTTCTCTTCATCATCTTTTACTCTTCTCTGAGTTTCATCTCACGCTGTGCATATTCTCCATCTCACTCCGCACCTTATGATTTTCCCTTTCTTACAGTTTTATTCTTTTCTCATACAGAACAACCAACCATCCACAGTCTCTCTCATTTTCTTTTATACACGTCTCCACAGCGGTTGCACTTCGCATTTCCTTAGGCAAAAGAAAGAAAATTCTTCGAGCAACTGAAACGCCAACAGATTCGCAATCATGAATCCGTTTCACTAACAGATTTGTAACTGAGGGGTTAACTGTGAGAGAGAACAATAACCTTCCGATCATATTCCAAGTTCACCTGCACCATTCGATTGTCTTCATGAGATCTTGCATTCATTTCCTTTATATCGGGTTTCATCATTTCAACAATCCTGTGATGAGTGTCTCGACACTTCATTTCGCGATCTCTGAAGTTACGATACAGAACTTTTCTGTACTAGATCCTTCCCCAATATGACTATAGTCATAACCAAGCGCCTATGCAAGAAGTTCTTTCGCGATTTCTCATTTCGTGATTTTCGACACTATGCTCCATTGACCCCAAGTCAACGAAATTTCGATCAATTGCCACATGTCCTGTGATTCGATGGTCCAGATGTGATCTTGATTCAATGGCTACGATTGAATCGTGATTTCAGCATTCTTTTTGCATTGGGTTCTTTGCCTCTCCATGTCGCGATTCACAAAACTCTGATATGGAGTTAGATCAACGGTTCAGATCTGATCTCTATTCAACGACTACGATTAAATCGCGATTTCGCATATCGCAATTTCGACATCCTTGATGTCCAGTGTTTTTGTCACTTCAAAGTCTCGATTCACGAAACTCTGACATGGAGTCGGATCAACGGTTCAGATCTGATCTTGATTCAATGATTGCGATTCAATCGCAATTTCGCATATCGCGAAATCGACATTCTTGTTGCATTGTTTCTTTGACATCTCCAACACATGATCCTCGAAACACTGACATGGACTGGAATCAACGGTCCAAATTTGACCTTGATCTGACGGCTCAGATTAAGTCACGATTTTTCATATCGCGATTACACCCGCTTCTCCTTGTACCTTAAAGGACGTGCGGGTTCTTCTTGATCCAACGATGGTCAGATCCTGCGCTTGGATATAACGCCTGAGACCTGTCCTCCTCTTCAACGATCTCTTCTTGTCTACATTCAGATCTGACGACCCTCGTTCTTTCGGGAATTTTGAATAGATCCAACGATCAGAAATGCTTTTCAAGCTTTACGGGCCTTCGATCATTCGATCAACCTGAACTTATCTTCTGTTTTCCTAGTTGCGTTGCCTTTGATCATTCGATCTTCCTGAACTTATCTTCTGTTTTCCTGTCTATTACAAACTTCCTGTACTCATGCCATCAATCCTCTATACATTCTTCATGTACTTATGCTACTTGCCATCAATGACAAGCATTTGATGTCTGTTAAATATTTTCCATTCGTTGTTTGTTAAATATTAGCCAACAATCTCCCACTTTGGCATTGATGGCTACACAAGCACCCACATGCATTCAAACTCAACTCTCCTCACGAACTCGACTCTCCTCATGAACTCTTTTCTCCCCCTTTGACATCAATTTCAAAGAAGAAGCATTTTTCCCCTGATCTGTTGCAAAACATACTCCCCCTGTCGACTATAAGAATCTTGGAGATACACCAGATATTCAATAAGTACTCCCCCTGACGAGGTGAACAGATTAGACAAAAGATATTATAACCCCCAACTTTTGACAAAGATATCCAAAAGGGGTTGCTGCTAATGGTTTAGTAAAGATATCAACAATCTGTTCTGTAGAAGGTATATAATTCAGTTGAACAATTTTGTTTGTAACTTGTTCTCTGAGAAAATGGTACTTGATTGGAACATGCTTGGTCTTGGAATGAAGAACAAGATTCTTGGAGACACTAATGGCACTGGTGTTATCACAATGAATTGGAAAAGGATCAGTGTAAGTTACCTTTAGATCCGCAAGAGTTTGTATCATCCATAAGATTTGTGTGCAACAGGTAGCAACAACTATGTATTTTTCCTCTGTAGTGGATAATGAAATGGATCCTTTCTTTTTACTAAGCCATGCAACTAATGAGTCACCCAGAAAGAATACTTCTCCACTGGTGCTTTTTCTCTCGTCAACACAGTTTGCCCAGTCTGCATCTGAATAAGTAGTTAACTGGAAATTCTAATTTCTAGGATACCATACACCATAAGTCATTGTTCCCTTCAAGTATTTAAATATCCTTTTGACAGCTACTAAATGACTTTGTTTAAGAGCAGACTGAAAACGACCTACCATTCTAACAACTTGCATTATATCAGGACGGGATGTTGTGATGTACAAAAGACTGCCTATCATGGAGCGATATGTCATTTGATCAACATTAGGTGAGATATCATCTTTACTCAGCTTGCAACCAACAACCATAGGTGTGCTAACTGTAGAAGAATCTTCCATCTAAAATTTCTTTAACATTTTTCTCAAATATTTTTCTTGAGAAATAAAAATTCCTACAGAGCGTTGTTTTACTTGTAAGCCAAGAAAATATGACAGTTCTCCTATCATGGACATTTCAAATTTTGTTTTCATAGAATTAGCAAACCACTGGACAGATGATTCATTAGTACGGCCAAAAATAATATCATCTACATAAACCAAAACAACTAGTAAATTATCATCTTCAGACTTAATGTAAAGGTTACTGTCAACAATACCTTTCTTGAACCCTTTTTCTTGTAGAAATTTGTCCAATCTATAATACTAAGCTCGTGGTGCTTGTTTTAGTCCATATAAGGCCTTCTTCATCTTACAAACATAATTAGAATTATCTGTCAATAAGAATCCTTCAGGTTGCTCCATATATACTTCTTCCTCCAGATCTCCATTAAGAAATGTTGACTTAACATCCATCTGATAAACTTTGAAGTTCTTATGGCATGAATAAGCAAGAAACATTCTGATAGCTTCCAATCTTGCCACTGGTGCAAAAGTTTCATCAAAATCCTGACCTTCAACTTG
>ML779973.1:218787-250613 GCA_009831015.1 Picea engelmannii
TAGAAAGTCTTGGGAGGATCATGTGCGACATGTTGACAAGGTGCTACAACTACTAAAGGAGAAACAACTATATGCCAAACCATCCAAATGTTTATTTGGAGTGAAGGAGGTAGAGTATTTGGTTCATATTGTATCTCATGAAGGTGTCAAGGTATACCCTAACAAGATTAAGGCCATGATGGACAGGCTGATTCCTAAATATCGAAGAATCTTAGAGGATTTTTGGGTACTACCGCAAGTTTGTTCAGCACTATGGAAGAATAGTAGCACCTTTAATGGCACTAACTAAGAAGGATGCATTTTCATAGACTCCAGAGGAAACTAAATGTAATGATCCCAAGCCAATTTTTTGCTTGAAACCACTAACTACCACTGACTTGATTGTTATTGTTGTGCAAGTGGCTCTTGTTGTTTCGGTCTTAGGTTTGTTCTAGTTATTTAAATGGTGTTCATACAATATCTATCCAACACATGAAAAATCACAAACATACTCAAGATATGGAAAGCACAAACATAGATCTAACCTTTATTATGGAAAGCATGAATCAGATACAATATAGAGCAGAACTAGAATAATCCTCAGATGGTCCTCATAGATAATAGATATGATCTGCTACAGAATGCTCCTCCTAATACAAAAGATGACTCCAAAGACTGGATATAAGCTGGAACCCAAAGAATCCAATAATAGATGAACGCTCAACCCCCTTGGGCCATTGGTACATCCTTCTAGTACTTCCTGCTGGCTGAAAGGGATCAATAATTCGGCCTGGCTGAAGGAGATTCTCAAATCGTGCCAAACCCCACCAAAATGTAGATCAAGACCAAGGAACCCTCTCCCAGAAGTCTGAAGCCCAAATACTCAATTCTCCTCTATCAATGGTTGAAACCCTAATGCAGTCTGCACCCTCCTAAAGCCCTGAATCATTCAATAGGTCATTATGAATGAAGGACACCTCCAAATCCTCTGAAACTCTCTAGAATGGTAGATCAGTCTATGAAAACCCCTAGGAGAAGTTTCTGGTTCATATCCTAGGTAAAACTCCCTAGATCTGATAAATACTGAATCACAGGACGTCCTCCTTGCCTCAAGGTTGTTCCAATCTGTAACTGAGGATTTGATGGTGATATCTCCTCAAGGAAACCCGAAAAATGTTGGTTGAGGACCTGCAAATAGAACCTACGTGTTGGAATTCCCCCAAACTCTCTTGAATGGCTGGATCGAACTCCTCTTCAAATGATGGTGCACCCTTGCTAGAAATTCTTGAATTGTACGACCCTGCTATTCTCCTGAACTAATGAGTGGATATGTGATGAGTGTAGAATGGTGTGGGTGGATTATTTCATCCCTGAGACCGATCTTCGAACAAGGTGAGTGGGTCTTTCACCACTGAGTTTCTCACAAGGGTTTGTAACAACAAAACCCTCAAACTGTATGCTCAAGAGAAAGAACAAACAATTACCAAAATCCAGAATGCCTAATAGGTGCGCCCCAACCTTCTATTTATATTTTTCTTCTATTTCTCAGTTGAGTTAGGTTAACCCCTAGGGTTAAATGCTCCAGTTCTTCTATTCCTTGATTGAGTTATATTTAACTCCTTTTTCACCTTTTCATCAGGTCAACTTAAGAATATAACCATTGTTTAGTTGACCTCTCCCCTTAGTGTGGGACTATGGCCTAGTGGGGATGCCTAGGCCACTGAGTCTCCTCAATACCTCTTCATCAAGAGGTGGGGGACATTACAGTATCCCTTGCTAGAAATTTCTTGCCCTCAAGCAATTCCAGACCTGTTTCTCTCACCACTTCTTCATTTTCCCATGTGGCATCCTCAATGGGTAGATCCTTCCATCTGATCAAGTACTCCTTGATGCTTTTGTTCCTGAGCCTCTTCTCATGAACCTCCAATATCTCCTTCGAAATCAGCACACACTGTCCTTCTTTATCCATGGGAGGTAATACCTCAATGGGTGTGATGTGTTGGTCGATGGATTTCTTAAGGAAGGATACATGGAAGACGTTGTGTATTTTGCTGCCCTGTGGGAGCTCCAACTCATAAGATACAACCCCTACTTTCCTGCTAACCCTGTAGGGCCCAAAGAAATGTGGTTGTAGCTTCTCTGCTCCACTTCTTTTTATAGAAGCCTACCTGTATGGTTGTGGCCTTAGATAGACTAAGTTAACAACCTCAAAAGTACGCTCAACTTTGTGCTTGTCTGCTTGGACCTTTTGTTGGTTCTATGCTCTCTGTAGATGATCCTTCAGCTCCTTGAGAATGTCTTGGCTCTACTGTATCCAACCCTGTACCATAGGTGCCCTGCTATCACTGAACACAATCTCTACAAAAGATAATGGATCATAGATATACAAGGCCCTAAATGGTGACATGCCTATGGACACATGTTGGGTGGTGTTGTAGCAATACTCTCCTAGGTGCAACCATTTGACCCACGCTTTTTGTTGCCCTACCACATAATTCTTGAGATAGCCTTCCACCCACTTGTTGACTATCTCGTTCTGTCCATCCATCTGAGGATGATAGATGGTACTAGGGGTTAAGGTTGTACCAACCAATCTGAACAACTCCTACCAAAATGTACCCATGAACCTACTATCCATGTCACTGACAATGTTCTTGGGTAGGCTGTGCAACCTGAAAATCTCCTTGAAAAACAATTTGGCCACGTGTGATGCACTGAAGTCAGTAGCTATGGAAAAGAAGTGTGAAAACTTTGTCAACCTGTCCACTACTACAAAAATGTAGTCCTTTCCTTGTGTCTTGGGCAATACGGTGATGAAATCCATGGATATGCTTTCCCACTAGTGCTTTGGAATGGATAAGGGTTGCATTAATTCTGTTGGGTGAGTGTGCTCATCCTTATTCTCCTGACATGTAGTACACTCCTTGATGTGCTTTATTACATCCTCCTTGAGGCCCTTCCATGAGAACCTCTCTCTTACATGCATGTACATCTTACTGATCCCCTGGTGTCTTGCCATCGGTGAGTCATGACATGCCTGCAATACTTTGGCCTTGAAGGCCAATCCAGGAACCAAAAAGATTTGGCCCTTGTAGTAAATGAGGTCATTTATAACCCTGAAATTATCATGTTGTACCTTTCTATCCAATAGTTGACAGGTGAACTGATCCTTCATATAATCCATCACCAGATGGTCTTTCCAGTAAACTAATACACCTGTCATTGCAAAGATGGATGGCCTCCTCGACAATGCATCAGCCACCACGTTGTTTTTCCCTTTGACAAATTCAATGTCAAAGTCGTAGGCCTATATTCTTCTTACCCATTTTTGCTACCTCTCGTTCAATTCCTTCTGCTCCAGTAGATATTTGAGACTATTATGATATGATTTGACCACAAACCATGCACCTACCAAGTATTTCCAGAATTTGGCTAGTGCATGCATGATAGCCATCATTTATTTGTCATAAATGTTGTAAAGTAGTTCAGGACCCCTAAGTTTCCGACTCTTATAGGCAAGAGGGTGCCTATTCTACATCAGTACAACCCCTATCCCTTCTCTTGAGGCATCACACTCCAAGGTAAAAGGTAGGCCAAAATCGGGAAGAGTTAAGACTGGGCATGTGCTCATCACCTTCTTCATCTTGTCCATCGTCATTTGAGCCTCCTCATTCCATTTGAAGGCTCCTTTCTTAATCAAACCGGTCAAGGGTGTACACAGCTGAGAAAAACCCTTGACAAATTTCCTATAGTACGTGCATAAGCCTAGAAATCCTCTCAATTCTATGAGTGTCTTAGGAGTAGGCCACTCCATGATGGATTTTATCTTCTCTTGATGTACCTGTACCCCCTTTTCTCCAATGATGCATCCCAAGTAGAGAACCTCTGTCCTCCCAAACTCACATTTGGACTCCTTAGCATATAGTGATTGTTCCTCCATGATAGATAGGATCTAATCCACATGCCTGAGATGCTCCTCCCATGTCTTGTTGTGAATGAGAAAGTCATCAAAAAATACCATCAGGTGCTTCCTCAGTTGTTTGTTGAACACATGGTTCATACAAGATTGGAACATAGTTGGGGCATTGCTTAACCCAAAGGGCATCACCAAAAACTCATAATGGTCATAATGACAACTGAAAGTTGTTTTTGAGATATCCTCCTCCCTCATCTTGATATGATGGTAGCCAAAACAAAGGTCAATCTTTGTGAAGTAGAAATCTCCATGCAATCCGTCCAGCAACTCATCAATCCTTGGTATTGGGTACCTATTTTTTATTGTTTTTTTATTCAAGGCCCTGAAGTCAATGCACATCCTCATAGTGCCATCTTTCTTCTTTACCAACACTACTGAAGAAGCGAAAGGGCTAGTGCTTGGCCTGATGTGCCCCATGTCCAAAAGTTCCTTGATGGCCTTCTCTATCTCATCTTTGTACTTCTTTGGATGTCTGTATGGTGAGCTAATGACTAGTTTGGCTCCCTCCTCTAGCTCAATAATATGCTCAAACCCCCTGTCTGGTGGTAACCCTGGAGGAATCGGTCCAAACACCTTGTGGTGTTTGTCAAGGATTTCTTGGATCTCTGGGGTGTAGTGAACCTTGCCCTCCTCATTCACACGTGTTTAGATCCTGCATTTGGCTGCGTATACTATCTCCTCTCGTCGAAAGATGGCCTCCATCGTCTTGGCTGTGACTACTTTTGCAGCATTCCCTGTCATGCCCCAGTGCATTATCTTTCGCCCACCTTCCTTTGTGGATGACATCTCCATGTTCTTGTAATTGGTGGTGATAGGCCCCAACATGCTAAGCCGCTGAACTCCAAGGATGATGTTGGTATCTGGAAGGTCCATGACGTAGATGTCCTGCACCAGCTCAAGTCTACCCAAGGTAAGTTTCATGCCAGGAATGTATCTGTTACAAGGCATAATGATACCACCTACTACCTCCACTTTGAACCCTTCAAAATCTATTGTGGGTATATGCCTCCTTTTCAGCAATGTTGAATCAATGAAGCTATGAGAGGCTCCTCCATTAATCAGAATCGATACCTTATGTCCCTGCAAGACTCCCCTCATCTGGAAGGTGTTGTAATTGGGAACTCCACGGATAGATGCCAAGGTGGTCATACTGTCTTGTACTGGAATCTCTTCCTCTTTTGTCTCAATCATTTCGGCCTCAATGTTCTGTATCTGGCCGATCTCTTCCTCCTCCTCATTGTCTGAAGTGACCTCTATGTAGTGCACTTGACCACGGACCATGCATTTGTGTGCAGGGTTCCATGGTTCCTTGCAAGTGAAACAAAGTTGCTTCCTCCTCAACTCCCTCCTAGTATTCTCATCCACTCTGCGACGACCCCTGTCAAAACCCCTTGGGTCACGTCCTCCCTGGTCAATTGGAAGCCTTTGGTCTCTTCCTCCAATGTTAAGAGGTGGCCTGGGTATAAATTTTGGCTTAACAGCTGGTCCTAGATCCCTCTTCCTCCAGATAGCATCATGTAGGTTAGTAGGCTTAAAAGCCTTTACCCAACCTTTAAAGGGTTCCATCAACCCTTCAGTGAAGAGAATCATGAGTCTGGTTGGAGAAATGTCTTGCACCATCACTACCAACCTTTGAAATTCTTCAATATATACCTCATCGTGCTTGTTTTCTTGAGTTGTGTGAGCTCTCAGAAGTGTAACTTAGGATCTCCTTGATCAAACCTATCAATGAGCCTCTGAGTGAATTCTGGGTAGGATACTATCTGATTGTGGCCTAGTGTGGTGATTCCATGATACCACCAATCATGAGCTTTTCCATCCAATTACATAGTGGAAAACTTGATGGCTTCCATCTCCCTCATGGGGTTAAGTTGTAGATAGGTATCCATCTTTTTCACCCATGCATGTGCTGTCATCTTGGTCGTACCATCAAAGTATGGAATCTCTATCTTACCTGCTCTTCGTTCAAACTCAAAGTTGCTCTTGTGGTTCGGCCTAGGCTTATTTCTGAACTTGAGTTGGAAATATTGATCCAGGGACATCTGATTTTGAATCACCATACCCAACCCGTAGTACTCCTTAGTATAATGTGCCATTTTCTCAACAAAATCATCCACCTGTTCCTATTGTACCTGCTCATCTTTGAACATGGGCATGTATGGCCTAGGGTTAGCCCTGCTACCCATATTTTGGCCTAGTTGTTCATCTGTGAACATGGGCATGTATGGCCTAGGGTTAGACCTGCTACCCATCTGCCCATTGGATGTGCCTCCTCCATAGCTTCCTTCATATATGGGAGCTTTCTTCGGGTTATATATGATCTCACCATGGGATCTACCAAATCCACTAGCCACCTTGTTCCCATATGTCTCAGGGTATTTTCCCTGATGAATCATTTTCTTCAATAGCTCAGTTATCCAGGATTGGTTCTTGTCAATCTTCCTCAGATTCCCATCTACGTTCTTCAAGGTTTCAGTGATTTCAGACTGTCCCCTTAGGTTTGTTTCCTGGTTCTCCTGTAAATGGTGGACCAAGTTGCCCTCTATGAGGTTTAGGGTCTGTTGGAACTTGTTAAATTCGGCTACCAAGAAGGCCAAGCCCTGAGGCTCACTTTCATCCCCTGACCCTTCCATTTCATCTTTTGTTTCACTGGTTGGTTTCTTCCTCCTGCCCATAAATATTCCACTGTACCTCTGCATGCGCCAATTCCTCCAAAGGTTTGGAGGATCAAAGCTCTGATACCGCTGTAATGATCCCAAGCCATTTTTTTGCTTGAAACCACTAACTACCACTGACTTGATTGTTATTGTTGTCCATCTGGCTCTTGGTGTTTTGGTCTTAGGGTTGTTCCAGTTATTTAAATGGTGTTCATACAATATCTATCCAACACATGCAAGATCACAAACATACTCAAGTTATGGAAAGAACAAACATAGATCTGACCTTTATTATCGAAAGCATGAATCAGATACAATATAGAGCAGATCTGGAATAATCCTAAGATGGACATCATAGATAATAGATATGAGTTGCTACAGAATGCTCCCTCTAATACAAAAGATGCATCCAAAGGTTGGATATAAGATGGAACCCAAAGAATCCAATAATAGATGAACGCTCAACACCCTTGGGCTGTTGGTACATCCTGCTGGTACTTCCTGCTAGCTGAAAGGGATCAATAATTCGGCTTGGCTGAAGGAGATGCTCAAATCATGCCAAAATCCACCAAAATGTAGATCGGGACCAAGGAACCCTCTCTCGGAAGTCTGAAGCCCAAATACTCAATCCTCCTCCATCAATGGTAGAAACCCTAATGCAGTTTGTGCTCTCCTGAATCCTTGAATCACTCAATAGGTCATTCTGAATGAAGGACACCTCCAAATCCTCTGAAACTCTCTAGAATGGTAGATAAGGCTATGAAAACCCCGTAGGAGAAGTTTCAGTTTCAGATCCTAGGTAAAAATCCCTAGATCTGAGAAACACTGAATCACAGGATGTCCTCCTTACCTCAAGGTCATCCCAATCTGTAACTAAGGATCTGATGGTGATATCTCCTCAAGGAAACCCCCAAAATGTTGGTTGAGGACCTGCAAATAGAACCCACATGTTGGAGTTCCCCCAAACTCTCATGAATGGTTGGATCGAACTCCTCTTCAAATGATGGTGCGACCTTCTTGGAAATTCCTGAACTGTACGACCCTGCTATTCTCCTGAACTGATGAGTGGATATGTGATGAGTGTAGAATGGTGTGGGTGGAGTCTTTCATCCCCGAGACCAAGCTTGGAACAAGGTGAGTGGGTCTTTCAACACTGAGTTTCTCACAAGGGTTTGTAACAACAAAACCCTCAAACTGTATGCTCAAGAGCAAGAACAAACAATTACCAAAATCCAGAATGCCTAATAGGTGTGCCCCAACCTTCTATTTATATTTTTCTTCTATTTCTCAATTGAGTTAGGTTAACCCCTAGGGTTAACTCCTCTAGTTCTTCTATTCCTTCATTGAGTTATCTTTAACTCTTTTTTCACCTTTTCATCAAGTCAACTTAAGAATATAACCTTAGTTTAGTTGACCTCTCCCCTTAGTGTGGGACTATGGCCTAGTGGGGATGCCTAGGCCACTAAGTCTCCTCAATACCTCTTCATCAAGAGGTGGGGGACATTACACTAAATCTTTTGAACAACTTACAGAGGTGATGTGCAAATATCATGTCTTGACCACTCCAGACTTCACAAAAGCCTTTATTGTGGAATGTGATGCCTCGAGAAATGGAATTGGTGTTGTCCTAATGCAAGAAGGAAGGCCTATGGCCTTTGAAAGTCGACCACTCAAGGGAAAGGACTTACATAAACCCATTTATGAGAAGGAAATGATGGAAATACTACATGCATTGAAGAAATGGTATCCTTACCTAATAGGTAGGCACTTCAAGGCCAAAAGAGATCATGATAGTCTTAAATACTTCTTGGAACAAAGACTATCTTCAAAAGAACAACAAAAATGGGTAACCAAGATATTGGGTTATGATTTTGAAATCGTCTATAAAAAAGGAAAGAAAAATGTTGTGGCAGATGCACTCTCAAGGAAGGATGAAGATGTTGAGGCCTTTCTCTATGCTATCTCGATCATCCAACCCAATTGGATAATAGAAGCAAGGGATGAATGTAAGAATGGCAAAAAAGTGTGGACTCTCATTCAAAGGTTGCATCAAGATTCTAGTACATCAGATACATTTACATGGAAAAATGATTCACTATGGTACAAGGATCGCTTCTATTTATGTAATAACTCCCAACTCAAACAAAAGATACTATTGGAATTGCACACCTCTCTAGTAGGAGGGCACTTGGGATTTTTAAAAACCTACCATATTGTCAAGAAGGAATTGTTTTGGGATGGCCTTAAAACTGATGTTCAAAGGTTTTTGGTAGAATGTTTGGTTTTCCAACAAAATAAGGTGGAAAAAATTAATACCCCATCTCTTTTACAACCATTAGCCATCCCAAGTCATCGTTGGGAGGAGGTTTCCATGATTTCATCACAAGGTTACCGAAGTTTGAAGGAAAGAGTTTCATCATGGTGATTTTTGATAGACTGACCAAGTACGCACACTTTTGTGTACTCTCTCATCCCTTCAAATCTAGTACAATTGCCACCACATTCATGGAAACAGTTCAAAAGCTACATGACAACCTACAGATTATTGTAAGTGACAAAGATCCCATCTTCACTGGACATTTTTGGACATAATTATTTTCTTGTTTGGGTACTCAATTGGCTTACATATCATCCTATCATCCTCAATATGATGGACAAACCGAGATAGTGAACAAATTTCTAGAAGCCTACCTTTGTTTCTTTGTCTCTGATAAACAAACACAATGGTTCAAATGGTTACCCTTGGCAGAATGGTGGTATAACACTTCCTTTCATACTGCAACAAAAATGACACCATTTATGGAACTCTATGGATACCACCCTCCTTTCATCACTTCCTCTCTAAAAGAAAAATCTAAGGTTCAAGCAGTGGAAGATCACATAGAGCATCAACAACAAGTTCTCCAAATATTAAAGGACAACCTGACCATGGCACAAAATCGCATGAAACAACAAGTAGATCAACATCGTAGTGAAAGAAGTTTTGAAGTAGGGGATTGGGTGTTTTTAAGACTACATCCATACAAACAGATGTCCCTCAAGAAAGCCAAGAAGGATAATAAATTATCACCAAAGTACTATGTCCCTTATAAGGTGTTGCAAAAGATTGGTACTATGGCATACAAATTGGAGTTGCCTGCATCTTCACGAGTACACCCAGTTTTCCATGTTTCATGCTTAAACAAGGTTATAGGTGACAAGATCCCAGTTCAAACCATATTGCCAGAACTTGATGAGGAAGGAAAAATCATATTGGAGCCTGAATCCATCACTGACACAAGAATTTGCTAGTTGAGGAATAGATCCATTTCAGAGTATCTCATTAAATGGAGGAAACTATCAGCTGAAGATTCCACTTGGGAAGATGAGTCTTTTATACAGAAGCATCCATATTTACTCAAGCGTTGCAGACAACACTTGTCTCAAGGGGAGGGGCATGTTAAGCCCTAAATAGTGGCTCATTACCCCTTAATTGGGGCATATTACATTAGTAATGTTATTTTATTTATGTTGGCTTTAGTCCATTAGTTGTAATTATACCTCCTAGTCTCCTATATATACCAAGGAGACATTTTCATTTTGAATCATCTTGTAATTGAACATTTATGTGGGCATAATGAGGTTTCCCCCTCGAAGAGGCTTATTATCTGAATTTCTCTCTTTTTCAAGGCGTTGAGTACTTATTTTGGGGTTTTTCTATGCTATATTGATATTTGGTTCCTAACAAGTCCCAACTCTAACACCCCCCTTTCTAGTGTGAAACTTATTGATCATTAATTGAAAATCAATTGTGCATAATGATTATGGGCCAATTTCACCCAATTTAATTTGCACCATTGGTCCCATAACCACTTACCACTAGTTTTTTTGGGGGGAACACATGATAGTCATTCAATGATTATGGGTCTTAATGAACCATTTTAAAATCACTTGTGTTTCATCCCATAATTTATTTTGTTGGTGTGGCCATTCACATAGCCAAGCCAACCAACCAAGCACATGGGCAGGATCCATCCCAGTTAGAGATCCATTAGTGCAGGCATAAGAGCCAGTAACAGGGGAGGGAACATCGGTTTATGTCTATGAAGCAGTTGATCCAATAGTTTCTTATTTCAATCCAACGCCAGAACAAGTAGAGGCAGTAGCAGGAGAGGAAATAACATAGGAAGTATATTTTGTTGGTTTAGAAGTTGACCTGACAACATAGTTCATAGACTTACCACCTATAAATATTTTCCCTTATCTTTTCCTCTATGGACCCTACCATCTTCCACCATGGAATTCCACATCACCATTGACGTCACCACCCACATAATTGTCCACATCACCAATTTCACGAAATTCCCCCAAAAATCATAATTATGTGGAGTTTTTCAAATTTCTTCATGGTCGCCATGCAGTTTTTAGGATCAATAAATAAAATTCATATTTTCGTCACTAAATTAAAGCTTGTAACTATCAATCCAATGCTCATACAAGATGAATTGACATTTTTTGTCCTTTCAAGATCTGGATTTTTCCTAGAATTTAGGGATTTTTCCTAATACACAAAATTTTCCCCAATTTTCATCCAAATAATATCTATAATATTAAATTTGTAAATATTTTTCCTCCTCAAAAGAAAATCCAATTTTGGATTTTAACCATTTTCCCCATAATTACCAAATTCACAACTTTGCCCCAAATTTATTTCCTTGAGGAATTCCATTGAATAGTTGGTCTACAATCTACAACCTATAATTTCTTCATATCTATACAAGATGGTTCTTGTCCCATACAACCCCATTGCTATAACCTTTAGATCTAATACCAATCTATCACATACCCAACCACCATTTTTCCTATTGCGATGATGGGGAACTGGAAATTTCTTCCAATTTCCCATAAATTCACCATAAATAATGCAACGCTACTTGTGATCCCACGATATTAAATATCTATTTTTTTTATCTTGTATCAATGAAAACGAAGGTGCATGTTAGTAGGAGGATGTTATATGGGACCCCCACCAACCACATTGGCCAATACAGGATCTCTAGGTGGAGGAAGGAGCACAACTAGAGGGGTTGGTAGTGTAATAGGGGCACCAGGCCGCATAAGTGGTTTACAGACCAAAATGTGGGTGGTATTGTCTCTAGTTCATTTGTACCCATAGCCAATAAAAATTAATTCCATTTCCCTCCACAAAACCACTTTAGTAAGTGGTTACGGGACCACGTGGGGTTGTTAAAACCTATTCATTTTATTATCTTATAACCATTGATAACCATTGATTTTCCATTAACAATCAATAATATGCATGTCAAAAATTAGACAAGTGTTAGGTTGGGTGGGAGACCCCCTATAGAAAATCAATGGCTTAGATCATGCTACATGGATCACCTAGTCTAGGTGAATGGTAAATAAAGGAAATGGGAAGAGGATGAAGAGAGAGAAGAAAGGGGCCTAGAGGATTATGGGGCCCGGGTGGCTAGGAAGATGTCATGGACACCTCAAATTTTGACATGTGTACACCTATTGATAGGTGGGAACCCATTCCATGTCTGTAGGAATGTGTCATCCACATCAGGAAGGATGACCTGTCAACAAATATAAAGTTATTAAAAAATGTTTGGAGTCAAAAAATATTTTGGAAATAAAAGGAAAAGAAAAAATCCAGTTTAGATGAAATTTTAGATGTAGATATGTAGAGACGAGGACTCTAAAAGTGCATATGAGGACATAAATATATACAAAAATCTAACTCAAATGGATGCAATAATAACAATAAAATGGGAAGAAATAATCACTAACGATTGTTAGAAGAATGTGAGATAGTGGAAAAAAACTATATCTATTCAAATCAAATTTTAGAATTTAATTGTAATGTTGAGAGTGGCCTTAAGCCATCCTTTTGAATTTAAATGCATATCACAATCTAATTCGTATAGCAAAAACATGCCATCGCTTCCTTGTTAGACTCCATTTCCTTTTTTGCATGATGCTTTGGCTAGTTGTTTTAACATTGGGTATCTTTTCCCTACCTTTTTATTAAAAGGGTTAGGGTTCTCTTTACACTTCTTTTGTTATGGTTGATTTTCTAAGTTAATCTCTTTCTTATATCAATGTTGAAATGTTTTTCACTAATGATTACATAATGACAAGTTGCTCGACAAATTGCTCTTGGTGATGAGATGTTTAGAAATATTATTTTGGATGAGATATATTTGTGTAGATTGTTGTGGTGATTGAGAAAAGTATTCCACTTGAAATCTTTGATACTCAATTTTGTAGATAGGGTATGGAAGTTGTTATTATTGTATTCTTACAAAACTTGATCCCGATCTTAGTGCAATATTATCCATCTTATGTATTGGCCATCATAGTTCTCCGTAGAGAACTATTGTTTCTTGATGGTATAAAAAATATCACCCCAAATGAATCCTTCCATATTGTAATATGTTTCAGATTCATTTATATTTATTGACAATACTCCATAAGCTATTCTATATATTTCACTAGAAAATTTGTCATAATGAATCATGAATCTTGAAATGCTATGAGAATATATACTTATTATTAAAATATAATATTAAAAACATATCATTTTTAATATGAAAACTAGTTAAGAAAATAAGACAAAAGTTTATAACAATAATAATATAAAAAACTTAATAAATTTGAAGCTAAGATAAATTTGCACTAATATAAATATGAATTATATTTTATACTTTCAAGTTATTATATATAGAGAGAGACATCTTATATTTACAAAGAAATATTTACAACCACAATAAATAAATAAATATAAATATATATATAATATTTACAACCACATTTATTTAAGAGTTTTGAATATGAGTTTACACATTAATACAAAGTGGATCACCTCTCTACTTGTTAAACCACACTCCCACGAATATAGTATATATTTTTTTTTAAATCTTATAATATAGAAGACAAATCCATATGAATTGATTATTTTCAAGGAACTTTTCACTTTTCTTTTTAGTTGGAATATAAATGGTAAGGCTACAGTTTTATCCTTAAGGGTCACATTGGAACGTGGCATATGGAATATTTTGTCCACCTTTTCCAGTATGGTATGGACTTTCCCTAAGAACAATATAAGTATTTATCCGTGATCGAAAGTACTTAGCTCACATGTTGAGCTATGACAAGGTTTGCAAGAAATTTATTAGCAATCTTGTGATGATTAAAAGCTTTATAAGCAATGGATCTTACAATTTTGTATGTTTCATTTTTATGGTTGTGTAAATTCATTAATGATTTAAAAGATATGAAGGTATTAGAGAAATTTAATTAAATGTAATTATAGACTTTATGCAATGATTTAGATTTAAAGTACATAAAGATTCTTAAGAAATCTGAATAAAAATTCATACTTCATATCTCTAAAAACAGAATTAAAAATATATAAATTAATATGCAAAAATTATACTTAATCAAATTAATAAGTTAATTAAACAAAATATTATAATTATAAAAATAATCCAAATATATAAAACTAAATCATATCATCTTTTGCTTTTAAAAAAGTAAATAAATAAATTTAAATAAAATTATATTAAAATTATACAAACTTCAACTATACTTTCTCTCCCTTATCCATTTTTCAAAATTATTACATATATAATATATAATAAGATGCAAGATTGTGTATCAATATTTTTTAAAATACTATTATATCCATTTTACAAACAAAATTGTCCTATCTAAATGGGTACAATATTTTTCTATATTTAAAAATATTTTAGATAGTTATTATATATTAAAGCACTTAATATATTATAATAGTTCAAAATATTGTATTTAAATGAATACAATATTATTCTATATTTCAAAATATTTTAGATAGTTATTATATATTAAACCATTTAATATATTATAATAGTTCAAAAATATTGGATACATATACATAGGAGAAAATATTTATGAAATTGATTTAACTAGATTAAGTTAATAAATAATAATGTAAATGTGGAATCTAATTTAATTAGATTAAATTAATAAATAATAATGTAAATGTGGAAGTATATGTTTGTATAAAAATATATTAAATGAAGTACAAACAGTGTAATAAAAACAGACATGTTAAAAGTAAAAGATGAAACCAACTCTAACATCAAGCTAGTACACTTAGAATTGGGTTAAGAAGAATAAATTTGAAGGAAAAAAAAAAAACCAACAAAGTACAAAATAAATAGAGATGAAGAATAATATGTTCATAACAATGCAAAAGAGTACAAAAGAGCACGTAAATTGGTGTAAAGTGAAAAAAGTTAACCAAAACACAAAAATAAAGGATTAAGAAATGAAAAAATATATGTTTAGAAAGCTAAATAATGTGAATAGGGAGATGCAAGTCAATTAGATATATCAATGAAAAAATTGAGAGTAGAGAGAGCTATAGAGCTGAGAGTTTTATATAAATTACAATTATAATTATATTTTATGTATTTTATTATATAATATCAATGAAAGTATATGTTATTGGTTATTAAGTTATGTATGTATGAATGGAGTTGTGTTAATAACTATTTAGATAACCATTATTTTGTTGATTGTTATATAAACAAGTGAGATAGTTACGTAGTGGCTAGTCTTTGTCTTAATAAAGTGTAAATATAAAGTACCAAAGTATGATTCGATAATATATTCCCAGTTTTACATATATTTTTAATGTTCCTTGAGAGGAACGCCCTCTAGAATCCTCAGGTTCATTAATTATGTTAACACTCTAATTGTGGCAGGTCAGACCTTGTTCTTTTAATGTGGGATGGTTGGAGTTGTCCACTCGTCTAATTCACTAATACCAGGCAATGTGACTAATCCAGAGAACAATTCCCCATGTTATCACTTACCTGGGTTTGATCATTCGTTTGTCATTCGTAGAGGCTCTGGTGTCCCACGAGAGGCTTCATATTTTCAGAGAAGATCTGTTGTTTGAAGAGGAGCCATGTAGGTAGATAGAGCCTGGTTTAGAATCTTGTTGAAAGAGAATCCCTGGTTAATAGGCAAACATTAAATAGGGATGTTGGGTGGACGACTGGCTATAGAGTCTCTCTTGCCTACCTAGATCAAATGCGGAGGTAGAAGGAGAAATAGCACCACCACTAACACCAGTAGTTCTAGGTCCACGAATGATAGAGGGGGATCCAACCATCTGAAGGGAAGAGTAGGGATAAGGGTCTATTGAGGTTATATGGGAGGTGAAAGCAAAAGAAGGTGGAGAGGTGCAATGACCCCTTTGTTACGACTATAAGCAAAGCAGAAGGTGCATTTTTTTTTTTTTTTAAACAGGACGACAACAACGATTACAGCTAAACAACACATCTGATGGTGAACATCATGCCCGCAGAGCAAGCAACAAATAACTATGACTCCACGCACTGGCACAAGAGCAACAGGGTGAAACATGCATAAAACAACAAAGAGAAACGACTACCCTCCTGATACAAACATGACCACGCCTACAAGCTAAGGGACAACATCCCCATCTCGACACAACAGCCTTGACGACCAGTTAAATAGAACCTTGATGGCACGTAACCCAATGCATGAAGGCGTTCAACCCATGCACGAATAGTAAACTTACAACGATCAACAACACTCACACGGAAGGCACAGACTCCGGCCAAGTTAGCATTCGCCTCTATCCAATAGGGCATGCCATGATCCCCTCATCAGGACTCATGATGTCCCCAGGTGATAGGTGCGGTGATAACCCTGGCACTACCTAACCTATCTGGACCAAGGACTCCAGATGAATCCAAATCGCTAGGAGCTGAGTTACTGACATGAGGACTATACCCACACCCCAAGCAAAAGATCGACAAGATGCAAGATGACGTCATTCGAAGAAAAGTGTAAGCTCATACGCGACTTCGCCAACCACCCAACCATTACTCCAGTCTAAATTAGTCAATACTTACAATCTAATTTAACCTTGGTTACCGGTCTAATTAGCAAGTCTAACGTACAAATTAGTCAATAAATTCAATTCTAAATTAACATTAAATTCAAGTATAATCCACAACTTAGATACATGTCTAAAATAGATACAAGTCTAAACGACAAGTTAAATACAAGTCTAAATTATAAATTAGATACAAGTATGAGTTAGATACAATTCTAGATTACAAATTCAATACAAGTCTAAATTGCAATTAATTACAAGTCTAAATTGTAAATTAGATACAAGTCTAAATCGCAAATTAATTACAAGTCTAAATCGTAAATTAGATACAAGTCTACATTAAAAATTAAATACCATCTAATTTAGCAATATACCAATATACAACAACATTAACCATAGTAATGTAATTTGCTATAAATATGACCTTTTACACAATGTTAAATTCCAAGACGTTGTCAACATTATGAACGTTATTAAAGTTTAACCAGTTGTCTACTAAATAATTAAATCTGTTGAGTAAAACAAGATGTCTAATAGATCCAAATTTCTAACTACAATCGCCCATGCGCAGCCCAAAATATAGGAATGATGGAGTAATGAAATAGATGAATATTAAACGAGATAGCGTTGTGGTAGGTAAGGAAAACACTATCATTTAATTCTTGGTAAAGCTGATAGCACTGTCATGGACACGTTGTACCTAACTTTAGTAAACATCTAGCACATAAATAATAATCATGCTCAAAACATCTATGCAGGAATCGTTGATCCAATGCATTAATCAGCTAATTAAGACGCCAAATAAAGTGTTGAGTTTTTAGAACACTATTTTAATGCTATAATAAATTGTTGTGTGTTAACGCCATCCCTGTACTTTTCCATGCAAGGTGAATAATAGGAGAAGGTTTTCAAATGGCCATGGGATACGCTGCCAGCAAAGGATTCACGTGGTTCTCACATAAAAATTTGCATTACAAAGAAAATCAATAAACCATAACACATATTGTGAAAACAATGGAGGCGTCAATGAACTTCTCATGGGTGTAACTCTGCCCAATGACTTGGGAAGGATTGAATAAACAACGTGCATCACACGTGGACATCCCCTAGAATTTATCACCAAAAAACAAGGCACACGCATACAAATGGAAATTACAAGACTGGAATTTATCAACCAAAACTCAACGCATCAAATCGTTATGATTACTAGACATACTGCAATCTTGAATTCGCTATCTTTATGATTACTGTAAGCGTTAAATGGCACACATAAAATCGCTAAAAATCAAATTAATACCCGGATACGCTACTATCTTTAACACAGTCTCAACCTGTATGTCAAATTCGGGGTCACTCTCATTTTCAATAAATTTGTAGAGATATAATAAGTCGTTGCAAGTCATATGATCAAGCTATTCAACCGTAGAGTGATCTTGAAAGGAAAATATACCAGTATCGATGCAGACATATCACTATCAACTCTGGGGGATCAACTAAAACACATACATGGATATATACATCATTTTACATTCTATCGAGATGCAAACTAAAACACAGACATAGAGGTCTTTGTTTTCAGTCTTTGTTGGGTATTAAACTTAAGCACAGACATGGATATATAAATTGGTTTTTTTTTTTCATTCTGTCGGGATACCAACAAAAACGTAGACATAGGGGTTCCATTTTTAGACTCTGCTGGGAACTAAACTTACATTAATTTCTATCGTAAAGAAATCAAAGTCCTTTAACTGTAATTGTTGGCTTTTAAATAAAAATCAATGTCAAGCAAAAAACATCAATACAATCATTGGTAATGTTAGAGTACAAGAATAACTCGGACAATTGATAACTGTCAAACATCAAATATGTCCAGCGCAACCAATAAAAAGGGTAATTGTTGCTTTACAAGGGTAATTTCGCTATCAAAGTAAAAAATAATGCAGAGGAAAACGCATGCAAGGGGGTCAATGAAAGGTAAAAACTTGCCCTATATAGAGGTGACAAATTGCAGTTTTAATCAAGACAAGATCACAATGTAGTCCACACCTATCTCCCTGCCATTATAGCCACACAAAAAAAAATGACCATCACATCAAACGCACCCCTACACTCAGCAACTATGCCCCCTCCCAACACAAAAAAAAGGGAAGCAAAGACATCCAGAAAAATAAATTTTGTGGTTGTTCAAGGGTAAATAAAAAGACGCAAGTGCACAAGGAAGTTCTCACTGTAATTCAGGGCATAACCTTACTGTTAATCAAGGGGAAAACGTAGTCCAAATACAATGTAAGGGTTTTCAACAAGAGGGAAAATTGCAATCCAATATAAATTACAACTGTCATCCAAGTGGACAAACGCAACTAAATTCGTCCTCAAATAAATTAAAGTGTTGAAGTGAATCGAGGGGAACGAAGATGAACAAGCACAGAGGTATTCATTCGCCAGAAGGTGTAATGACCATCAGTCAACCAAGAAAATTTGACAGGGGTAGACGGCTGGGCAGAAGCATCTTTTTCTCATCATCCACGCACAGAAAGGCAGGGCATTAGAATCTATAGGTCGTTTTGCACCGAAGTGACGATTGTCGATTCATCTCCTGGCCAACTACTCAGGTGTGGACTGACGAACTAGGGATGAGGATGAATACCAGACATAAAATATTCATAAAAATAAATTAAAACAAAGAGGATAGTCACAACATCAAGGATTGAATGCCAAGGGAAACAAGTCACATCATTAGCGAGCTTAAGGCTAAGGGGAAAATTAAATTCTCAATTAAAATGCTAAGTCAAACACCTTCTTTACACAGTTAAAAGTAAATAATTGAAAGCGTAAAGTGAACAATAATCTACCATGTAGAATAAGCGCATGCGTACCATAGCCTAAGTCGTCTGCTCTGAGTCGTTGTCCCGCGGGCTCTGTGTCGCTCTCGCATGCCGACCGATGAGACTTCACCGATACCTCCCAGCCAACGCTAGGGGTACTCTTCTTCCCCCTTAGCCCCCTAGGTTGCAAAGGGGCCACACACATTGAACCAAGGAACCACTATCTCCTAGCTTGCCTCACAAGCTCGAGATACTACTCCTCACCGAGTTGTGTATCCCAACTCCCACAAGCTAAGTCAATCAAGTCTAAAATTCTACAGCATAATGTTACACATGACAGAAGAGATCCATCCTCCTCATCCTCCCTCCCTTATATAGAGCTTCTAAATAATTTCTTTCCCAATTTCCCATTTAATTTAATGTTCAATAATTTAATTCAGAAAAATCCTCCTCGTACAAGTGTCACCCATCCCCTTCGTTGCACCATAAATTAATTTCATTAATTTTTTAATTACACCTATTTACCTCACCCACCTAAAAGCATTCCTAGAATCCCTCCTATGTGTCCTCATATTCCCTTACACAATTTAATGACTTACCCCCTTACTAATTTACTAGTTGAGTTCAATTTGGAAAGTTCTTAAAGGCAAGATTCCCTACTAAGTTGGTCATTCTGCATTTTCCTTATGTTTCCTTTTTTTCTTTATGTTTCCCCCTTTTTCTCTTAGTTTCCTAATTCTTTTAAATTTCCCTCTTTCCCTTTTTATCTAAACTCAAATTAGTAAGTGTAGAAAATTATCTTTTTCCCCTTTTTCTTTTTAATTAAAAAACTTTAATTAGCATGTGTAACAAAACAATCATTTCCCTTTTAAAATTTTAAATCCCTCAATAATTTGATTTTAATAAATTAATCGAGTTTCTTACCCCCTTTTTTTCACATGTTTAATGATGATCATTATCATTTTATTTTATTTTCACCACAAGTATTACTTTAGACCTAGATTTTAATTTTCGAGGTTGGGCGACATTTTATTAGGGAAATTGTTTTTAAATCTTTCTTATCAAGTTATTTGTTCTAAGTCCATATAGGTTTATTCATTTATTATTTAACAACACAATGATCCCTTGAGGATGCACTAGGTGCTCCAAGGGTGCCACTCGCCTCATTTTGTTTCCCTTGCACGACGTGCCCTTCAGGACGCACTACGTGCGCCAAGGGTGTTACTCGTCTCTTTCCTTTTTTATTACACGACATGCCCTTCAGGACGCACTACCTTCTCCAAGGGTGCCACTCGCCTCTTGACTAACTTGGTAGACATCAAAAACCCCTGGAGTCAATACTCCGTCAGGTGATCTTGTGGGAGACTAAGGGCCTCTAAGGAATAAGGCCCCTACGTTATTGTGCGCCCCTTAGAATCATCATGAGCGAATGTCACAGTCCGCCCTCATGGAATCATGGGTCTTCTCGAGCTATGGAATCATTAACCTACAACTCGAGCCACGACATGAGTGCTAGTAGGTTGTGGAAGGGTTGTTTTCCACACCTCTCCCTCAACATATTTGGTTATTGTGCGTGGCCCCTCTAATCCACATGTGAGTTTGGTCAACAAGCTATCATCAAGCTACATCATCAACAAATCATTTCAAAAATAATATCCATAATCATATCATCTAATCAGATGCACAAATGTCATATATACAACAATCAAACCCCAATAGTCCACTCCCTGACTCGATCCAGAGTGCAAGGGTTTCACCGATTCCTCTGCATCCTCAAGGTCCAAAATCCTCCACACTCAGGAAAGTCGAGTCAATAGAAACTATCTATGTGAATACTACAAAATAACATGTCATCAGTTCATAATGCCTCATAATCATAATCAAATGCCCAATAGTATAATAATCCGAACCACTTGCAAGCAAGTTTCCTCAAATAATAAGTTCGCTCAGTGCGCGCAAGAGTGAGATGTTACATACACCCCCTCTTGGTCTAAAATTCGTCCTGAAGTTTCACAGTATATAAGTGTCAAAATAATGTGTATCATAGTATCATAAATCTATCTATCAAACAAAAATGGAAACTTCTGGCGCATATCATATGCGTCCTCCCAGGTCATTGAGTGCAGACTATAGTTGTCCTACTAAACCTAGACCTGATCTAATGTTTGACACCGTAGCTTTTGAATGTGATGATCCAGTATGCGGATCAAATCAGTCCTGATTGCACCCTCGTCTGATACCTGCAAGGAACTCATGTCAATAACGTGTGTAGGATCACTAATATAATGTATCAAAACAGATACATGAAAAACATTGTGCATATGCCTCAAAGAATCAGGCAAGGCTAGTCAATAGGCCATGGGCCCCTTCCTCTCCACAATATCGAAAGGTACCACGAATCTAGGAGACAGTTTACCTCCATTTCCAAACTTGATCGAACTCTTAAGTGGTTTTACCTGCAAGAAGACTCGATTGCCAACTTCGTAAATACGCTCGACACGGTGTGCATCGGAATAACTCTTATGTCGATCCTGTGCTTCTTTGATCCTTTGTCTTATTGTTTGCAATTTCTCTTCCATTTTTTGGATCACTTTTGGTCCCACCAGGACCCTATCCTCAAGTCGATCCCAACTCAAAGGCATCCGACATGGTCACCCATAAAGGAACTCGAAAGGCACCATCTTAATGGTGCTTTGGTAACTATTGTTATAAGCGAATTCTACCAGTGGAAATAATTCTTCCCGACTCTTTTGTTGGTCCATCATGTACATGTGCAACATGTATTCCAAGGTCTAGTTCGTTAGTTCATTCTTCTCGTCAGTCTCCGGGTGATACGCAGTACTAAAGTTAAGTTGGGTTCTCAAGGCCTCTTGGAAACTAGTCCAAAATCGTCTAGTAAACATCGATCCTCGATTGGATATAATCCTCTTAGGCACGCCATGTAGCCTCACAATATCATTGATGAAAAATCTAGCTATGTAAAGTGCCTGATCCGTCGTACACATAGGAATAAAATGAGCACTCTTCGTCAAAGTGTCGACTACTACGAAAATCAAGTCATGCCTCCTTGCCATCAATGGCAATCCAACAATGAAATCCATTGAAATAACCTCCCATTTCGATTCCATAATAATGTGTGGCTGTAGTAATCCTATTCGATGTCTATGTTCAGCCTTTACCTATTGACATTCTATAAATTTGGCCACATAGTTGACTATGTCTTCCTTCATTCCTTTTCAGAAGAATAAGGGTTTAAGGTCTGCCCTCATCTTCATGACTCCTGGGTGAGCCATGTACACTACTTTGTGAGCCTTGTTTAGGATCAAACTCCTCAACTCATCATTCGGTGGTACATAAATCATATTTTTAAACCTCAACATTCCATCGTTGTCAAATGTAAATCCTTCAAATCTTGGTACCATCATTGTGTTTTGTCCGATAAAATCCCGGACCTCTTAGTACCAATCATCTCCGCACTGTAAAGTTAGAATCTTTTCACGTAGATTTGTCTGAAGCGGCATCACCAAAAATATGCATGGTCTCTGACTCAATGCATCTGCCACTGGGTTCACGATTCCTTTTGTAAGTAATCTCAAAGTCGTACTCGCTAAGCAATTTCGACCAACGTTGTCACGCGTTCAGGTCGTTTTGCATAAATATGTGTTGTAGTCCATAGTGGTCCATTTTTAGTTCAAATTTTCATCCAACAAGGCAGTGTCTCCAAACCTTCAAGGCATATACAATGGATAACAACTCCAAATCATGCACCGCATAGTTCTCCTCATGCCTTCTCAGTTTCCTCGAGATGTAAGCGATCACTCGATCATCTTGCATCAAGATTTCGCCTAAGCCTTCCTTGGATGCGTCAGTGCACACCAAGAAGTCATCTTCCATGTTAGGGACCTTTAGTATCGATGTTGTTTACAATAGATCCTTGAGCCTCTGAAATGCCTCTGCGCATTTCTCGATCCAAACAAACTTCTTTTTCTTCTTCTGTAATTCCATAATCAGATTTTCTATCTTCGAAAATACCTGGATGAACTATCGATAGTATCCTGCTAAACCCATGAAGCTACGCACTTCGGGGACATTCATCAGTGCAGGACATTCCATAATAGCCTCTACCTTTTTTATATCCATGAAGATACCTTCGTCGGAGATGACATGCCCCAAGTAGTAAATCTTCGATTGATAAAACTAGCATTTGGACAACTTCCCATACAATTTATGGTCTCACAGACACTGTAGTACCAAGTGCAGGTGCTCATCATGCTCCTTCATCATCCGAGAGTAAATCAAAATATCGTCAATGAATACTTGGACAAACTTTTCCATGTACTCACGGAACACCCCGTTCATCAAAATCATAAATACTCCTGGGGCATTTGTTAGTCCAAATGGTAAAACAGTAAACTCTTAATGACCAAACCTCGTCTTAAAGGTGGTCTTAGGAACGTCATATTCCTTGATTTGTATCTGGTGATACCATGATCTCAAGTCAATCTTGGAAAACATTGTCGCGCCCTTCATCTGATCGAACAAATCATCAATCCTTGGCAGTGGATACTGATTCTTGAACTTTTCCTTGTTCAATTGACGGTAGTCAATGCAGAGTCTCGAAAACCCATCCTTATTTCGTATGAAAATAACAGGCGCACCCCATGGTGACACACTTGGACGTATAAGTCCTAGGTCCAACAATTCCTTCAGTTGCATTCTCAACTCCTGTAGCTCCGGGGTCGACATCCGATAAGGCATTCTAGCTATTGGTTCAGTCCCCGGTTTTAGGTCTCTAGTAAACTCCAATTCCCTCTCTAGCGGCATCCCCGGTAACTCCTCTGGGAAGACGTTTGCAAACTCTCTCACCATAGGAAGGTGTTATAGACCTTTCGCTACTCCCTTCTCATTTAATGAAAGGACCGCATAAAGATTACATTCCTTGAGCATGCTCTTTCGTAGCTGCAAGGAAGAGATGAACCTCAGGGAAACTCCCTAGTTTCATCCTACAATCGTGCATCCCTATCCCTCATCATCGACCAAGTTCAACCATTTCGTCTTACAGTTGAGTATCGCCTCATGCGATTCCAACTAGTCCATACCAATCATGATGTCATAAGATCCTAACATCATGACGTACAGGTTGGCCCTGGTGACAAACTCTCCCAGGTTAAGGGTACATCTTGTAACCTTTCCTCCAACCTTTTGTTTGTCTTCTGAAGCCATCCCTACAAAGATAAACTCATCCTATTTGAATTCCTTTACCTTAATCCCTTTTAGCGCTACACCATAAATGAAACTCTCGGTAGCAATGAGATATATCAAAATACTAAGGGTCTAGCTAGCAACGGTAGCTGACATGTCAAGAACAGTTGACAGGTGATCTGCCTAGTGGTTATTCACCATTGCATGAATCTGATGGGCCTTGCCAAAATCTCCCATGGTAGTGGGTCTGGCTGATACATATGCTCTAGTCCTCTCCACTGGGTAGTCGCGCTGGTAGTGTTTCTCCCCACAAGTCCAACACCCCTTCTTCAGTCCAGTACTCCTGGTACCCGAAGTAGAATATGACGGCCCACTGGACTGGAATCTTGGTTTGTTCTGCTGAATAGGCCTAAACTACTGTTGTTGCGGACGATGTTGTTGTTGATGCTGCGGTCCCCGATAAGGTGTCCGTTGTTGAGGCATTGTTCATCGAGGTGTAGTGAAATTGGATCCTCTCTGGAAGCCACGATATCATGGCGTCTTCCTAGTTGGTGTCTGTTGTTGTTGTGCACTAGATGATGCCTACCCCATCGGCCTCGCTGGAGTCCTGATATGACCCCCACTGATAAGCTCCTCCTCTGCTATGAGGGCCTTTTGGATGACATCATGCAAGGTCTGAGGAATCAGAATCCTAACCTTTTCACGTATGCTGACATTAAGGAAGAACAAGAACCCATTGACCTTAATTTTCTCAGTATTAAGATGCAGAGCATACCAAAGAAACTCTATAAAACGGGCGTCGTGCTCGAGCACCATACGACCACCCTGTCATAAGGAGTTGAACTTGTTGAGATGACACTCAATGAATTCTTCTGATAGGTACCTCTCTCAGAACCGTTCCTCAAACATTTCCCATGACACGTCTTTGATGGTCATGTTCAATTGTGGCAGGAGCGTCTTCCACCATAAAAGAGAGCTCCCCTTTAGTTGAAATACCGCCATGCAGACCTTCATATTGGAGGTATAGTCATGAAGTGCAAAGCACATCGCCATATTCTCCAACCATGGTTGATATTTAATGTTAATTTATAATTGAATTTATTGATTAATTTGTAAGTTAGACTTGCTAATTAGACGGGTAAACAAGGTTAAATTAGATTGTAAGTATTGACTAATTTAGACTGGAGTAATGGTTGGGTGGTTGGATTGGATTATGATTATGATTTATCAACCAAAACTCGATGCATCAAATCATTATGATTATTGGACATACTACAATCTTGAATTCGCTATCGTTATAATTACTATAAGCATTAAATGGCACACATAAAAATCACTAAAAAACAAATTAATACCTGGATACGCTGGTATCTTTAACACGGTCTCACCCTGTACGTTAAATTCGGGGTCACTCTCATTTTCAATAAATTTGCAGAGATATAATAAGTCGTTGCAAGCCATACGATCAAGCTATTCAACCGTAGAGTGATATTGAAAGGCAGAGATACGAGTATCGATGCAGACATACCACTATCATCTCTGGGGGATCAACTAAAATGCAGACACATATATATAAATCATTTTTCATTCTGTTGGGATACCAAACAAAAACATAGACATAGAGGTTATGTTTTCAGTCTCTACTGGGTATTAAACTTAAACGCATACAGGGATATATAAATCATTTTTTTTTTCATTCTGTCGGGACACCAACAAAAAAGAAGACAGGGGTTACGTTTTTAGACACTGTTGGTAATTAAACTTACATTAATTGATATCGTAAAGAACTCGCCATCCTTTAACTGTAATTGTTGGATTTTAAATAAAAATCAATGTCAAGCAAACAACATCAATACAATCGTTGGTAATGTTAGAGTACAAGAATAAATCAGACAATTGATAACTGTCAAGCATTAAATATGTCCAATACAGTCAATACAAAGGGTAATCATTGCTTTACAAGGGTAATTTTGCTATCAAAGTAAAAAATAATGTAGAGGAAAACGCATGCCAGGGGGTCAACGCAAGGTAAAAACTCGCCATGTATAGAGGTGACGAATTGCAGTTTTAATCAAGACAATATCGCAATGTAGTCCACACCTATCTCCCAACCATTATACCCACAAAAAAAAAACTTGACCATCACATCAAATGCACCCCTACACTCAACAACTATGCCCCCCCCAAGAGAGAAAAAAGGGAAACGAAGGCATCCAGAAAAATAAATTTTGTGGTTGTCCAAGGGTAAATAAAAAGATGCAAGTACACAAGGAATTTCTCGCTTTAATTCAAGACATAACCTTACTGTTAATCAAGGGGAAAACACAGTCCAAATAAAATGTAAGGACTATCAACAAGAGGGAAAATCGCAGTCCAATATAAATTACAACTGTCATCCAAGTGGACAAACACAACTAAATTCGTCCTCAAATAAATTAAAGTGTTGAAGTGAATTGTAGGGAACGAAGATGAACAAGCATAGAGGTATTCATTAACCAGAAGGCGCAATGACCATCAGTCAACCAAGAACACTCGATAGGGGTAGACGGTTGGGTAGAAGCATCCTTCACTCATCATCCATGCATAGAAAAGCAGGGTATCAGAATCTTTAGGTCATTGTGCACCGAAGTGATGACCGTTGATTCGGCTCCTAGCCGATTGCTCAAGTGTGGAATGACGAACTAGGGATGAGGATGAAGACCATGCATAAACTCTTCATAAAAATCAATTGAAACCAACAGGACAATCACAACATCAAGGATCGAATGCCAAGGGAATCAATTCAAGCATTGAGTTTAAGGCCAAGGGAAAAATTAAGTTCTCAATTAAAATGTTAAGTCAAACACCTTCTTTACACAGTGAAAAGTATAGAATTGAAAGCGCAAATTCAATAATAATATACCATGTAGAATAAGAGCATGTGTATCGTAGCCCAATTCGTCCGCTCTGAGTCTTTGTCCCACGTGCTTCGTTCCGCTCCCGCTTGCCGACCGATGAGACTTCACCGGTACCTCCCAACCAACGCTAGGGGTAATCTTCTTCCCCCTTATCCCCCTGAGCCACAAAGGGTCCATGCACACTGAACCAAAGAATCACTAGTTCCCAGCTCGCCTCGCAAGGTCGAGCTACCACTCCTCACCGAGCTGGGTATCCCAACTCCCACAAGATAAGTCAGTCAAGTGTTAAATTATGCAGCGTAATGTTACACATAACATAAGAGATCCATCCTCCTCATCCTCCCTCCTTTATATAGATTTTCTAAATCATTTCTTTCCCAATTTCCCATTTAATTTAATGTTCAATAATTTAATTCATAAAAATACTCCCCGTACAAGTGTCACCCATCCCCTTCGTTGCACCATAAATTAATTTCATTATTTTTTTAATTACACTTATTTCCCTCACCCACCTAAAAGCATACCTAGAATCACTCCTAGGTTTTCTCATATTCCCTTACACAATTTAATGACTTACCCCCTTACTAATTTACTAGTTGAGTTCAATTTAGAAAGTTCTTAAAGGCAAGATTCACTGCTAAGTTGGTCATTCTGCTTTTTCCTTATGTTTCCTTTTTTTCTTTATGATTCCCCCTTTTCCCCTTAGTTTCCTAATTATTTTAAATTTCCCTCTTTCCCTTTTTATCTAAACTCAAATTAGTAAGTGAAGAAAATTATATTTTCCCCCTTTTTCTTTTTAATTAATAAACTTTAATTAGCATGTGTAACAAAAAAATCATTTCCCTTTTAAAATTTTAAATCCCTCAATAATTTTATTTTAATAAATTAATCAAGTTTCTTACCCCCTTTTTGTCACATGTTTAATTATGATCATTATCATTTTATTTTATTTTCACCACAAGTATTACTTTAGACCTAGATTTTAATTTTTGAGGTTGGGCGACATTTTGTTAGGGAAATTGTTTTAAATCTTTCTTATCACTTTATTCGTTCTAAGGCCATCTAGGTTTATTCATTTATTATTTAACAATGTGACGTTCCCTTCAGGATGCACTAGGTGCTCCAAGGGTGCCACTCGCCTCATTCGGTTTCCCTTGCACGACATGCCCTAGGACGCCCTACGTTCTCCAAGGGTGAAACTCGCCTCTTTCCATTTTTCTTGCGCAACGTTCCCTTCAAGACGCACTACGTGCTCCAAGGGTGCCACTCACCTCTTGATTGACTTGGTAGACACAAAAAAACCTTGGATTCAATACTCTGTCAGGTGATCTTATGGGAGACTAAGGGCCTCTAAGGAATAATGCCCCTGCCTTATTGTGTGCCCCTTAGAATCATCGTGAGTGATTGTCGCAGTCTTCCCTCACGGAATCGTGGGTCTTCTCGAGCTATGTAATCGTTAACCTACAACTCAAGCCACAACGGGAGTGCTAGTAGGTTGTGGCAGGGCCGTTGTCCACACCTCTCCCTCAACGTATATGGTTATCGTGCGTGGCCCCTCTACTCCACATGTGAGTCTGGTCAACAAGCTATCGTCAGCCTGCATCATTAACGAATCATGTCAGAAATAATATCCATAATTATATCATCTAATCATATGCACAAATGTCATATATACAAAAATCAAACCCTAATATTCCACTCATTGACTCGATCTGGAGTCCAAGGGTTTCACTGATGCCTCTACATCCTTGAGGTCCAAAATATTTCACACTCAGGAAAACTGAGTCAATCGCACCTATCTATGTCAATACTACAAAATAACATGTCATCAATCCATAACGCCTCATAATCATAATCAAATGCCCAATAGTATAATAATATGGATCACTTGCAAGCAAGTGTCCTCAAAGAATAAGTTCGCTCAGTGTGATCAACAGTGGAATGTTACAAAAGGGAAAGATATCCACTAAGAGTTGACGGAGGGAAGTGTGAGGGAGCATTGGAATTGTCATTGAGAAATTAGTTCACACACTAGATTTAGAATCGTGATTTGTCGCCACTCCTACGGGTTAAACCTAAGGCGGGGATTTGAGTGAAACCTTGCTACGTGAAGCGATAACTAGCTTTCCTGCATTCTTATTTTACAATTCTACGCTAAGGCGAAAACACTTGTAGAGAAAGTTGCATTGCAGTTTGCAGAGAAATTTGCATTGCAGTTTGGAAAGGAAAACCAGTCTCTTGTGATGGTGAGCATTCAAGCTTGGCATGTTTTCTCTAGTTACCTACTCTAGTTATTGGTTTACCTTTCTTAAAGGCAATCCTAGCTTGGTCTATTCCTAGTTTTCTCTTTACCTATGGGGGGACTCCCAGATCCCGCTACTCCATAGAACCCAGGCCCAGAGGAAGTATTATGGGGGCCTTTCCTATAAACAAGAAAGGTTGGTTGACCTTTCAGAACCTTATTCTCGAAGGATAATGGTTGGGTCATATCTTACTGACCATTTTCAGTTTCAATCTGTTGCGCATGCCAAGGTATTACCTAAGCACTTCTCTCCCTTTCTATCTCTGTGTGCTCATCTTACCTCTTGATAACCCTGAGATAGAAGGCCAATCCCCTTCAACATGCATATGGTGTTGTCTTTGATAATAGGTAGGTAGGTAATTTATCCATCATGCCAGGGTTTTTCTCCATCATCGATATGGATCCTCCACATATCTATTCTGATCAGAGTTACACTACGTGGTCATGTACAAGAGAGAAGAGATACCATGGGTGCAGGCCTCTCCAGCTAAGCTGGTACATAACTGATCATTCAACTAACAACATCTCCTAATCTCATCTGTAATGGCGAAAGAGGCCAAGACTGACTCTTAGATTTTTAATGAATACAGGAATTACTATTATGGAGCGACGGGGCAAAAGATTGGCTTTGATGGGATGAAAAACCCAAAGAAGGTGGGGTAAGCCGCCACCATCACGTTTAAGATGACTGTGTGGTTCTAGATGCCGAACAACAACTTCCACTTTACCATAACCTCCGAGTAGGGCTTCGGTGCCACAATCAAAGCCATCAACAATGGGGAATCCAACCATGGAAACAATGGCCAAGTGAGGAGCAGATATTGTAGCTACAAGAGAGAGGTTGGAAGCATAATTGTTCTAGCAGGTAATGCTCAAACTCTAATTTTTTTTGCAATTTTCATCATCTTTGGGGATTAATGGATCACTGTTGTTATAGCCCATCCTAGCCTCAGGTTGAATGTAATCATCTAGGTGAAAAGCTAAGGGTTGGCCAGATGGTGAAGAGATGGAAAGGTCATGAGCCAAGTGCAAGCCATGCGTTGAAAATATGGAAAGGTGATAGTGGTAAGGAAGATAAGGTTTTGGTGGCAGTGTTAGAGCCAATAGTGTGTGAGGTTAGTGTCAGAGCAGTGTTCAGAGCCGACCAAACAACCATTGAGAAATTATTATTTTTAATTCATTTTTTAATGCTAACAATTCCAAAAAAATATTCGCATACACCAGGGAAATAACGTCACATCAATGAGCTCTCAAGGTAGTGTCTTCAAACCTTGATTTGAAGACACCCAACTTGATTTGAAATATATGACCATCTTGACTATTTGCAAATAATATGAATTCACTTACTTATCCAAAATATCATTAATGATGAATAACTTGCAAGAAATTGAGTGAAATAGAAACAACAAGTACACAACACATTACACAAGTTGTTAACGGATTTCACCCATCTTGGGCTACGTCTCCGGGTCTGCCTCCAAATGAGAGACCGCTCTATTAATGCTCAAATTCTTGATCCAATAATGTCTCTAACTTGTATTCTTAAAATAACCTTCTTATTTGTTTCTCAAACTTAGAAACAAAGGGAACCATTGAATTCCTCTCAAAATTCTAATAAAAATGACTATAAACAACTTATGCTTTCCTCAAGGAACTCTATGGAACACAAAATGATGCACTAATAAAATCTAGCACCTATTTGGCACGAATTTTGATGCATACACCTCTACAACCTGGGACACCTTTCCATGTATCCAACATAAAACCATGTGTGTGGTGCATTGGTCCAGGTGTTGATTTAAATAAGGGAGGTTGAGGGTTGAACCCCACCTGACCCTCCTATATACTTGAATTTCTGCAGTTTGTGCACTTAAATTTGATTCCATTGGCCGGTTATAACAATCAATATACATGGCGTGTTGGTTAAGTGTTAAGAACCAAACATCAATATAGCATAGAAAAACCTCAGGAAAAGTACTCAACGCCTTGAAAAAGATATAATTTCAGATAATAAGCCTCTTCGAGGGGGCAACCTCCTTTTACCCCACTTAAATGTTCAAGTCCAAGAT
>ML779973.1:261674-292362 GCA_009831015.1 Picea engelmannii
ATTCATAAGAAAACCCCTCCCATTTAATTCTAAGACAACCTAATAACCTCTTATAAAACCTAAGAACCTAATTGATTAATATTAATTAACCCTGTAGTAATAAAACACTTAGAATATAAATTAACAAGAAAAGAAAAAACCCTTATCTTATAAATTACTTGATACCTATAACCTAACCCTAGAACCTATTATTCTTTATGGAGACATTAGTACACAACATTAAATTAATAAGAACCCATTATTTACCTTATAACAAAAGAAACCCTAATATTAAACCCAAAACAAGCATTTAATTCGTTTATACCTTAACCTCATATTATATTAACCTAACCCTAAAATAAAAATTTAAGAATCCACTTTTTACCTATTAACTAAACCCTAGAACATTAAATGATTAAATATAAATAAGAAACCCTATAATTATTAATAAACTATTATAACCTTTAAAAAACAAAAATTTAATAAACCCTAGAAATATCTTATAAAATAATTAAATTTATTAAATAATTCTACTTAGCCGACACTAAGAAACTTTCCCACTTCCAGTATTTATACCAGCTCTTCCCTTTCTCTTAAACCCAGGCTCTTTGTCCTAAATATGGATCCTGATCTGGATCCGAAACGTCGACAATCTATTGACAACACTGTGGCTTTTCCAATCAAAACCGACATTGAATGTCATTGGATGCATTGTAGAGGGTTGGTGGTGGAAGATGGTTCTATGGTTTCTGCAGTAGGTCCCTTAGGCTCGAGGGGATCATAGTAGGTACATGACATGATGCACATATTTGGTAGGGTCCTGAAAGAATGGATTACTATGTCTATATGGTGGACTACTCTGAATAAAGTCTCGTAGAAGATACAATATTTACGTCTCCTTGTCAGTACAAAATATTAGGAGCCTCACCGTACCCTTCACGCATGGTGGAATATTTTCCCCATTACTCTCCTGATGACTATACTAATTTTCAACATGTGGGTGAGGCTATTATCTCAAGTTTTGTGGATCCAATATCCGATCCTTGTCATTTTTTAGGTTTAGTTTTGGGGTGATCTTTGGATTTTTCTATTGGTGATGGTCTCAAGGGTCCTGTCAGCATTGATCATTGTCTATTGATATCCCCTTCAAACATTTACTACAATTCAAATGTTCCATTGGATGGTGGGTTCATTGATGGTTATAACACTTTAGGGTTTATTGGCACTAGTTTGAACCTAGAAGAGATGCAAGGAGGAGGGTTTCAATCACCCACAGTCAATGTTGGTTGAAAGAGGATGAAGGTTGTTATATATAAAGGAGGAGGCACTACTCTGGTGGTAGGGGAAGAACTATAGTTGATAAATATTTTTTATCTTAATGGAAGAACTATGGTGTAGAGAATTAGTGGGTGAAGGGTTTCTATGTCAACACTCAGTTCCTAGATTAAGAAGGAGTTTTATCCCTTAATTGGATATTGGTCAGTTACTCATTTACTATCCCAAGGATAGATACATTTTATATTCCAGTCGAGGGAGGATGAAACATGGATCTTGGTGATTTAATGATATTGGGATAGACACTTAATGTGCATAAAACCTTGACATCCTCTATTTGATGCTCATGAAGAAATCATTTCCATCTCTCCCACTTGGAAAAAGATGCCAAAATTCTCTATTGATGCCCCCTCCAAAGATTTACTACAATTCAAATGTTCCATTGGATGGAGGGGTCATTGATGGTTCTATCACTTTATGGTTTATTGGTACTAGTTTGAACCTAGAAGAGATGCAAGGAGGAGGGTTTCAATCACCAACAATCAATGTTGGGTGAAAGAGGATGAAGGTTTCTATTTATAAAGAAGGAGGCACTACTCTGGTGGTAGGGGAAGAACTACAGGTGAGAAAGATTTTTTATATTAATGGAAGAACTGTGGTGTAGAGATTTAGTGGGTGAAAGGTTCTATGTCAACGCTCAGTTCCTGGAATAAGAAGGATTTTTGTCCCTTACTTGTATATAGGCCAGTTACTCATTTACTAGCCCAAGGATAGATAAATTTTATATTCCAGTTGAGGGAGGATGAAAAGTGGATCTTGGGGATTTAATGATATTGGGATAAACACTTAATGTGCCTAAAACATTGGCATCCTCTATTTGATGCTCGGGAAGAAATCATTTCCATCTCTCCCACTTGGATAAAGATGCCAAATTTTCCATTGGTGTTTTACTAATACTAGGGTATCAAGGAAATTGGGGAATTTCTTGGGACATTCATTATAAAGGATTAATGGTATAAGACTAGCGATGTCCATTTGGTGGCTCTAATACTTGTAGATATGGGACCTAGACAAGGTTTATTTGAATCTATGACACTTGTGGCAGGGGACTGATCATATACCAAAATATTACACTATGTAAATGTGCCTTTTAGGTGATCAAGATGCACAAGTTTGGTCATATCATATTAGATTACAGTTTTCCCTTCAAAAACATTTCACCGGGATGAAGGGAGCAGAGCCAATTTTTTAGCATAAGGCCATAGTTAACATGCACCAAACTATGCATAATTTAGAGGTGCCTACTCAGGGGAGGAATGATTTGGATCCTTTGGCATCAAGGACAATAGAGAGGAAATCATAGGTCTTTGAGCTCTTGGTGGGTGATGTTTCCATCCCATTTATTGCATGAGACCTTCTTTGAGAGGGTGAAAAGACTCACAAACTATATCTAGGCAGAGACATGGAGACTTTGACGTCAAATAGTTTCAATATGGAGGTTCAACAAAACATCAAATCCACAAGCCCATGATCTATAGGTATGATTTATAATTTTTTAATGTCCCCCTTGCATCTTCTTCTATAAAACCAAAATTTAGTTCTCTCTCTTTTGGTCAAAGCTAGTCTTTAGCCTCTTCCCTAAGGTCTAGATCGAATCCTGGTCTGGGAAATGTTAGGGATGTGGTTTATTCCTTGGTTTGGATCAATAGGTTTTATGAGGATTCCACATTGTAGGCATTAACATTTAACAAACAATGTCTTTTGGACTCCCCTTCATATTCCTTGGGGAGAAAGCCTTACTTATTGTAGCCTAGAAACATCCTACAAGGGCCTAGTGTAGTGGGTGGTCTAGGTTATGATCAATTAAGGGGCTTGGGATCCTCAAGGGAGGGATTCAAGTTTTTTCTTAAGAATTCCCAAGAAAAATTCTATCAGGGAGGTAAATCAAGCTAGATAGAGGCCAATATCAGGGGTCTTTAGAGCAGGAGTGCCCCAAAGGTATTTCCCCCATGAAAATTCTATATGTCGACATGAAGGGCCTGGAGGGGAGGCCAAGAAAATATCCCTCAAGAGACTTGTCGAGGTGGAAAATCCAAACATTATTATGATATAGGAGATAATGGGCCCTTGAGATCATATAATTGAGAACTTGAGGTAAATGTTTGTTGGGTGGAAGTTCAGAGGGTTATATTATTAGGTGTTTTGGGGAGGGATCATCAATAGTTTTTTAGAAAACATAACTCTCATCAATTCCTTTGTTGTATTCTTAGGAATAGGATATAAGGTTTACATTATGGATCTAGATTATTCTTTTCTTCTTCTTAATTTATATGGCCCTTATGAAGGAAGGGATAAGTTTAGGGATGACCTACTTTCAAACAAGTGGTTCCATCATGATAATCTTATTTTCGAAGGGGACTTGAATTTTACCCTTAACGGGTATGCAATTTGGGGCTCTTTGGTTCATGAGGATAGGTTGGAAAGTTTTTTTGTTGAGAAATATGATCAGGTAGGATAGGTGGATGTGGAACTTACAAAGTTTCATCCTACTTGGAGTAATAACAAGAGTGGCATGAAAGAGTTTTCCAAGTGTCTTGACAAGTTTTTAGCACATCATACAATTTTACGAAGCATAGATCATGTTCGCACTTGGGTTGGGAAGGTTTGTGGCTCGAAGAACTTCCCTATATTCATGGAATGGGGAAATGAAGCATGGAAACCGCATGCCCCTTATAAATATAACATGTCCTAGTCAGGAGAGGAATTTTTTCAAGCCATAGTTAGGAATAACTGGAGAAATTATCGGTAAGATTTACAATTATTAACCATTGCATAACTTGATAATTCTCTCTGACTGGTAAAGGAGAAGGTCAGTCCATGGGAAAGAGATAAAAGAATTAGAAGAGATCATGAAATCTATACTATAGAATAGGACTTAGAGACATTCTATGAAGTTCACGGGGGAGACACCCTTCCCCATGTTGAATTGGACAGGTGTTGTGCCTTAGATACTAGCCATGCAAAACTTCCTTTAGACTAAGAAAAGGAATGGAGAATAAAGAGTCGAGTGTTATGGATTGAGGAACGAGATCAAAATACTAATTTTTTTTCAAAAATTTACAAATCATAGGAAATATTTCAATACTATATGGGACTTAGAGAACAACGATGGCAAAAAGGTTTGGGTTTTTCTTGGTTTGTCTTCCATTGGGGTTAATAACTTAAAAATATTTATGGAGCATGATTAGGGAAGAATAGGGCAGATACTTATATTGATCTCGTTTTTTCCTAGACTCGTTGAGGAAGAGGATACAACAGGTTATGTATGAAGCATATACCAAAGATGAACTATTGGGTATTATTAGTTCATTTACAAGGGACAAGATCCCAAGCCTAGATGGGTGGAATACATAATTTTATGAGGATTTATTTGAGGTCTTGGGAGATGACTTTCTCTAGGTGGTGGAGGAATTTTTTAGGTATGGTAAAATGTCAGTTTGTTTCAATGCCACCTTCCTTGATTTAATTCCCAAGATGGATTACCCTACCTCATTTGATTACTGTATACCAATATCATTATGCAATAGTTTATATAAGATCATTTCAAAACTAATTTCAGTTATACTCAAACTGATTCTATATAAATTGATCTTGCAAGAACAATTCAATTTTATCAAGGTTCGACTCATACATGAGAAGTTGACACAGCGTAGGAAGGTATGCACTCTATCAAAGCTACTAAGATCCCTATAGTTGTAATGAAATGTGACCTTTCAAAAGAATATGACCAAGACTCTTAGTTGTATCTTAGATTTTTACTATTACATGTGGGATTTGAATTGATTGTAGTAAAATGGATCATTCCATGAATTGCATCGACATTTTATGTTTTCCTAATAAATGGGACAATATCAACCTTTTCCAAACCCTCTTGATCACTCAAATAAGGTTGTCCCATATGTCCATACTTATTTTCGCTAATAGTGGAAGGTCTCAGTTTGTCTATCTCGGAGGTGAAATGGTTGAACATAATTCAAGGAGTATGAATAGGAAGAATGGGGTATCTTACACATCTGTTATTTTTTGGATGACATAATACTTTTTTTCCACTGCTTGAATATTAAGAGTCGACACTTCAATGAAATTCTAGATTTGTTTTGTGTAGCTACAAGTATGGTATCAACATAAACAAATCTACTATGTACTTTCCAAACAGTAAGGATGACATAAAGAGGTTCTTAATTCATGTTTTCTCCTTCCTTTCCTTTGACTTAGATGAGGGGTTGAGAAACTTGGGATACTTTTTAAATCATAATAAGTATGAGATTTTAGATGGGAAATGGTTATTGACCATGATAGGAAGGAAAATAAATTTATGATGTAAAAGGTCGATTGGGAGAGGGAGTTGTCTAGTCCTAATACAATATTTCATTGAAGTTATTCATGTATATTGGAATTTGTTGGCCCACATTCTAAAAGTATTCTCACAAAAATTAGGAAAATATATTTTAACTATTTGTGGAAAGGGAGTAGTGAATTTCAAAAGTTTCATTTAGTCAAATGGAAAGATGTTTCAATCCCAAAGTAGTATGGTGGATGGGGCCTAAAGGATATATGTATATTTAGGAAGGCACTAGTAGTGAAGTCATTATGGGTATTCTTGTCTCAAGATAGATTATGGATAATTATTTCAATTGAAAAGTATATTTCCCTCGATATAATTATTGACTAGATACAATGCAATTAAAAAAAATTCACAATTTTTCGAATCAATGGAAAGATCGTATGTTGGATTTTATTATTGTTGGGTAGTATTTGGTTTAGAACGAAGGTACAAGAACAAAATTTATTATTAGTACAAATTATATCACTAGATGTGGAAGCAAATTTTTTTTTTCTGGAGGTTCTAGTTACCCACTTTAGACTGTCAAGAGACTATACTTTGAACAAAATAAGAGATGAAAACCAATCTTCAATTTGGAAATAGGGTTGGTTGAGCACTCATGAGCTTGGTCTTGATCTTTGTTGGCATCATCTATGAAAATTTTATATCTATGAACTCTGCAATGCACACATACATCCCTTGGATGTAGTGTTACCCATCCTAGTTGAGGGCCATTACATGCGAAAAACACATAAATTAAAAAAAATATGCTAACTAATTTATTGTATCTTACCAACTACGAATTACAACCAGATTTAAATATTGTTTGTTATCATTAATTAAATGCATCTACAACATTATAAAAATGACATGAGTGCAATTTAAATAACTCATCACAACATGATACAAATCATTCTCAACACAAAGTTAATACACAACAATTAAACTCAAAATGAAACACAAAAACAATATAAAACGCTTATATTTTTAAAACGATTGTGCAACAAGTTGCTTGGGATGGGCGTTCCACCAAACCATATACTTTTTTCTCCAAATCTTAACAAAAAGTCACCCCCAAGCTAGGGATTTCTATCCACAATAGAGGGTGGTCTCTCACTATCCACTCACAACTCAGAAATCCCACAACCCACGAGTATTCTCCTACAACTATCTTGATTTTCCACCATCTCTCTTCCTCTTGACCTGCCCAACCCAAGGAATGTACCCATTCACTCATCTTAGTCCATCGGGAATCCCATTCATATATCAAGGTATCTCTGGCACAGGTAACTAGGAATCTCTCTGTTGGGAAACTCGAGGGAACTCATTGTGAGGAAGACTACCAACAAACAACATAAAAAACTTGTTTTTCTGGTGCAAATCACACAGGAGTTCACTCTTCAAGCACGACAACCTGGATTTTCAGTATTCATCTCCAAAATTCTCCAAAAACGCTCCAGCATGCTCCATAATTCTCCCTCCATGGTTGCTCCATCTCCAAGATCTCTTATTTTCTCTCTTTGTTTGATGTTCGTGCCAAAAACTTGACTCTCTAAAATTGTTGTAACTTCCCATGCAAATTTCCTCTTATTTGTCTTGCTTTCTTGACTCACACACTTCCCCAAACTGATTGTACTCAACCCCCATGCTACAATAACTACGGGATGTTACTTCTCACACCCACCCTCTTACATGCATTCAATGATTGGTTTTGGGGACACTCATTCAGAAAATAGAGTTTCATACATAATGATAATAAAAATTCAGGAATGTGGGTGGAATTAATAGTCACGGGTAATCCCCATTTGGACCCCTCTCTTAGAAATTCTCCTAGACCCTCCTCTATATTTTATATTAATCATCCCCCATCTATGTTCATGTTCCCTAGAAGCTGGAATCACATTTTATTATCAAAATTTAGAAATACAATTCACATATTACACCGCTTGGTCGTAGCCCCACATTATATCTACATTAAGCATTAATAAAATTGGGGATTATAGTGGGGATGTTATATCAGAAGCCAGGGATGAAATTTTATGGTATTTTAATGCCTCGAGAGGGTGCTCCTTAGAAAAATTGGGATATGAGGCATTGTAGATTTCAACCTCGAGGATGGACATTGGTTGTAAAAGGAAATTTGGAAGAGTAAGGCCCCATTGAAAGGCATACTCTTTTTTTGGTTAACTCTGAGAGAATAAGTTTTGAGATGGGGTCAACTCTAGAGGAGGAATAAATTCAAACCTTGTATATGCGCTTTATGCAAGTATAATGAAGAGACAAAGATTCGTTTATTTCTGGAATGCCAATTTCCTAGACAAGTTTGGTTGGAGGTTGAAAGACATGTTGGACAAAACAAGGTATTCCACATAGGATCAACGAACACATTCAATAACCACTCACAAAACTAGATCAAACATCAACACACCGATGTTTTTACATGGTTAAAACCATTGGAGAGGGAAATAGTCCACGACCCCAACCAACGTGGCCACTTGAGGAAATATATCAATACAAAAGAGAATATTTTACAAGATAGTTTCTCACAATTGATCATCAACAAATGACCCTCCATGCTCTTTAAATAGAGATCATGGACCAATTGGGTGTTAATCCACAGATCAATGTAGTCATTAATATCAAGGATAATATGAGACATCATATCACTCTATGTCATATCATATCATGAAAGTCAGATTACATAACTACAAATGCATAATAAAGAAACACACTAAGAAATAGACTTTTACCTAAAGACAAATTAGACCAAGTTAATCTTAACTAACTCCTAAGTGTCTAAATATCCTAATAATACAAACTCACCAAGATCATTTATGGGATGCCCCTTCATTGGTAGATTTCTTTCATGAGTACTATAGTAGAGTTTCACTCAAATATTATCATGTACTTCCCATACTAGTGGCATGGGGAGTGTGGTTGTCTCGTTAAACCAATATCTTTGAATGCAAACTTTGGACACCTTTAAACATTTATCAATATACCTTGGCACTATATTCTCTGTATAGGCCTTCTTAGGCTTTGAAGAAGACTCATAGGCTAGAGGAAATTCCTATTAATAAGGAGAATCCATGGGGCTTCTTCGATGGAGCAAGTAAAGGAGTGGATCAAGATTGTGGAATTGGTTTTGTTTTACGTTTATCTGAATCTCATTATTTTATAGGTAAAGAAGATGTTGGGAGAGGCTCAAATAATTATGGGGATTTAAATGCTTTGCTAGCTCTCCTCAAATGCAAAGTGGATTTTTTTTTTAGACTTGCAGATTTTTTGGGACTTTGAAGTCATTGACAATTGGATAAATGACAAGATACATGTGTTGAACTTGGGATTTTTGTATGTATCACAAAAATTGAATTCAAGTGAAGAACATTTTCAACATATCTCTTTCTCACATGTATATTGAAAACTCGATACTTTTGCATATTCACTATCCAAAGAGGCATTGTTGTTGGATATCAACAAGTTGGTTATTAATGAATGTGTTGCAGGGAAATCACTCACTAGGAGTAAAGGCCAATTCATGGATTAATAGAGAATCTATTTACTCTATTTGTAATGATCCTTTAGTTCATTTCTATTTTTGTATGGCCCTAAAAGGGATTAATGTTTTGAACACCTATGCTATATTTTTTATAGGAAGTTGATAGTCTTTGAATTGTAATGAAGTGTCCTAAAAAGATATAGTGTTGTGCCATGCACCTAAGGACTGTACTTTGATTTCCTATGAAATGAAAATATGTATTTTTTTCAAGGAAAAAATGAAATATGTTATTTCATGCCTACTAATTCTACCTTTTATAAGAAAAAAATACTAGATAAAATTGTTTTTACAATGAATTAGAACAAGACATTTATAGTCTAAGAAATGAAGGTAGTATCCTCTTGCTAGGAGACTTTATACTAGAAAAACAACTAATCAAGCTATTATCCTAAGCAATGATTCCAACCCTAATCATCGATGGCTAGTTGAAGACCTTTTTAGCTAGAAGATACAGAAGAAACTCTAAAAAATTGGTTGAGAATTTGTTTGGTACCAAGATAATCAATATCCATAGTTCTCAAGGTCTAATAATTTGCAATGGTATAATGAAATGGCAGAAATCCAAATGAATAAATTATTTTCATGATCTTGGAAGTAGTGTAGTAGAACCAACACCAATAATCAAAACACCAACAACATAAGCATAAGCAAGGCTAAGTATAATAGTTCTAACACAAAATTGACAACTATAATGATCATAAGCCTAGCCATAATTGCACAAGAAATTGCAAAGCTAGAAGAAACAATTCGGAACCCAAACAAGCGTAGTTGCAGAGTAGCAAGTCCCTACCTTCAGGGAACATCTACCATCGCTTGGATAGAGTCTATAATTGCTAAATCCAAGAACTTATTTGTATCTATAATTGCTAAATCCAAGAACTTATTTGTATCTATAATTTCTAAATCCAAGCACTTAAGATAGAGTCTCAGACGATTATCTAAGTAAATATATTTTACATTGCTCCACTCCATACATTCACAACTACAACTAGGACGACATGAAAATATATAAGATGAGATACAACTTTTCAAGTTATTTATTATCATCTAGGAAAAGAGAAACATGTTCAAATTCTTGTGTTGTTCGAGTTGTTGGGCTTACAGAGGCTATTGAAGCAAGTGTTTTTTCATACAATACTTTAATCCATGCAACGATGGAGTTATAGATGCAACTTTTGCGCTTTTTCGGTCAGTGAACTCTTTTTTATCCCGGGCATAGCAGTAACCAGCCATGCTCTGATGGGTCATTTGTTTCCCACCCAATGCATCATAAGTAAAAAGGGGGGTTGTTAAATAAGGTCTTTGTCTCATGGGGTGTGCTATTGGGAAGAAAAGCACTTTGACATCAACATAAACATCAGGACGACATCCATTTCCACATCAATATTGAATCCACTGAGCCATTACTTACGCGATGCACCTAGTGATGAGGATGGATCATGCAATAGACACTGAGGTCAAGTACACAGGCCCAAGTTTCCACCTTCACAAACATCATTAAAAAATAAATGTGGACAAGACTTTTGAGTTTCACAATGACATGATTAATATTGGCATTATGCCCACTAGTTTACGTATATTAAACTCATAAACATGGTTTTGTGAATATGGCAGAATACAAGAGGATTTGCTTCAATGTTTTTTTAATCTCTCATATGGACTCAACATTATGTGCAGGAAGAATGTGTGGGGTAGAATGAATGACAACCTATCTCATTATCATTTTAATAAATAATATTTTTCATCCCATCAATAAGACATGCTTTATGGGTGGACCCTCCACTTGGTTTACATGCACTGTGATTGTGCATCGACCTACACCTTGTTGGAAAATGTTTAACAAGTAGCGCATGCTTGTCATTGATGGAAAGTACAACAGTGAAGATTCCATGAGTATAGGAAGAATGTAATAGACGGGCATCAGAAGTATTTTAGGAAGAAGCTGCAGAGCAAGCTCGATAAGTTCAAAAGAGATAGTTCAGAGGATTGTTGGCAGGTTATCAGGCAAAGTAAGCCTGTCATTGATGGAAAGATCAGAGTGTGCTTCGATGGAAAACGGGAACAACATAAGCTCAGGAGGAATTAGCGCAGAGTCAAATGCAATGCATAGGTGTGCACTAGGGATGAGGTTAACTCATGGCTAAATCTCAAGGGAGAGAGCGTACTTAGGATCACAAGAGGATCAAAGGTCGAGGCCTTTACCATTTAGAAATTATTCCAAGTAAGAAGGATGTGTAAGCTTGGAGGAGAAGCGTCGATGATCATTGGATCCCATCCTGAATTCCCGATGAAAATTAGATCTCAATGTAGACAAGAGGAGCGCGCAGATATCGAGGATAGATCTCGGGCGTTAGATCCGAGCGTAGGGTCCGACCACCGTTGGATCGAGGAGAACCTGTACGTTCTTTAAAGTGCAAGGAGTAGAGGGCTCACAAAATCCCGAAAGAAGGAGGACCGTCCATCTTCAGGTAGGACACGTGGGGATAGATCGTCAGTTCGCTGACTGAAAAGTCAAAGGAATGATGTTCCCTAACCTCTCGAAATCGCAAAATCTGAAATCGTGATTTAATATCCATCCTCAGATTAAGGTTGAATATGGAATGTTGATTCCAGAGTTTCGAGGATCGAGAGTTGGAGATGTCAAGTAATATCATCCACAGAAATCTCGATTTCGTGATATGCAAAATCGTCACTTAATCACAGCCGTTGAATCAAGATCAGATCTAGACCATTGATCCAAATCCATTTCGGAGTTTCGCCTATCACAACTTGGAGTGACGAGAATCTCCATCTAAGGATAAATGAGATGCGAGATCACGAAAATATCAGGACCGTCAGACCACCAAGAACGAGGACCGTTGATTTGAGCTCCATCTCGGAGTCTCGCCTATCGCGACTTGGAGTGATGGGAATCTCCATCTTAGGAACATCGATATGCAAAATTGCGATTCAATCGTAGCCATCAAATCAAGGTGTAATATAGACCATTGATCTGACTCCATTTTGGAGTTTCGTGGATCGGGAATTTGAAGTGACAAGAAAAATGAACAACAGGAATGTCAAAATCGCGATATGAGAAATCGAGACATTATCTGAGCCATCAGATCAAGTGTTGATCGGGACCGTTGATCCCACGCTATTTCGGGGTTTCGGGGATCGCGACTTGGAGAGTCGGGATGCCTCATCTCCAGACTCACGAAATGCGAAATCGCGAAAGCGCCTTATGCATAAGGTTGTGGTCACAGCCCTTGGTCATGAGAAGGGAAGGAGTCAGTCCAGATAAGCTCCATTTCGAGGTTTCAGAGATCACGACTTGGAGAGTCGATATGCCTCATCTCCAGATTCACGAAACGAGAATTCGCGAAAAGAACTTTAAGCATAAGTGCTTGTTCATGGCCATGGTCATATAGAGGAAGGAGATAGCGTAGAAAAGCTCTGTATCGAAGCTTTGGAGATCAAGACATGAAGTGTCAAAACACTTGGGCATAGGAATGCCGAAATGACGAAACCCGATTTAAAGGCAATATTAATTAAGTTCATCCAATGGTGCAGATAAACCTGAAGGAGATTGGAGGGATACTAATTCACGACATAGTGAAACTGCCAGAAACCATTGATGGCGTCTGCTAGAGAATTCGAAGAGACCTCTGTGTGATCGCCAGAGGAGATGAAGAGTCTCCAAGCTTTGTCCAAGTGAAGGGAGACTATTCTTAGAAGGAATTGACAGATGGATGAGCGTTGAAGCCTGTAACTGAAATAGAGAAGGTGAGCTCGACTGTCACAGAGAAGACGAAGAGTCTCAACTGCCAGAGAGGTTGAGGAATATCAGTGTAACATCCAGTGATGTTGAACGCGTGGAAAAACCACCAGAGAAGATGAAGAGTTACCATGATGATCAGGCAGAGCACTCGAGAGGTGGAGGATATCGGCGCGGTGTGAGTATGCAGAGGTATTATGCACATTGCATGCACAAGGTGCACATAAGCTATAAGTACATGGTACAGAGAAGATATGGGGTTGTTGTTACTGTTCGAGTTGCTGGGGTTGTTGATTGTTGAAGGTTATTCATGTGTGAAGAAGGAGGAGAGTGCAACAGCTGAATTGAACAAAAGAGGAACTATGCAATGAATGGACATGGCGCACAGAGCATAAACAGTGGAAGAACAGACATTGCAAGTCATGTGTGCAGGAAGGCAGTGAGGCAGAAAGAGCAACGAAATGCAACAGAACAGTGATGAGTCTGGTAAGACATTGTTGAACATTATATCACTGTAATAAGTTTCAGTAGCAAAGATTTATATTATTCAGGGTGTTTGGGAGGTGCTAAGGAGGATTGGTGTCCTCAAAGGTTCAAGTGGGTGCTTGAACACAGGGAGTTGGTGCTTCCTTCTTGTTGGTGCTAGAGAAACCAGGGAGTTGGTGCTTCCTTCTAGTTGGTTCTAGAGAAACCAGGGAGTTGGTGCTTCCTTCTAGTTGGTGCTAGAGAAACCAGGGAGTTGGTGCTTCCTTCTAGTGGGTTCTAGAGAAAACAGAGAGTTGGTTCTCTCAGCAAGTAGCAGCTTGCAAAACTGAGGTTGTAGCCTCATTATGAGTTGGTGCTCATATGTATGATAATGTAAAGAATTTAACTATTACTTATCATATAAAGAAAAAGAGGTTTTTACCCTGTATGGGTTTCCTTGGGAAATATCTGTCTCAGTGTTTCTCATATATGTGAATGATGTTGAAAGTGCCATTTTTTATTTCCCTGCATTATTGTGATTATCATTCAGTGTTTCTGCAAAGATTTTAAAAGAAGCATAATTGTTTAAGCACGGTAACAACTGATTCACCCCCCCCCTCTCAGTTGTCCAACAATTGGTATTAGAGATGACCCCTTTTATCTAAGGGTAGATCCTAGAGCTTAAACATGTCAAGCCATGAAGGAAATTCAACCAGTAAGGCCCCTTTGTTCAATGGAACAAACTTTGCCTTCTTGAAAGTTAGAATGAGAACCTACATCATGGCTTTAGGTGCAGATGTCTGGGATGTGGTAGATACTGGTTATGTAAAGCCAATTGTGCTAGCTAATAAGGATGACAAACTAGAATTTAGCTTCAACGCCAAGGCCATGAATGCTATCTTGAGTGGGCTTGCTAAAGCAGAATTCGTAAAATTTATGCACCTAGAAACTGCTAGAGAAATGTGGGACAAACTCATTAATAGTTATGAGGGTAATGAGAAGGTAAAGGATGCAAAGATTCAAAAATACAGAATACAGTTTGAATAGCTGAAGATGAAGAAAGATGAAACTGTTGGAAAATACTTTCTGAGAGTAGAATAAATGGTAAATGTAATGAAGGAACTTGGTGAAACAATTGGGGAACCGTCTTTAGTTCAGAAAATCTTGAGATCTCTCCCAGATAGGTTCAACCCGAAGGTCTTTGCTATAGAAGAACTTAATGATCTAAAAACCTTGCAGTTTGACCAACTTCTCGGAACATTGACTGCATATGAAATGAGAATAGTTAAAGATAAACCCACCTCCAGAGAAGCATCATTTAAAGCAGACAAAAATGAGGATTCTGAGCCCGATGAAATTGAATAAAAATTTGTGAATAGACTGAAGAAGGGATCAGGCAAATACAAAGGTAAACTTCCTTTCAAATGTTTTAATTGTGGTAGGATAGGTCATTTTGCAAATAAATGTCCCCATAAAAGAAAGGATTAGACTTGTGATGATGAGGAGAAATACAAACACAGAAATTTCTTTAAAGAGAATAACTTTAAGAAGAAAAGTCTTTGTGCAAATAATGATGATGATCCTTCATATGATGACGACAATGATTCATCTATTGAAGATAAACTGAATGAATTCACACTTATGGATAAAGAGGACTATGAAAATAATAGCACAGGGAGTGACGTTAATGAAGAATAAGTTGTTGTTGACATGGAAGTAGAACTGATCAATGCATTGGAAGAGATTGACAGACTAAGAATCAAGAACAGAAAGCAAAGACAACTGTTGATACAGTTCGAAAAAGACAGTAAATAACCTGGTGAAGACCTTGTACTACTAAAGGTAGAATTGGAAGAGGCAAAGAAAATCGAAGAGATTCTGAAACAATAGCTATTAGAAAAGAAGGCAAGATGTGAATCATTAGAACAAGAAGTAGTGAAAACAAGGAAAGAAATGGAGAAGTTTCAAGCCTTGTATAATCCGAATCTGTCAAGTATCAAAGTCTCAGAAGGATTAACCACCATTCTGAATCAGCAAAGAAATCCAAAGCTAAAAATTGGTTTGGGGTTTGAAGAGGGTTCAAGTAGTGGTCAGCCAAGGAACAAAGAACCCATCAAGTTTGTTAAAGCTACAACCAATGACAACCACAAACCCTCAGAAACAAAGGAAGACAATCAACCGCCCAGGACGAGTAAAGAAAGAGGTGCCAGGACTAAACCTGTAGAACAAAGAAATAATGTACTCCCTGCTCAAGGACATCATCATCATGGAAGAAATTGATTTGATCAAAGAAGACAACCATTTTCCAGGTACAAAGAATTTTTCTATGGATATTGTTTCTACTATTCTAACTCTGGTCACAAAGCTGTAAATTGTTCCTTAAGAATTCGACATGAGCAATTAAGATTTCCAAGGAATAAATTTCTGCCACAACAAAAAATGATACAGCAAAGTAACAAACCATCACATATTGCAAATTGCCAAATTAAGTCTGGAGACATGCAACTGAGGAGGTCAAGGATTAATAAACAATCAATGAGTAGACAACCCTACAACAACAACTTTGATCTATTGAACAATGATATTGAATGCTATAATTGTCACAACTTTGGCCACAAAGCTGCAAACTGCCATCTCAAGAATTACAAAGCAGATCCAAGGATAAAGTTCTTAGATAGAAAGACCAGCACATGGAAGAGGAAACATAGTGAAAAATGTGGTCAAGCACTTTCAACTCAAAAACAAAAGGCCTATGGAAATATAGACAGTGGATGTTCTAAGCATGTGACTGGAGACAAGGATAAGCTATTGTCCATAAGTAAAAGAAAAACAGGAAATGTGATCCTTGAAAATGATGAACCAGACAAAATCAAGGATAGAGGGATGATGAGTTTGAGTAATGACAAAGGAGATGCCCAATATGTTCTGCTTGTGGATGATTTGAAACATAATTTGCTCAATACAAGTCAAAAATGTGACAGAGGCAATGAAGAGGTGTTCACGTCCAAAGAATGTAAGGTAAATGTAAACTCGAGACAAGTGGTGAATAAAGGCATAAGGAAAATTAATGATGTTGAAATTGAATCCTCCCTTGCAAGTAAAGAAGAAGATTCAGATACAATAAAAACATGTTCAGTTAGCATTTTCCCTATAGATGAAGTAGGAGAAGAACCATGTCATAAGTTGGAAGCAGAAGTCTTGAAGGTTGAGAAGGCAAACACCCAAAGCAAGTTCTTAAATATCTCCATGACCCTGGATAAGATCTTGGATAGTCAGAGATCACCAAATGACAAATCTGGTATTGGATACAACAAGGAAGAAATCGGTACTCCTAAGAAACCTGATACAGGTCCTCTGTCTGTGAAAAAGAAAAGCAGGTATGAGAGTGGTTGTAGCATCTTTTTCTTGTGATTGAATATGGTCATAAAAGCCTTGGATGGTAAGCATCATGAAAGAAAAAAAGAAAATTGTAGTGATAGAGATCGATGAGAATCAATGGGGAGATCCAAGGGTTGTTTGAAAAGTACGAGCTACAATTACGCAGTATGTCAATAGGACAACAACTCTTCAACAACAACATTTTGTTTTACCAAATGATTTACATGACATCCTATAGAGATAACAAGAGGAAATACCTTGTCAGGGAAAGTTAACCTTTTAGAATCAAAGGAGGAAATTAGTCAGAAGTAGAGAGATAACAGTGACAGAGGGAGTCATCCACTCATGAAAAGAAAAGGTTGATGAAGGAGTCCTAGTAAGAGAGGTGAGAAATTTTGAGTTTTCCACATAGGATACAGCAGAAGATGAAGATGAACAGGTCCAAGAATTAGAAAGAGAAGACTCTGGCTTAGATACAAATATTTTGCAGGCCTCAAATGAGAGAGTCCATCCCGTCAGGGGGAGTTTGCATTGGTTTAATATCTGATACCTCCTAAAAATACTACAACAGCTCAGGGGGAGCATGTTCTCTTTGACATTGATGTCAAAGGGGGAGAAAAGAATCTGGGTGCCTTTGTTGCCATCAATGCCAAAGGGGGAGATTGTTGGCAAATGTTTAACAGGTGGTGTATGCTTGTCATTGATGGAAACTACAACAGTGAAGATGGCATGAGTATAGGAAGAATGTAACAGATGGGCATCAGAAGTATTTTAGGAAGACGCTATAGAGCAAGCTCGATAAGTTCAGAAGAGATAGTGCAGAGGATTTTTGGCAAGTTATCAGGCAAAGTAAGCTTGTCATTGATGGCAGGATCAGAGTGTGCTTCAATGGAAAAACAGGAACAATGTAAGCTCAGGAGGAATTAGCGCAGAGTCGAATGCAGTGCGTAGGTATGCACCAGGGATGAGGTTAACTCATGGATAAAGCTCAAGGGAGAGAGCGTACTTAGGATCACAGGCGGATAAAAGGTCGAGGCCTTTGACACTTAGAAATTCTTCCAAGTAAGAAGGATGTGTAAGCTTGGAGGAGAAGCGTCGGTGATCGTTGGATCCCATCCCGAATTTTCGATGACCGTCAGATCTCAATGTAGACAAGAGGAGCGGGCAGATATGGAGGATAGATCTCGGGTGTTATATCCGAGCGTAGGGTCCGACCACCATTGGATCAACGAGAACCTGCACGTTCTTTAAAGTGCAAGGAGTAGAGGGCTCAAAAAATCCCGAAAGAAGGAGGACCGTCCATCTTCAGGCAGGACACATGGGGATAGATCGTCAGTTCACTGACTGAAGAGTCAAAGGAACGATGTTCCCTAACCTATCGAAATCGGGATATCTTAAATCGTGATTTAATCTCAGTCGTCAGATTAAGGTTGAATATGGACTGTTGATTCCAAAGTTTTGGGGATCGAGAGTTGGAGATGTCAAGTAATATCATCCACAGAAATCTTGATTTCGCGATATGCAAAATCGCGACTTAATCACAGCCGTTGAATCAAGATCAGATCTGGACCGTTGATCCAACTCCATTTCGGAGTTTCACCTATCGTGACTTGGAGTAACGAGAATCTCCATCTAAGGATCAACGAGATGTGGGATCACGAAAAGATCAGGACTGTCAGATCACCAAGAACGAGGATCGTTGATCTGAGCTCCATCTCAGAGTCTCACCTATCGCGACTTGGAGTGACAGGAATCTCCATATTAGGAATAGCGATATGCAAAATCGCGATTCAATTGTAGCCGTCAGATCAAGGTGTGATCTGGACCATTGATCTGAATCCATTTTGGAGTTTCGTGGATCAGGAATTTGAAGTGACAAGAACACTGAACAACAGGAATGTGGAAATCACGATATGTGAAATCGTGACATTATCTGAGCCGTCAGATCAAGTGTTGATCGGGACCGTTGATCCCACGCTATTTAGGGGTTTCGGGGATCGTGACTTGGAGAGTCGAGATGCCTCATCTCCAGACTCACGAAATGCGAAATCGCGAAAGTTCCTTATGCATAAGGTTGTGGTCACAGCCCTTGGTCACGAGAAGAGAAGGAGTCAATCCAAATAAGCTCCATTTCGGGGTTTCAGAGATCGCGACTTGGAGAGTCGAGATGCCTCATCTCCAGATTCATGAAACACGAATTCACGAAAATCACTTTAAGCATAAGCGCTTGGTCATGGCCATGGTCATATAGAGGAAGGAGCTAGCATAGAAAAGCTCTGTATCGAAGCTTTGGAGATCCCGACATGAAGTGTCAAGAAACTTGGGCATAGGAATGCCGAAATGCCGAAACCCGATTTAAAGGCAAGATTAATTAAGTTCATCCAATGGCGCAGATAAACCTGAAGGAGATCAGAGGGATACTAATGCACGACACAGTGAAATTGCCAGAAACCATTGATGGCGTCTACTAGAGAATTCGAAGAGACCTCTGTGTGATCGCCAGAGGAGATGAAGAGTCTCCAAGCTTCGTCCAAGTGAAGGGAGACTATTCTTAGAAGGGATTGACAGATGGATGAGCATTGAAGCCTGTAACTGAAATAGAGAAGGTGAGCTTGACTGTCACAGAGAAGACGAAGAGTCTCAACTTCCAGAGAGGTCAAGGAATCTCAGCATAACATCCAGTGATGTTGAACGCGTGGGAAAACCGCCAGAGAAGATGAAGAGTTACCATGATGATCAGGCAGAGCACTCGAGAGGTGGAGGATATCGGCGCGGTGTGAGTATGAATAGGTATTGCGCACATTGCATGCACAAGGTGCACAGAAGCTATAAGTACACGGTACAGAGAAGAGATGGGGTTGTTGTTGTTGTTCGAGTTGCTGTGGTTGTTGATTGTTGAAGGTGATTCATGTGTGAAGAAGGAGGAGAGTGTAGCAGCTAAATTGAATAGAAGAGGAACTGTGCAGTGAATGGACATGGTTCATAGAGCATAAACAGCGAAAGAATAGACAGCGCAAGTCATGTGTGCAGGAAGGCAATGAGGCAGAAAGAGCAACGAAATGCAGCAGAACAGTGATGAGTCTAGTAAGCCATTGTTGAACATTATATCACTGTAATAAGTTTCAGTAGCAAAGATTTATATTATTCAGGTTGGTTGGGAGGTGCTAGGGAGGACTGGTGTCCTCAAAGGTTCAAGTGGGTTCTTGAACATAGGGAGTTGGTGCTTCTTTCTAGTTGGTGCTAGAGAAACCAGGGAGTTGGTGCTTCCTTTTAGTTGGTGCTAGAGAAACCAGGGAGTTGGTGCTTCCTTCTAGTGGGTGCTAGAGAAAACAGAGAGTTGGTGCTCTCGACAAGTAGCAGCTTGCAAAACTGAGGTTGTAGCCTCATTATGAGTTGGTGCTCATATTTATGATAATGTAAAGAATGTAACTATTACTTATCATATAAAGAAAAAGAGGTTTTTACCATGTATGGGTTTCCTCGGGAAATATCTGTCTCAGTGTTTCTCATATATGTGAATGATGCTAAAAGTGCCATTGTTTATTTCCCTGCATTATTGTGATCATCATTCAGTGTTTCTGCAAAGAGTTTAAAAGAAGCATAATTGTTTAAGCATGGTAACAACTGATTCACCCCCCCCCCCTCTCAGTTGTCCAACACACCTAGCACTCATGCATCACACTTGGTGACCCAAGTTTGATCTGGGATGGTGTTTATTATGTCTTCACTAGATGGTAACCACGTTGGTCATAATGTTCATTACCATGCCTATGTCTTTTGTAAGCCTACAAAGGTGTGGCATAGCCTCAATTGAGGCCCTGAACTGATTCATAGAGTCCAGGGTATTGCTGAAAAGGGGATACTACTTTTGTGTTTTCCTTGGCTAAGCTACTTTCCCGAAGCTCTGTTCCTATCACGCAAGAAAGAGACATCTTTAACTAACATGGATATATTTTGGTCTCAATTCCTATATTTCGATCTGAACTGCTTGGTCATAAATTCCACATATTATTACATGTCATTGAAAAACAACCTTGTATCACAATGCCAAAGAAAAAGAGTAGAGCAGTGTCTCATGGAAATGAATTGACCAGATCGATGGAATTGCACAATGTCGAGTTCTCTCCTTGTCCACTACCTCTGATGAACGCAAACGATCAGACAAAGGCAAGATATCTGAGTATATAAGGAGAAGACCGACCTTAGCCTATTGAGGAAAAAGATCATGGAGGAAATATTAGATGCTTGCAGAGAGTGGGCATTCTTACAAGTGTTTAACCATGGAGTAGATTCAAACTTCTTATGATTGCTTTGGAGGTTAGTAAATAATTTTTTAGCCTACCATTAGCAAAGAAGCAAAAGCATGCTAACTATCCCGTAACATATGAAGGATCCCTAATTTTCTGGTGTTTCTTTGAATGTTGAAAAACACGGTGGCAATCACTCTGAAGAAAACCCCAAATTAAGCAGAGTTGGACGAGACTTTATAACAAGCAGTTTGGGTAGGAATAAGGCATGGAAAACACAAAAACATAGTCGTGGCGACTCAAGCTTTTGTCTCGAATTGGGGCTAAAAGCATTGTTATTTGATAAACAAACAATCCACTTCTGCACTTGGAAGACGTAACATGCATGCACTGGGAAAGTGTACCATGTTTGCTAATGGCCTTATTCCTTTGAACGATAGCTAAATCGGTAGGTGGACATTTCAGGTGCAACTCTTACTTCACAAAATAATGCTTGTTGGATAAAATTTTGGTGGTTCTTATCCTCTAAAAGATTAGTTTGCAATGACGTAATTATTGGCCAAGGAGAGGTTCTTGAGACAATCGATTCTGCAAGCGACGATGAGGAACTATACTGTTATATTCATGTTCAAAACTTTGGTTAAAAAAACTAAAATTTATTGGTTTTTGTGTCAATTTAATAAAAAGACTAAAAATCGATTACTATTAATCCCTACCAACCCAAAAAGCAGGGACTAATAAGAAGTAGTTTAAGAGATGCTTCAGCTAAAAAGCTTGGTGCTAGTTTAATCCATCTTCTATGTATGCTACACCTATACCTAACATTGGACATAGGTATGTAATTGAAGCGAAGGTATGCAACACATCCTACTATTCCCGAGCACAATTGCCCACTTGGCACCAAGTTCAACACAATTACAAAGCATATGATACTTAGTGAAATATTGAAGCCGAGGTAATAAAAACTATGTGTACCATGACATCATGGTCACATAAGGCGTCATGCATTTGGTGAGCACGGTTCTATGGACGATGGCATGCCATGCATTCTTATTATCATCCTTCTCAAGCTCGTCATTGAGATATGTTCTTTACGATTATTATATATATAATATGATGATTAAAGTAGGTATATATATTACGATGATTAAAGTACTTACTTTAATCATAGTAATATATATACCTACTTTAATCATCTTAATATATCTACTTACTTTAATCATCGTAAAGAGCATATCTCAATGACAATATGGAGAAACTTTAAACACCATGAAAGTAAAAATCTTGCATCATTCAGATTAAATTAAATCCAAAGAAGGTTGTAATATATATTCATTGAAATTTGGATAATATTAAATATTAATTACATTAGCTACAAATCACGCGACCTTACCATCATTGTAAGCATAGGTTCCCATCATTATATTTTATAAACCAAAGTGGGGTGTCTTCTTTGTTTTTTCTACAATCATGGGCAAAATATGACAAAAGAAGAAACATAATCCATATAAATGGGGTTTTTTAATTGTGACACGTGGCATGTTTCTAAAAGTACTAGGCTCACATGTCTAGTTATAGTCTTGCAAAAAGTTATAGGCTGATTTATGATGCTTACGACCTTGGAGTGGTGACATGGGAGTCTAGTTCCATTTATCTGGTTTCGTTAATTCATTAATGTATTAGAGGACATAAAGCTACGTCGAGATCTAACTAAAAAGGATGAAATCATAACAATAAACTTTATGTGCATAAAGATCACTAATGATTTTTGAAAGAGTGTAAGATAATGGAAAAAAATTAGAGGTATTCAAATCAAAATTCTAAAATTAGATTGCAATGATGAGAGTGTGGTCCAAAGCCATCTAAATGCATGTCCCAATCTAATTCAGATAAGGAAAAACATGTCATCACTTCCTCGTTGGACTCCATTTCTTTTCTACATGATGCATTGGACTCCATTTCTTTTTCTACATGATGCATTGGCTAGTTGTTCTAGCCTTGGGTATCTTTTTCCTAACCTTTTATTAAGATAGTCAAGGTTTTCTTTACACTTATTTTGTTATGTTCGATTTCCTAGTTTAATCTCTTTATTATATAATGTTGAAATGTTTTCATTATTGATTACATAATGATAAGTTTTTCTTAATGATGAGATGTCTACAATTATCATTTTCGCTTGGATATACTTGTTTATATTGTTGTGGAGTGGAGAAAATTGTTTTGCTTAAAAACCTTGATACTTAGTTTTGTAGATAGGGTATGAAAGGTGTTATTATTCTATTTTTATTGAAATTGGTCTCGACCTTATTGCATAGTTATCCATCTTGTATACTAGTTATCATAGTTTTTTATAGGGAAATATTGTTTCTTGAGGGCATCAAAAATATCACCCTAAGTGAATACTTCCATGCTATCATATGTTTGAGATTCATCTATATTTTATTGGCAATACTCAATAAGCTATCTTATATATTCTACAAAATAATTTATCACAACAAATCTTAAAATGCTATGGGAAATACAATGAGGTTATATTTTATTGTGGGATGAATACTTGTTATTAAGATGCAATATTAAAAGTATATCATTTTTAATATAGAAACTAGTTAAGAAAATAAGGGTATGTGCAAGTTAATAATGGTCTCTCACGACACGTTAGTGGTAAGGCAAACCTGGAAAACAACAATCTGTTAACTTGGAGGGATTATTCAAGGTAGTTTTACAATGAATTTGAATATGGTGTAAGAAGATGAAACATACGAAATTGAATTAGCTTTTTGAATATGCAACTTTTATTTATAAAAATTGTGAATAACTATGTCAAATGTGATTTTTTCTAACATTGTTATCTTATTTTTCCAACAAATATAAGGTATATGTTTTTGTTCGTGCAAGTCTTGAGTACCTTAATGATGAAATTTCATTCCAAAAACTTGTATGCTTGTAGAGAAATCGTTTTTCTTATGCCGTGTATTTTTTGGAAATTTAAATATTAATTTTATATATTTTTTAAATTATCAAAGTCAACATATGCCTGAAATTAAAACATCATTTTTTTTGTGCCGCATATAACTCAACATTTTTAGAAATGGGTATCAGTCATAGGTATCGATCAACATTTTTTTTCCTTCAACATTTTTTTTATTTTAGATCATAGGTATCGGTCTCCTCTAATGTCGCATATAACTCATTTTAGAAATGGTTAAGCCAAGAAGAAATTATAGGAGAAATAATAGAGATGTGTATTCTAGGATTTTGATATATGTGAAGAAAAAAACAGATTAAACATAGTAAACAGTATTATTATTATTTTTTTAAATTATATATTTGAAATCTGCAAGTCAACTCTATCTATGTCTATAGTTTCATCAACAACTGAATTGATTATCCTATATAAAAATAACGTCAAAGATAAATATATAGAGGGGTATTCATAAAAATGGAGTTTTTTATCAATTTGCATACTGAACCACTAGGTTTGTCATCCTGAACCTAAATATAAGCCAACCAAGCTAGCATACATCTTGTCAATCATGCCCCAACAAATTTAATTCAAAATAATGTGTGCACATTCTTAGGAACGCGCATGATCCAGGTGGATATTGGTGGCCACCCACCTATTCCACTTGGACCCCCACCATTGTTTCTTTCAGTTTTTTAGTTTTCGCATAGTTTACTATTTTTAGCAGTTTTTCGGGTCCTAAACTTCCGGAGCCGTTTTGAGGCCCTAAACGACGTTTTTTGAGAAAACGGAGAGCAACATTGATATTGGATCATGTTGCTCACCCAAAAGTTGTATTCCTCGGATAGATCTTTCTAACGAGGTATGGAATGCGTCAAACGAAGATCGTATGCCAAAGTTACGTCTCAGGGAAGTTGATGTACCAATTTACCCAAACGGGGCCCATAGTCTTGGTGTTTCATCTCCTAGGGTTAGGTCTTTGGATGTTTAGGGTTTTCCATTGTTTCTCAATAATAATAGGCCTTGGAGCCTCATTGTAACATGGTTCGAAGGCTAGTAGCCACCACATCTCTTCTCAAAGATAAGCTACCAACGCCTTAGCTAGTTTATTTCCATTCTATCTGTAAGCATATTTCAGTCATTTGTTATTAATGAAATGAAGTCTTATTTCCTATGCATCTCTTCTTTTATGTGTATTTATGTATTTCATTGTGTTCCTACATAAATCTGGATCAGTGGTATCAGAGCGGTCTACTCGTTCTCGATCCTTCTTTGCATGTCCCCAACGAGGTCAGGGTATAAGGAGTTGGAGCTCGATCTAGTTGAACCTTTGCAAGGTCAGCCTCACAAACCCTGGTGACTGCCCATGGGGGAAGAAAAGAAATACGAGGGAGCAGGAGATCTTATAAAAATGTTTCTCAAGGAGGCCCTTGAGAAACAAAGGAACGCGATGATGGAAAACTTTTCCTAGATCCTTCAACGAATTCCCACTAGCGGCGCATCTACATCCAACAGCCACTCTGAAGGCACCACTCCTTTTAAGGTACAATTAAACTTTGACATTCCCATATTTGAGGGCCAAATAGATGTAGATGTCGTAGATAGATGGTTGAATCTGTTAGAAGAATATTTCTTAGTTCATGACTTTTCTGACCGAGAAAGGATTATTTTTGCACTCCTCAAAGTCGCCCCCCATGTCAAGGACTGGTGGGAAACCTACTGGGAACAATAGGGCGAGGGGGAACCTTCTTTGTTCTCGGTCGCACCCACTTGGAATTCTTTCTGAGACACCATCAAGGAACAATATTATCCCATGGGGAGCTATGAGGAAAAATACATACAATGGACTACGCTGTGGCAACAAAGGGACCAAGATGTGCATGAGCTGACGAATCTGTTGCATGCCCTATGCACAAAGTTGGGTATCAAAGATTCAAAGAAACATTTGGTGTTAAAGTATCACAGTTGTCTGCACCGATACATTCAAGAGGAAATGGAGTTCCTCGATATCTCCTCGCTTGGTGTGGCATACCGATATGCTTCCAAGATTGAGCAAAAGTTCAAACAGAAGAAGCAGGACTTTGGGTCTACGAATTAGAAGCAAGGGAAAGGTACCCCCAAAACACAAAACAAAGGACCAAGCCAAGGCGGGGCAGCCCAAGACAACCCAGTAAAGCCGTAAGCAAAGAACAACACCATGAAGCCAAAAAAGGACACGAGTAAGTGGTGTGAGTTCCATAAGAGCTCCACCCACAACACAAGTGAGTGTCAGGCCAAGAAGTCACTGGTAGCCAAGTTGAAGGCTTGTGAATCATATGCATGCTCCGAATCTGAACTAGAAACCAACAAGGGGAATGAAAGGGGGAAGAAAATTATCGATGCGGAGCCCAACGCCACCATTGCCACCACGAAGATCCAGAATACCCAAAAGAGGCAGAGCGTCTCTTCCATTCCAAGATGTGAGTAAAGGGTTCCCCATTGCAGTTCACTGTCGAAAACGGGAGCCAGAAGAACCTCATCTCAGTAGAGGTCATGAAGTGGTTGGGCTTGTTGACCACATCACACCCACAACCATACACCATCGGGTGGTTGCACCAAGGACGGGACCTTCGCATTATCCAGTAATGTCGCCTTCCCTACAACATCAAGCCCTTCACGGATGAGGTATTATGTGACATTTCTCCTCTTGATGTTTCTGATGTATTATTAGGCCAAACATACTTGTCGAAGTGACATGTTGTGTATGAGTCCAGGCCGCATGCTGTTATTATCACTTTGGGAAATAAGATGTACAGGATACCAGAGATAGCACTGCCTACACCATCTCTTTGGTTACTGCAAAACAATGCAGTAAGCTCATTTCCAAAACCAGAAAATTTGTTTTCCCGATGATCCGCCCTCAGGGAAAGAAGATGATTGTGGCCATGACCTCCAGATAGGGCCCCTCTGCATGACAAAAACAAATGGATAAGGTCGTGGAGGAGTACAAATACATATTCACCTCCCCCATAGGGGTGCCTCTACACTACCAAGTCAAGCACCCCATCGATCTGACCCCAGGTGAGCTGCTGCCTAATGGACCAATCTATCGACGCTTTGTTCTGGAGAATGAAGAAATCAAGAGGCAGATTCAGGAGCTATTGAAGAAAGGTCACATCCGGCCTGGTTCATCGCCTTATCGGAGCCCGATCATGTTGGTGCAGAAGAAGGATGGGACTTGGAGACTCTTCATTGACTATCGAGCACTGAACAAGATCATTGTCCGAAATAGGTACCCGATCCCATGGATTGATGACCTTATGGAACAACTCAAGGGAGAGAAATATTTTAGCAAGATTGACTTGAAGTCTAGGTATCACCAGGTACCAATCGAACCCTTTGATGTGTGGAAAACTGCCTTCAAATCCAAGGAGGGCCTTTTTAAATGATTGGTCATGCCTTTCAGGTTGACGAATGCCCCTGCAACCTTCATGAGGTTAATGGACGACATCCTGTAGCCATTCACCAACTCATTTGTAGTGGTGTACATGGATGAAATTCTTATCTTTAGCCAAACTTGGGAAGAGAACCTTCACAACATCCGACAGGTCCTCCAAACACTGCGACAACGCAAGTTGTGTGCCAATTTAGAGAAACGCACTTTTGGCATGACCCAGGTTCAATATCTGGGATACATTATTGATGAGTGGGGGGTGCATGCAGATCTAGAAAAAATCCAAGTCATTCGGGATTGCCCAGCCCCAACCACCGTAATAGAGCTTTGCATCTTTTTAGGTCTTGCCAATTTCTACCGCAGGTTCGTGTTGGGATTCTCTCATATCACTTGGCCCTTGAGTCAAGTCACCAAGGGAGGAGTGAAATAAAAATTGTTTTGGTATGAATCTCAACAGAAGGCGTTCAGGGAGTTGAAACATCGCCTTTTCTCTGCACCAGTGCTCACATTACCAGACTTGAAACAACTATTTGAGATCGAGACAGATGCCTCTGACTATGCTATTGGGGCAGTCCTTACTCAACATGGGCATCCAGTGGCATATCACAGTGAGACACTTTCCGACACAGTCCGGAAGTATACAACTTATGACAAATATATGTATTCCATTGTGCAGGCTTGCCGACAATGGAAGCATTACATTTTGGGAAAGGAAATAGTCATCCACACAAACCATTGATTCCTGTAGTTCATACAGACACAAGTGAAGTTGCAGAACGATCGCCACCAGAAGTGGTCCACATACCTCCAACAATTTCATTAGAAAATTAAGTACAAGAAATAAAACACCAATAATTTTGTAGACTACCTCAGTCGACCACCCATCGTGGCGCTAACCACTATGCTCAACTCTTGTGGACACGAGACTTCCGATTGGCCACTTCTCTACACAAGTGATCTAGAATTCAGCCACACATACAATATGTTCTTGGAGGGTAAGCAAGTTCCAAATTTCTACCTCCAGGATGCCCTGCTTTGTCACCTGGGACACCTTTGTGTTCCTTCTAGTGAGTGTGCCAAGATGATTTGGGAGATGCACTACAGTCGGGTTGCTGGGCATTTCAGGGTCGCGAAAACCATGGCAGTATTGCAAAAATATTTCTATTGGTCAAACCTTCGACAGGATGTCAAGAAGTACATCAAGTCATGCACTGCTTGTGCCATTGCCAAACCGACCATCAAGAAGCAAGGCCTCTATACTCTACTTGCTACCCCCAGTCGACATTGGGAATCCATCTCTATGGATTACATGTTGGGCCTTCCTTCTACTAAGCATGGAAATGACTGTGTTTTTGTGGTCGTCGACAGATTCTTAAAGATGTCCATTATGATGGCTTGCAAGAATAATATCACAACATAAGCCACTGCTAAACTCTTCTTTGAACAAGTGTGGGTACACTTTGGGATCCCACAGTCTATCATCTCAGATCGGGACAATAGGTTCCTCGGTACATTTTGGTCTAGCCTTTGGTCGATGCTGGACACTAAGCTCACTAAGTCCACAACTTTCCATCCACAAACTAATGGCCAGACAAAGGTCATGAACCGGATGATCATACACATTCTTCCCATGTAAAACTCAAAGCGTCCAAGCACATGGGATGAGAGCCTCCCCTATGTACAACATAGCTATAACCGAGCTCTCCATAGCTCAACCAGCCATAGCCCCTTTCAGGTGGGCTTGGGATTCTAGCCACTATGTACCATTGACGTAGCCATGCCATTGTGGCTACTCACGAGGATTCATCTCATGTCCAGTCTGAGGTTGACAAGGTAAACAAATTCATTGATCACATTCAACACATCCGCCAACAAGTTCATGACATCTTGGATAGAGCTAATGCTAACTACAAGCAACAACATGATCAACATTGGGTGTCACACAACTTCCAGGTTGGCGACAAAGTGTGGCTACATTTGCAAAAGGAGCACCTTGTTAGACCCCATTGGAAGCTTTTCCCACTCCGATATGGGTCGTACACCATCACCAAGGTTGTAGGGGACAATTCCTTAGAGCTCAACATTCTACCATTCCTTGTTCTACACCTAGTGTTCAATGTGGACCGCCTTCGGCCCTATTTCCACCTCTACTAGACACATCCGACATGGCAGAACAACTCACACCAACAGAGTTAAATCCAGACTACATGGAATAAGCCACAACTGATCAGATCATGGATACACAAATGAAGCACACCTGACAACAAATGATACCACTATATCAAGTTGTCAAAGCAGGTCAACTCCTTCACCAAGGCAAGTGGCTCAGCAGGGACCAAGTTTAGCAAAAGTTTCCTCATCTCATGGAGGAACTCAATACAATGGGGACCATTGCTTCCTAAGGGGGGAGGAATGATCCAGGTGGATATTGGTGGTCACCCACCTATTCCACTTGGACCCCCACCATTGTTTCTTTCATTTTTTCAGTTTCTGCACAGTTTACTATTTTTAGCAGTTTTTCGGGTCCTGAACTTCCGGAATCGTTTTGAGGTCCTAAACGACGTTTTTTGAGAAAATGGGGATCAACATGGATCGTATATAAATGTTTCTCATGCAAAAGTTGTATTCCTTGAATAGATATTTTTAACGAGGCATGGAATGCGTCAAACATAGATCGTATGCCAAAGTTACGTCCCCGGGAAGTTGATGTACCAATTTACCCAAACGAGGCCCATAGTCTTGGTGTTTCATCTCTTAGGGTTAGGGCTTTGGATGTTTAGGGTTTTCCATTGTTTCTCAATAATAATAGGCCTTGGATCCTCATTGTAACATGGTTTGGAGGCTAGTAGCTGCCACATCTCTTCTCAGAGATAAGCTACCAGCGCCCTAGCTAGTTTATTTCCATTTTATCTGTAAGCATATTTCAGTCATTTTTTATTAATGAAATGAAGTCTTATTTCCGCTGCATCTCTACATTTTTGTGTATTTCTGTATTTCATTGTGTTCCTACATAAATCCAGATCATCACACACACTCTAGGAATGTGCACGTGCTCAAGAACACGCATGTTCTCGTAAAAGTCATTCTTCCACCCCTCCCTCCCTCTCTTTCTCTCTCTCTCTCCTACATCTACCCCCCCTCTCTATCTCCTTCTCACTCTCCCTATCTACCCCCCCTGTATGTCTCCCTCTCTCTCCCTCACACTCCTATACATGGTAAGACCTAGACATGGAAATACTTAGACATCAC
>ML779973.1:295357-348334 GCA_009831015.1 Picea engelmannii
TATCCCTATCCCTCACTCTCTCTCACTCTCTTTGTATTCCCCTCTCCCCCTCTCACACTCTTTATTCCTCTCTCTACACCCCCCCTCCCTACATCAGAAGGAAAGAAATGGCCTTGACCTAGACATGTCAATACCTAGAACTAGACCTAGACATAACAAGACCTATACATGGAAACACATAGACCATGGCATAGACCTATACGATGACCAAGGCATAGACCATGAAAAAGACCTAGAACATGACCTAGACCATGACATAGAGCTACAGCTATATGTATACCATGACCTAGACCCCCCTAGCTCCATCTAATCCTAGTAATAATATATACTCAACCCTTAACCCCCTCCACACGCGATCCTTGAGTGAACTATACATATACCTCTTGTTAAAGGCCCCCCAACCTTTACACCCACATCTCCCATATCTTGGTTCTCTAACCATTTTTCTATGCTTGAAAACACTTTCAATCCTAACCCCTTAGGTCCTAGTTGTCCCCATATCCCTATACATATTTATTCATAAATAAGTTTGGTTTATAATAAATTTTATATCCGTTGCATAAAGAGTGTGCATGTGCTCTTGTGGCTTGATATCCCTATAGTTGTTGTTCGTTTATGCCCAGTAGGAACGTGCACATTTTTTTGTTGGGAATTTTTTGGTGCCAAGAACACTCCACTACCTCTATGGAAAGGCTTGGAAATGGTGTGGAAATGGCATGTCATGGAATTTCATGTAAGGGAAAGGCATGCCATGGAATGGAATGGAAAGGAAAGGCATGTAATGGAAAGGAAAGGCATGGAAATGGCATGCCATGGCTTGGCAAGGAATGGCAAGGCATGACAATGTCGTGGAAATAACATGGCATGGTACGGAATGACAATGGCATGGAAATGGCATGGATTGGTATGGATTGGCATGGCAATTGAATGGGATGGAAAGGCATGTCAATGGCATGGAAATGGCATAGCATGTCATGTCATGGAAAGGCTAGGAATTCCATGGCATGGCATGGAAAGGCAATGCATGCAATGGCAAGGAAAGGAAAGACATGGCAAGGGAAGGCATGGAATGACATGTAAAGGCATGGCATAACATGGATTGTCAAGGCAAGGCATGAAATGGCATGGCATGACATAAAAATTCAAGGCAAAGCAAGGCATGTCATGGCTTGTAAAGGCATGCAAAAATTTTCACCTACACTTAAAATGTCATAAACACTTCATTGGATGGAAAGGAACTTTGTGATGTAAATTTAAGTCATATGTCCCTAGAATTTTTTTTTTTATTTCTTGGGATGAGAAAGGTTTCTTTTTGTTTTTATTCTTGTTCATTGCAATCCACATTTTGATTTGAATTTCTCCTTTCACAATGTTATTGAAAATTATATTTATTGTTGTATATCTTAAAATGGGAAGCTACATGACAATGGAAAGGCTTGGAAAGATATGGCAATGGAATGGCTTGGAAATGAATAATATTGGCTTGGAAATGGCATGGAATGGAAAAGGCATGACAATGGCATGGAATGGATTTGAAATACATGGCAATGGCATGGCATGGAAATGGCATGCCATGGAATGGCTTGGCAAGGCATGACAATGGCATGTCATGGTAAGGAAAGACATGAAAATGGCATGACATGAATAGGTTTTTGGGATTGGGTTTGGGAGGGTCCTTTCTCTCCTTGTGTGCTCTAACCCAAAAATTGGGTAGGAATGTGAAATCAAATCTCATAGATGGTGAAGGGAAAAGAATAATTGTTTCAACTCTATCTGGAGGAATTTTGGTAGAATAACATTACTTTCTATGATGTGTCATGAAATGTAACCTAAAAACCTTTATTTGTAGGTGGAAAATGATACCCATTCTAATATATAGTTTCCATGTGAACTCTCTCATTATATTGTGTTGGCATGTTTTACAGGAAGTGTGTGCTTGTCATTGATGGCAAGATTAACAACGATGATGGAAAACGGGAAAAGCATAAGATCAGGAGGAGAAGCAAACAATATGTAGAGATCAAAGCTCAGAAGGGAAATAACAATACAGAAACATGATTAGTATCAAATCCTTTATCAAAGATTTGCTTTGAGACTCTTCATGACCATCAAATTGATTTAAGTGGAAGCACAGGATAAGGAAGGGTTGAGATCTGAGATCTTGATCACTCAAATTTTTGTTAGCCATCGGATCAAAATATATGGAAGGATAGGATAAGAAAAGATGGAGAGTCGTTGGATTTAATCCAAGGAAAATTTACATCGTAGACAGATCAAGTTGTTGATCTAAGATCTTGATCAAATGAACATCATTCGTTTCGGGTCTAAAGATGTGAGGAGGTTACGCTTCGGAAAAATATCACTTCAAGATTTTTTAGTTTGAGATTTGAAATTCCCGAAGCTCGGAGAGCCGAAGAGATGAAATAAATTATTTATTGTCAGATCATCCAAAGTAAATCTCAGACATCATATCATCCAAAGTAGATCTCAGTTGTCAGATCGTCCGAACAAGATCTCAAGTGTCAGATCGTCTGAGGTGAATCTGGGTCGTCTGATCCAGAAAATACGTGGCATAAACCTGTGGACTCTGGGTAAAGACCTGAAGTAAGCCTCAACCGTCTGATTCAAGGAAATGTGGCCTACCATGTTAGCAAGGACATATGGCAAAACACATCAGAAAGGACATGTGTCAGACCACATCAGCAAGTGACACGTGGCAACCACTCGATCTGTGCCAAGTCAACAGGTAACATGTGTAATGTTACGTCACTCTAGGAGATTTGCTTTAGGATTTTCACCACCAGCAGATGCCTAAAGTCCCAAAGTCCTGAACATTGAAGTCCCGAAGTAGACGTAAGTCATCAGATCTAAAGATCACTTCGGGTGCATTCTCAATCATGGATATAAATACAGTGGAAGGATAACATAAGTAGAATAGCCAAAGTGCCGAAGTAAATGGTGGTCATCCATCACAATGCTTGATTAAGTCCAAGCCAATGGATTAAACAGTGAAAGGATAAGTGTAAACCATCTGATATGTTCGAACATGTGTCTATAGATCATCAACTACGAAAGATTGACGTATGGAAGAAACGAGAGTTTGAGAATTTAAAGTCCCGAAGGCCGAACTCGCAGAGGATATCCTGATCATAGATTCAGGGAGACAGGTGTCAATAGATCTTCCACTCCAGAATATTTTCATATGGGAAAAGTGATATTTGAGAGTTGAAACTCCCGAAGCCCGGAAGGCTAGAATCAATCGTAACCATTTATTTGGAAGCAAGCTACTTGTCAACATATCATGGAGATCTGGGATTGCGCATAGAAGGAGGAAAGGAAGGAAGATAGTAGTCGTTGATCGAGTGGCATTGTCAAGGGATTGGATATCAATGACCATGCTCAATTGCGGGGCCAGAACATGCTCAGGTCTTAACTTTTTGTGAGCAGGCTGCAATCAAAACCACGGTATTGCCAAAGGCATACGTGGAGCTCTGTAGTGAATTACGAGGAGAAAATCGGATTGCCCTCAAACCACCTTTGTTCACGCTCGCAATCATGTGGTCACATGAAAGCATCACCCAGGGTCACATCAATGGAAGATTGAGGAAGCATCTAGCGCTGCTAGGCTCCACATCGGAGGTTACGCATTGAAAAATAAAAAATCATCTACGTTTATAATCCAACTGTGTTGATCAAATAGAATTTGATCGAAGGGTTGTTGTTTTATCTCGTTATTTCTTGATCAATTACGATTTAGTTACCCTAACTGAATCATTGTTCCTAAGTGGTTGAATTATTGTTCATGAGCATAGGAATCATGATTCCTGAGCATTTTTTAGATTCCCGACTTGAGTTCTGGAGATGCGAAATGTAACAGATGATGAGAGCAGGAATAAAAGAAAATTTCCTTGAAAGAGAGAGGTTGTTGTTTCTCTGTAAAAAAGTAGTCAAACTGTAAGCAATGAATATTATAGCATGAACTGAGGGAGAAAATGCAAAGATGAAGAACATAAGATGGACATAATAGAAATGGTGAAAACAACAGACTGTACGAGAACTTAAGCACAATAATATGTGAGCAGGAAGACACCGATGTAGGCAGATCAGAGAAGTGTAGTAGAACAATGATGAGAATGGTAAGCCATTGATAAATACTGTATCACTGTAATAAATTTCAACAAGAAATCTTTATATTTCAGGGTGGTAGGGTGGTGTTAGGGATGATTGTTGTCCTTAGAGTTTCAAGTGGGTGCTTGAACATAGGGAGTTGTCGCTTCCATCTGGTTGTAGCCAGAAAAACCAGGGTGGTAGGGTGGTGCAAGGGAGAACTATTGTTTTATGTTATACAGGTTGGTTCCTGTGTGACAGGAAGTTGGTGCTCCCATCTAGTTGGTGCTGGAACACTAAGGGATTTTGTGCTTCCTTCTAGTGGGTGCTAGAGAAACTAGAGAGTTGGTGCTCTCAACAAGTTGCAGCTTGTAAAATAGAGGTGGTAGCCTCACATTGAGTTGGTGTTCAAATATAGATGATGTACTGAACATAAAAAGACTGCCTATCATTCGAAGAAGAAGAGGTTTTCTCCCTTTATGGGTTTCCTCGTGAATATTTGTCTCTGTGTATATTATATGTGTGATTGATGTTTACTATTTCTATTGTTCATGACTTGCATAATCTTGATGATCACTTGGAGAAGATTAATAATATTTTAATAGGCATAAAATTGTTTAAGAACAGTAACAATTGATTCACCCCCCCCCCTCTCAGTTATCATAGTAATTTCAATAATTGGTATCAGAGCTGGTTCCTTTTACCTAAAGGTAGATCAGTAAGCTTAAACATGACAAGTCATTATGGAACTTCAACCAATAAGCCTCCTCTATTTGGTGGAACAATTTTTTCTTTCTGGAAGGTTAGAATGAGAACATACATTATGGCCTTAGGTGTTGATGTTTGGGATGTTGTAGGGGCTGGATATACAAAACCTGTTGTGCTAGCTTCCAAAGATGATAATTTAGAATTTAGCTTCAATGCAAAGTAAATGAATGCTATCTTGAGTGGGCTTGATGAAGCCGAATTTGTAAAGGTAATGCATCTTGATTCTGCCAAAGAGATGTGGGATAAACTCATTAGCAGTTATGAAGGAAATGAGAAAGTAAAAGATGACAAACTTCAGACATATATATTGAAATTTGAACAACTAAAGATTAATGAGGATGAAACAGTTAGTAAATATTTCCTAAGAGTTGAGGAGCTTGTGAATGTCATGAAGGGTCTTGGTGATAAGATTGAAGACTCTTTTTTAGTTCAGAAGATTTTAAGATCTCTGCCTAATAGATTTAATCCAAAACTTTCTGCAATAGAAGAACTGAATGATCTTAATATTCTATCTATTGATCAACTTCTAGGAACTCTAACTTCTTATGAAATGAGGATTAGTAAAGATAAACCTACCTCTATAGAAGAATCATTTAAAGAAGATAAGAATGAGGATTCCGAGCTTGATGAAATTGAAGCAAAATTTGTGAGAAGACTAAAGAAAGGATCAGGAAAGTACCAAGGCAAGTTTCCCTTCAAATGTTTTAACTATGGAAATATAGGTTACTTTTCATCTAAGTTTCCACACAAGAATAAGGATCAGAACTCTAAAAGTGAAGAGAAGTACAAATCTGAGAGATTTGGTAAAACGAAAAGTTTGTGTGTAAACAATGATGACTCTTTAGGAGACACATATAGTGATTCTTCTTGTGAAGATAAGGTTAAATAATTTATTCTTATGGACAAAGAGGATTATGATAATAAAAGAACAAGAAGTGATTTTAATTATGAATAAGTTGTGGTTGACCTGGAAGGAGAACTGATCAGTGCCCTAGAAGAAATTGCTAGACTCAGATTTAAGAAGAAAAAGAAAAAACAATTGTTGATGCAGTTTGAGAAAGATAGTAAAAAACCTGATGAAGACTTTTCCCTGCTAAAAGTGGAATTAGAAGAGGCAAAGAAAATAGAGGAAATTGTGAAACAATAGTTATCAGAGAAGAAGGCAAGATGTGAAGCCTTGGAAGAAGAGGTAGTAAAAACCAGAAAAGAGATGGAGAAGTTTAAAGCATTGTATCTCCAAAATCTTCCAAGCATTAAAGCCTCACCAAAACTAAACGACATTATGAGCAAACAAATATCTCCTTTGTTGAAGACTGGTTTAGGCTAGGTAAGTGGTTCAAGCAAAAAAAAATAGAAATAAGAGAGCCAGTAAATTGATCAAGTTCCAAGTCAACAGACAATCAGACCATCTGAGTATGCTGCCACCAAAAGATAATAAAGACAAGATGATCCCTAATAAAAAAGGAAGTGTCCTACGAAACAACAAAAATGCAAAATCACGATGTCTTTTATCGGATCAAACTCCCACTGTCTATCTGATAAATAAACCCCATGATTAGTTGATGTATTATATGAGATGATGTGAACCATGAATCTCAGCATATCAAGTAATGATCCCAGTTGATTTCATATACACAAGTCCCGATCATAATGGCCACCTCCTTTTGTAAATGTCGTCTGCCACCAAGCTTCCCACGAATCTGGAAATTGTTAGTAGATCCAACTTACCTCACCATATCATCATGAGTATCGACATGACCATTGTAATCTACACTTCCATTCATAAATTCTCCTCTGGATGGCTCCGCCATCCAGATGAGAATTATTTACCCTTGTTATCATACTATCTACAGAAACCCTATGCCTTCGTATCCCTTGTATGTTTCTCCCAAACGATACCCTATCATTCGGTACTCACCCTCAACCTTATTTCTGTGCCTTATCCACCCAAGAGAATTGCTTAAAATAGTATGGGGGTCGACAGGCATGAGCCAATATTTCAAATATACAAAGAAACCACAGAATATTAGGCTTGTAAGAAAAAATATGAACAGGCAGGTTGGGTGCCATTCTTGGAGAAATTCAAGGGCCATCATGAGGGAATTTCTCTCGTCTTTGCACAAACATATGATGGAGAGAATGTGCATCTTGGGGATGTGAAGTTAAAAATTACAGAGGCCACTATAGTAGAGGCCACGGGTCTCCCGATGGCTAGAGAAAGATAATTCAAAAGAGTAATCGTAAGCAAAAAGCTCTGTCAATAATTCCTCAAACCAGAACATCACGACCCCGATTGGACCAAGGGTGTCCCTCAGAGCTATATCAAAGAAAAATATTTGACAATGTCGATCAGTCTGCAGAAACTCCTCACCTACGAGGGAAGGTATGTTGTGATCTTCATTTATCATTTAAATCTTTTTTCACATTTTGAGGGAGGACCATAGATAAATTTTCCCCATTTTTTATGGATGAGCTTAAATAAAATGACAAGAGGGGTGAGGTCAATTTCTAAGAAACCCGAGACCAGTCCTCATCATCACGGTTTAATCAAACTTTTGGTTGTTCATGCTCTAAGAACACAAGGGGGTAGTTGGAAACAGTTTCTTCAACAGATCTTCGAGAAATCCAAGTCGTTCGAGACACAGTAGGCAAGGAAACACAATGAAAGATCAATAAGAAAAGAAAATAAAGACATGACATCGGAAGGTAAAGAAGACACTACTGCGCCCAAATCATCTCAGCCCATTGAAAAATCAGTGAAAGAAAATTATGTCATGGGAGAGCCTGTTATATCAAGAAAGAAGACATCCACTCAATTCTAGAGAGTAAGCTCTACTTCGATTCAAAGGGGTAAAATACGAAAGGAGGGCTCAGAACCACGTGGTCAATCGGTTAGCATTCCCAAAACAATTATGGAAATTCCATTTGAACCAGCCAGTCAAATAGAGTAGACCTCTGACTCCCAGTTACAAAACAAGAAAAAAATTGCACCAGCTAAAGCATCTAGCTCAGTCCTATGCCCTAAAGACCAACGGTCACAGGATAAGAAACAAAATAAGGAGACGAATCAACAGAATATTTTACTAGAGCCAATTGTAAAACCCCCTCCAAAATCCCCTAAAGAATTGAAAATTATTTATGAAGTTACTCTACCTTCCCAAATCTCAGTTGGTGGCTTGAAGGAGACTGCTAAGGTGACAAGCAAAAACAGAAAGAACCTAGAAGGAAAGGAGGCACAAGTTCCCAATCCCACGCCTCAATCTTCCAGGTTAGGAATACAAGTTTTCCAGCAAAATAAAACCTCATAATTTACAGTTCAAGCCTGCCAGATAAAGGTCCAGTCAACACATGAGGTACAGATGTCCAGGTCTGCTCCTATTAGTAAATATAAGAAAAGGAAACTGTTTGAAGAAACTCCTACCCCTGTCAGCAAGTCTAAGAAAGACTCGCGACCCATACGCAGGACCCCTAGAAGTATGGCTAAACATGAGACAATTCCAAACATACCTTCTCCTCAAAGAGAACCTATGGATATTCCAAGTTCTCCAGACAAAGAGAGTGGTTAGGGAGCTTCCACAAGTGAAACAGAAGGAATGGTAACAATAAGTGAGATTGAAGGATTTGTAACAGAGACTTTGATGGATTTGAGGAAGGGAGAAGAAGCTCGAAAGGTTGTCACTCAAGAATCATTCACACCGAGTCCAGGCAAATCCTTGAGCAGACGAAAGATCATGATAAAGGTTTTGAGGAGTCTGAGGAAAGAAAAAGAGGCTCAAGAGATGGTGGTCAAGGAAGTACTCACACCAAGTCCAGACCAGTCCCTAAATGAACCAACATTATTAATAGAAATTGAGAGATTGAAATAAGAAATTGAATAATACAAAATATTGGACAGGCATATCAAGGCAGAGAATGCAGAATTGAAGGAACAACATGCAGAGGTCTCTGTCAAACTTAACAAAGTCTTGTGATTGGTCCATTACACTAGGGTAATCAAGAAGGAATTAAAGAATGAAGCTTCTGGTGTTAACATTTTGCAATCTAAGGAATGACAGAGGAGGGTCCAATTGTGCAGAAAGTTTTTTGGGTATCAGTTTTTGATAACATTGCATGAGGACGTGCAACATCTTCAGCATGGGGGAAATGTTGAGTCTCCATTTTTCCATAAGATAATACCCTATCTTACCCTCTATCTAAGTCTTTTTGCCTCTATTATAAACCTATATTGGACTATTCCCTCCCAAAATACATGCCTAATAGCTATGTCATGTCTACAAGAGGTAATTGGTGATTTAAGCATGTTTGTTTAACTTTCTTTAATTAAGTCGATTGAAAGTGTTTTATTTTGTATAGTTCTAATAATTTGATTTATGAGCATTCTATCCGGCACTGCCATACACCATGTAATCCGGTACCGAATCCATTCTGGTACCCAAGACAGTTTTGATTCGGTACTAAGACGTGCGCTATTCCAGTACTCCTTTCTCTGTTCTATTCCGGTACCAGACTTGCGACTGTGTGCAATCTAGTACTAAAACCTCTGTTTTGGGATGCGCCAGTTGGACCTAGATAATGGTGGAGATTTCGAGAAGACAGTTGGATAGAAGCATCCGAGTTAGTTCTCTAGTTTCAAGAGACTCCATTGCTCATGAACTTCGTGTCATGAGGATGGAGTCGACTCCTCAAAATTTGATGTAAATCTTAATTCTGGAATTTCCCGAACTGTTTAATGTTTATCCATAAATATTGGTAGTATTAGCTTACCTTATATAAGGAATTTTGTGTAGAAAGGAATGTAAGAAATATACGTTAAGAATCAGACAGTACTTGTCGTCGTGATGTATGAAGTAAAAGACTGTTAATCCAATTTACTAGTTGAATTAATACAGAAGATCTTTTATGTCAATTCTTGGATGTGAGTGAAAGTTTTAGCCTGTTAACTTTTTAAGAGGTTCCTTGTTGGTTCGGCAAGGGCCCACCGCCCCAACTAAGGTAAACCTCATTGTATATGTTCTATGTGTTTGTAGTTTACAACAACGTGTGTGTGTGTGATTTGTCTTTATTTCATTCTCAGGATTGAGTATTGAGTTAATCAGTTTGGATTGGTGTGTATAGGAAAATGATAGATTGAATATACATTTTATTATCCAATGTTGAAGGTAGCTATATCATGATTTGAACTGTGGGATTGATATTTTAATTTTATGATTGTAGTATCGTCGGGGACTAGGAAACTTTATCTTTCATCTTCATGTGCTGTAATAAAGTCTTTCAGTTATACTAAATTTCCCTTGTGCTAGTTTGATTGAATTACATGAAGTTGAAGTTGGTTTTTGTTTCAAGAATGGTTGGAGTTGATTGTTTTAACTGCTACAAGAGACAAGCTTCTTAAAGTTCATCTTTTCAATACAAGTGCCTAACATGAACAGACTTGTTTCTCTGAGACAACATCTCTTTGATTGACTGTTTGTCTAAGTTTTATTATCAGTTTTAGGTTCAGAGGATATTTTGAAGTATTTAGAGATATTAGAAATGGAATTTTTATGTTATTAATTATTTCCTATATGTAACAGACTTAGATAGGTTACTTGTTCTGAAAACATATGGTGTAATGACTCTTTCGATTACGAATCCTGGATTGACATTTAAATGAGTGTGAGATATACAGTGAACATATTTACGCACCAACACCTCCCTCTAGAATTAGTCAAAAGAATCATCCTGCAAGTCAGATAATTGGTGAGAAAGACAAAGGTGTACAAACCAGGAGAAGGATAATCAAAGACACCAAGAAATCACATATACTCTACATATCCATGGTGTAACCCAAGAACTTTAATGAAGCCAGTGAAGATGTAAACTGGTTAAAATCAATGAATGAGGAACTGGATCATATTGAGAAGAACAATACTTGGGAGCTTGTTCCTAGATCTGTAGATAAGAATTTAATTGGCTCCAAATGGGTGTTTAAGAACAAAATGAATGAACAAGGACAAATTGTTAAGAATAAATCCAGATTGGTCTGTAAGGGGTATGCACAAGTTGAAGGATAGGATTTTGATGAAACCTTTGCACCAGTGGCAAGATTGGAAGCCATCAGAATATTTCTTGCCTATGCATGTCATAAGAACTTTAAAGTATATCATATGGATGTTAAGTCATCATTTCTTAATGGAGATCTAGAAGAAGAAGTATATGTGGATCAACCTAAAGGATTTTCACCGACAGATAATCCTGACTATGTCTATAAGTTGAAAAAGGCATTATATGGACTGAAACAGGCACCATGAGCCTGGTATTATAGAATGGACAAATTTCTACAGGACAAAGGGTTCAAGAAAGGCACTATTGACAGTAATCTATACATTAAGTTTGAAGGTGATGATTTATTAGTTGTTTTGGTTTATGTAGATGACATTATTTTTGGATGCACTACTAACCCTTCAATTAGTGGTTTTCTAATTCAATGCAGACTGAGTTTGAGATGTCCATGATAGGAGAACTGACATATTTTCTTGGTTTACGAATCAATCAGAGTTATGCAGGGATATTTATCTCTCAAGAAAAGTATTTGAAAGAGATGTTAAAGAGGTTTCATATGGAATATTCCTCTCCTGTTAGTAAACCTATTGTGGTTGGTTGCAAACTCAGTAAATGTGATATTACACCTGATGTTGATCAAAGAACATATCAATCAATGATAAGAAGTCTTCTGTACATCACAACATCCTGTCCTGATATAATGCAAGTTGTTGGAATGGTAGGCCGTTATCATTTTTCTCCTAAACAAAGTCATTTAGCAGTTGTCAAGATGATATTGAAATATTTGAAGGGTACAATGACTTATGGTCTTTGGTATCCTAGAAACCAAAATTTTCAATTAACTGCATATTCAGATATTGATTGGGCAAACTGTTTGGATGATATAAAGATCAACAGTGGAGGCACATTATTCTTAGGTGATTCATTAGTAGCATGGATTAGTAAGAAGCATGGATCTATTTCATTATCAACTACAGAGGCAGAGTACATTGTTGCTGCTACCTGCTGCACTCAGATCTTATGGATGATACAAACTCTTGCAGATTTGCAAGTAACTTATATTGATCCTATTCCACTTCACTTTGATAAAACCAATGCCATTAGTGTCTCGAATAATCCTGTTCTCCATTAAAAAATGAAGCATATACCAATAAAGTATCATTTTCTCAAAGAGCATGTTACAAACAGAGTTGTTCGACTGAATTATATTCCTTCCACAGAACAAATTGTAGACATATTTACTAAACCCCTAGCCATGACACCATTTGAATATCTCCATCAGAAGTTGACTGTCATCCCTTCTCTCACCTAAGATATTGTATCCTGTCAGGGGGAGTATGTGTTGGTTGAATATCTGATACCTCCGAAAAAGTACTGCAACAACTCAGGGGGAGCATGTTTTCTTTGACATTGATGTCAAAGGGGGAGAAAAGGTGTGGTTTGGATGCTACAGTTGGAGGTCTACGCAGAATAGTGCAGCCTTTCAGGGTTTCCATCAATGCCAAAGGGGGATATTGTTGGCATGTTTTATAGGAAATGTGTTCTTGTCATTGATGTCAAGAAAAACAACGATGATGGAAAATAGGAAAATCATAAGCTCGGGAGGAGAAGTGAACAACATGCAGAGATTAAATCTCAGAAGGGAAAGCACCGTACAGAAACATGATCAGGATCAAATCCTTGATCATGGATATGCTTCGAGAGTCTTCACGGCTGACGGATTGACTTAATTAGAAGGACAGGATAAGCAAGGGTTGAGATCTGAGATCTCGATCACCCGAATTTTCATCAGCTGTCGAATTGAAATAAATGGAAGGATAGGATAAGAAAATATGGAGAGTCGTTGGATTTAATCCAAGGAAAAGATACATCACAAACAGATCGATCCATTGATCTAATATATTTATGAAACAAACATCATTCATTTTGGGTCTAAAGATGTGAGGAGGTTACGCTCTGGAAAAATCTCACTTCAATATTTTTCAGTTTGAGATTTGAAATTCTCGAAGCCCAGAGAGCTGGACAGATGAAATAAATTCTCGATCGTCATATCATCCGAAGTAAATCTTAGTCATCATATCATCCAAAGTAGATCTCATTCATCATATCATCCGAAGAAGATATCAAGCGTCAGATCGTTCGAAGTGAATCTAAGCCATCTAATCCAGAAAAGACATGGCGTAAACATGTGGACTCTGGGTAAAGACCCGAAGTAAGCCTCAACTGTCCGATTCAAGGACATGTGGTAGACCACGTCAGCAAGGACATGTGGCAGACCACGTCAACAAGAGCATGTGGCAAACAATGTCGTCAAAGACATGTGGCAGACCATGTCAGCGAGTGAAACATGGAAACCACTCGGTTCATGCCAGGTAAACAGGTGATGTGTGTAATGTTACATCACTCCATGAGATTTTCTTCGAGAGTTTCACCACCAGCAGATGCCTAAAGTCCCAAAGTCTTGAACGCCGAAGTCCCAAAGTAGACATAATTCATCCGATCTAAAGATCACTTCAGGTGCATTCTCAACCGTAGATCAAAATATAATGGAAGGAGAGCGTAAGTAGAATAGCCGAAGTGTTGAAGTAAATGGTGGCCATCCATCACAATTCTTGATCATTAAGTCCTAGCCAATGGATTTAGCAGTGAAAGGATAAGTGTAAACCGTATGATCTGTTCAGATAGGTGTTTGCAGATGATCGACTCCGAAAGATTGTTGTACGAAGAAACGAGAGTTTGAGAATTGAATGTTCCGAAGGCCGGACTCGCGGAGGAGATCCGGATCATAGATTCAGGGAGACAGGTGTCAATAGATCTTCCACTTTGGAACATTGTCATATGGGAAAAGAGAGATTTCAGAGTTGAAACTCCTAAAGACCGGAAGGCCAGAATCAATCGTAGTCATTGATTTGGAAGGAAGCTACGTGTCGACAGATCGTGGAGATCTGGGATCGCATGTAGAAGGAGCAAAGGAAGGTAGATAGCAATTGTTGATCACGTGGCATCGCCAAGGGATTGGAGATCAACAGTCATGCTCAATTGCAGGGCCAGAACATGCTCAGGTCTTAATATTTCGTGAGTGGGCCGCAATCAAAACCACAATATCGCCAAAGGCATACGTGGAGCTCTATAGTGAATAGCGGGGAAAAAATTGGATTTCCTTCAAACCACCTTTGGCCACACCAGCAATCACGTGGTCACATGAGAGCATCACCCAAGTTCACATCAGCGGAATATTGAGGAAGGAGCTAACGCTTCTAGGCTCCACATCAGAGGTTACGCATTGAAAAATCAAAAAGCATCTGTATGTATAATCCAATGGCCTTGATCAAACGAAATCCGATCAAAGGGTTGTTTTTTCATCTCGTGATTTCTTGATTGGTTACGATTCAGTTACCCTAACTGAATCATTTTTCCTGAGTGGTTGAATCATTGTTCCTGAGCGTTGAAATCATGATTCCTGAGCATTTTTTAGATTCCCAACTTGAGTGTTGGAGATGCGAAATGTAACGGATGATGAGAGCATGAATAAAAGAAAAATGTTGTGACAGAGAGAGGTTGTTGTTTCTATGTAAAAAATTAGTCGAACTGTAAGCAATGAATATTACAGCATGAACTGAGGGAGAAAATGCAGAGATGAAGAACATAAGATGGAAAGAGAAGAAATGGTGAAAACATCAGACTGTACGAGAACTTAAGTACAAGAAGATGTGAGTAGGAAGACACTGATGCAGGCAGAGCAGAGAAATGTAGTAGAACAATGATGATACTGGTAAGCCATTGATAAATACTGTATCACTGTAATAAATTTCAGCAAGCAAAGATTTATATTTTAGGGTGGTAGGGTGGTGCTAGGGAGGACTGTTTTCCTCAGAGTTTCAAGTGGGTTCTTGAACATAGGCAGTTGTAGCTTCCATTTAGTTGCAACCAGAAAAACCAGGGTGGTAGGGTCGTGCAAGGGAGAACTATTGTTCTATGTTATACAGGTTGGTGCCTGTGTGACAGGAAGTTGGTGCTTCCATCCAGTTGGTGTTGGAACACTCAGGGAGTTGGTGCTTCCTTCTAGTGGGTGCTAGAGAAACCATAGAGTTGGTGCTCTGAGAAAGTTACATCTTTTAAAACAGAGGTGGTGGCCTCACATTGAGTTGGTGCTCAAAGATAGATGATGTATAGAACATAAAAAGACTTCCTATCATTCTAAGAAGAGGTTTTCTCCCTTTATGGGTTTACTCATGAATATTTGTCTCTCTGTATATTATATGTGTGATTGATGTTTACTATTTCTATTGTTCATGACTTGAATAATCTTGATGATCACTTGGAGAAGATGAATAATATTTTAATAGGCATAAAATTGTTTAATCACAATAACAAGTGATTCACCACCCCCTCTCATTTGTCTTAGTAATTTCAACATATTGATCAAAATCAATAAGTTTATTGGATATCATGGAAGAATGAATAAGTGTTAATAATAATTGATGGATTTAAAAAAAATTACATATACCCACTACACAACCTAAACAAACATGAGTTCCTTAATGAGTCATTGAGTAGTCTTTTTGGCATTTATGAAGGATTACACATAAATCAATTGATTTTATATATGTCATGCATAGAAAGAGGGGAATAAAGTGTGTGCCCTAGAAAATGGTCAAATTATGGATTGAATCAACTAAGAAACTAACAACTTCTCAAAGAAATGTGAAGGGAAGGCTAGGGTTTGAAGATCCCAACTTGTAACAACCCGTGATAAGATATTGGTAGGTGCATGTACTTCATATTCTAAATATATATGAAATGTTTGGGTTGTCAAAATGTTGTGTACTTGCATAATTAAATTTTAGCTTATGTTATCTTCATAATTGAGTAATTCTAGTACTAGTTATCGAGGTTAATTTGAAATAATATTGAGTTGATATTCTTAAGTGATTTACAATTATGTTGAAGATAAATGAGAAAAAATATTTCTATAATAAAGTATTGTACTATGCCATTTTTTAGGTCACAATATTTTCAAGTGACCTCTATTTGATGATGGATTGTCATTGGATTTATATGGATATAATTCAAGAGGTAGTCCATATTATTGGTTGTGAGTTAGAATATGGATATCCACAACATTCATGCAAATAATTTAGAAGGAATGATCTCTCGATGATGTAGAGGTAAATGGATGATTAGCAAGCAATGCTACTTTAGAACCATTAATTGCTTATGGATTTATCACTTAACAATCTTTTCAACCATAAGATATCTGTTAATGCGTAACACAAATATTTATAATTACTTTAGAAAAAAATAAAGGTATTAATACACAGAAAATTGATACACTTTGAAATTCAAAGACCTTGAAATTCATATATTCATCAACATAAAATTTAAAAACAATGAGATTCGTAAAAAAATGTGCCATGAAATGTGTGTGTGTTTGCGTGTATTCAACATTGTCTAAATTGTAATTTTTTTGAAAAATGGCACCTTGTGCCCAATATACAAACGACGACAAGTGCCCTAACATAAAAATCATCCATATGGTGGCCTAGATACAAAATGGCAATAGTTGGTCAATCATTGACCCCTACCACCCTCGCCACCCTGAGGAGCATCCTGGAAATATATCTTTGTTCTCTTGCTTGAGCAAGCACCTTGAGTGGTTTTAGGCTTGGGCTTTCTTCGACACTTTGGAGACTACACAAAGACAAAACATTGTTATAATTTTTTTTCCTCAATGGATGAATAGACATACAAAATTATACTTTGTAATTTAACCTAATAAAAATCACCACATATGCTACTGTCAATTGTGAGGGTGTTACCCTCCTTCGTGACCCCAATCTCTCCACGATGCTACCCTGCATCAATTACAAGGATCATGTCAATAAAATTAAACAAATATGCGTAAAACAAAATTCATGATACAAAAAAAATTATCATCAACACATTATCTTACTGTGAATATCTTGGGCCTCGATGGATATTTGCTGGAAAATGGAGCACTAGGTTGTACAAACTGCTCCAATGAAACCTCTATTTTGGTAGCCTCGATGGATGGGGTCGATGGAAATGGTGGTGGGGGTGGGTGGCATAAAGGTACATCCACTGTAGATGGATGTGATGGAGAGGTGGCGCAAATAGGTAGCCTAGGTGTGAATCCAATGAGGATGCGTGCAATAAGAAAGATACCGGGGGTGGGTTGTGATAGCTCCCATAGGATAAATAAGTGATTGAAACTCCTTAGGCATAGATAAAGGTAACCCATAATAAAGGCCCAGGTGCCCAGGGAGTGTAGTAGTACTATATCTAGCAAATATTTTTGTAGCCTACAAACATATTAATAATATTGAGATATTAGTACCAAATAGTAAAATTCAAAAAAATAAACACAAAATTTATGAGAATTATACAATATTTAACTCTACACATGATACTTTTGATGCAGGTGATTTGTCCATCCCAAATGGAAATTCCCCAACATCGCCTAGTCCCAAATCCCATAGAAACACAATATTAAAAATTTGGGGATGCCATAAAATAAAGAAATAACGATGGCTAATTTATCAAATGTGACACATACTTGTGTGTGGGGTGCACCCAATGAGCATGCTTCCTCTATTGTTGCATCAATGGTGGGGCTAGGCATTGATGCATCCATCGGCATAGAGGGTCTACTACTCAGACATAACAACTTCAAAACAACATACAATAAAAAGTCTATATAAATACACATAATACAAAATAAATATATAACAATGAAGAACATACAGAGGGTTAACATACTAACCTCCTCCATGAATCTATGTTGTTCATTGGGCTCTATAGGCCCATAGAATGTCTTCTCGCAACTAGAGCATCTATGAGGTTCACATGGAGACTTCTATGTCCATGTGCCCTCTCCTCACTGTATTATGTTGTGCATCCTGAAGCTCCAATCCCTCTATCAATTTCACTAGCAGACACCTCATGCCGATATAGTGCATCAAATCTACGGTGTTGCACTGGGATACGATTCAATGATGAAATGGCTAGTTGTACATGTTGAAAGTTATCTTCAATAGGAGGATGTTGGGTAAGGGGTTCAGGACTTTGCTTGGGGGATGATGACCTAACATGGGATCACGCATAACATGCTCTCGGTCTGGTGTGGACCCTCGAACCACCCCCTATAAGTCACCCATGTCAAATTAGTTGACATTCTTACCCAAAATAAACTCAACCCATAATTTTCTCAGAAAATATAAGGGCATCTCTCTATTATTGTAGGAGGGTTTATCAAATACCATATACCAACTATCCATCTAGTTTTGACTAATCTAGGGATGGATGCACCAGTCAATGGAGAGGCATTTATTGGCCAATGGTAGTTCTTTTCCATTTCTATATCCCTAAAAGTAGCCAATACTTGTTGTTTTGAAATGCCCAATTACGTGACTTGGTTTCTGTCCAAACCAGTGCTATAGTACTAGTCATACATTATTTCCCTGTAATAAAAAATAGAGGTCATTTTCCCTTAGACACTTGCAATGGAATTCACAATGATGTCCAAAGAAGTGGCTAGGGAGACTCTTCTAGGCTCTCCAGTGTCCCTTAATTGTTCCTCAAGGGTTCTTAATATGACTAGCCAGCCCCTCAACAATTTGACTATTTACATTGGGTGGTTGTGGTGGGTTGGGGTTTTGTTCTCCTTGGTTTTATTCTGAGTGGTTTACATTGTCTCTTGGTTCCATTTTACTATATATGCTACAATTTTTTAATCCATCGCATGTAAATTAGGTTGGTTTTTTAATTATAATAGAAAACTACAAATTTCTTTAATTTAGATTCTTGGGAGAAAAAGCCTACATTGGAAATGACTAAATTGATAGAAAAATAAAAGAAATCAAACATACATGGATAGACTGGGACACTGTGGCAATATCCTCACCTTAGTGTTCCTCTCAAGCTCCTCTCTATTTTCTCAATGAGAGTAAAAACATGAGTGTGATTTGTGCAAATGAACACAAATTGTGCTCACGACCCTTTAAAAAACGTTTAGCAGAGGAACGCTTGTGCGTTCCTAGGAACGTTCATGCATTCTTAGGAATGTGCACATGTTCTTAGGAATGCACATTCATTCTTAGGAACATGCAGACATTCTTAAGAACGCGCGCGCGTTCCTGCCTTTAAACCTATGTGGCAGGCTAAGTGGAGGTTAGGGCACTTCCAAACCTATAGGGTTAGGAATGTGTTCACGTTCATGAGAATGTGCACATGTTCCTTTGAGTGCGTGTTCCTGCTGACCCCCTTACCACTTTTTCAACCACCAATTTCATGCACTCATCCATAAGATAAAAATTACAATAATAAAAAAGAGCTTAATAAATTCTAAATTAAAATAAATTTACACTAATATAAACATAAATTATATTTAATAACTTTTAAGTTATATTATATAAAAAGAGATGTCTTATATTTACAAACACGTTTATTTGATTATTTGAGAGTTTTGAATATGAACTTGCACATTAATACAAATTCCATCATCTCTTTGCTTGTTGTTAAACCACACTCCCATGAATATAATATATATTTTTAAACAATCCTAAAATATAGAAGACAAATCCATATTAATAGAGTATTTTCAAGGAACTTTTCACTTTTGTTTTTAGTTAGGATATAAATGGCGAGGCTATAGTTTTATCCTTAAGGGTCATATTGGAACGTGGCACAAGGAATATTTTGTCCAGTTTTTGCATTATGGCATGGACTTCCCTAAGAAAAATACAAGTGTTTATCCATGGTAGAAAGTACTTAGCTCACATGTTGAGCTATGACAAGTTTTGCAAGAAATCTGTTAACAATATTGTAATGCGTAAAGGCCTCATAAGCAAGGGCGCTTACAATTATGTATGTTTCATTTTCTATGGTTTTGTGAATTTAAAGGACATATAGGTATTAGAGAAATCTAATTGAATATACTAATATAGACTTTATAAAATGATTTAATGATTTAGAAGACATAAATATTCTTAAGAAATCAAATTGAATATAAACACATACTTCACGTGTATAAAATTAGCATTATGAAAAATTAGAAATGTAAATTAATATGAAAAAGTTATATTTATTCAAATTAAAAAGTTAATTAAATAAAAAATTTAAAAGTTGGTACATTAGATGTAGCTTGGGTGGTTGGGAGGAATTGTTGTTACCTTTCCCATCGAGGTTCAACCCTTGTAAGTGACATGTGATGTCCTTAAATGGGTTTATAAGATACTCTTATTATTGAGTAATATTCTCTTGTTTTTGAGCCTCCATTATGAATTTGGGGGAGGGGGTCGGTGTCGTGAAACACATATAGAAATAAATAAACAATAATATTAAAAAGTTAATTAAATAATATGAAAGTAAAAAATATAAACTATCAAAAATTGAAATATGTAAAAAAATGAGAGGAGAGTTATAAAGTTCAGATATTTATATTTATATTTTTTGTACTCTATTATACGATATTAATGAAAGTATATTTTACCCTCAAGATCGAGTGATTAGTTATTAACTTATGCATGTATGAACGTAGTTGTGTTAATAACCATTTAAATAACTATTACTTTCCCCCTGGTTATACAAATAAACAAGTGTTGCATGGCAGTGTAGTTCCTGTGGGGTTGGAATGGGAATAAATGTACAGGGATGGGGGAATAAGTAGTGGAGGAAAATGGAAACTGCAATGGGCACATGGCAAGAAACATGAAGCACATGAGGTATCCATGAAGAAAATGACACGTGGCTCCTAGAGAAATTCTGGCATTGAAACCATTTAGTTTTTGAAAGTATTTTTATTCTAGTTATATTATGTTTTTCATAATCCATCTTTATTTTATTTTCTTAATAATATCATGTAATTTTTCCTATTACCATTAGCACAGTAGACAGATACGAAAGAGCACAGATATCCCCATCACGTGTAACTTGATATATCGTTACCTTGCATGTTTTATCTCTTCAATGTATTTATGAAATTCATTCATAATGATGTTTGTATACTTCCAACTACCTTTCATCCCAATGTTTAGAGTTAAGTACAATTTACATTGTCACTTCTTTAATTTTTCCAATGGACAGAGTAAGAAACATCCATTTTATTCTATGAAATAGATCATATGTCGTGTGTGTCTTTATATGTGTTAGGATAAATAAAGTTATATGTGGTGGAAAAGAAACGAATATATATATTTTTTAAGATTCTTTGATCTTCTTGTGTGACCTCTATGTTTTCTAATTTTTTTTTTGTATATTGTCATAGGTTGATCTGCAATTTCTCTCCAGGAAGAGGGCATCTTCCTATAGCTGATTGTTTTTTTGGAAATGATAAAAAAAATTGAAGGTTTCTATTTATGCAATTTGTTAGGACCAAAACGATAACCTAAATAAGATGTCAATCCTATTGTGTTCTTATAGATGTGGTACTCCTCTTTAAGTTTTTACTAGGGTGTGTATAGTTCATAATACAAAATGATAGAAAATGCTTTTTTGTTTTTTTGAAATAAAGGTTCCTATAAAATAGGACCAGGAATCACACACATTAAACATTCAAATTAAATAAACACAATATCTTGACATCCAACATAGTTGAAGATAAAAATTTCTGAGCACATAAAAATAAAAGAAAATGACCGAGATGCATAAAGAGAACTAATTTTTCATTCCAAAAACAGGGTTACAAGGCACTGTCGAGATTGTTCCTGAAGTATTTTTCTTTGAAATTTATCAAAAAATAATAATTTATGTTACATATTCTTGTAATTTTAAATATGTTTTTCATATAGACTGGGATTGGGGCTTTTGTGGACCATAAAATAAATATGTACAAGAAATAAGATTGTAGAAGGAAGAAGTGGGCGATGGTAGAGAGCAAGACCTGAAAAGAAGAAATTTGAAGTTATCAGTATTTGGTTAGACATTTCTATTTAAAGAGGTGGAATAACTGGATTGATGAATAAAGAAGGGTGTGATCAGTATAGACTTACTATGATGGTATCTATCTCCCCCTTTGTTATTGTTTTACTAATGCCTTTTTATTTTTTTCGTCGACGGTTACTGGAATCGTGTCAACTGCTTGTTGTCTTTCGTCGGTGAGCTTGTCGATTTCCCTTTGGAGCCATTCTTCAATGCATCTTCTCATGGGGGACACATTGATCTCATCCCATATTTTTATGTTGAAAATATCCTTTTCTAATTCCCTTAGATCGATAGAAATATTACGCAGATCCTGATCAATTTCTTCATTTTTTACCGAATAGTCCACTAGCTAGTTGTCCACATCATCTTCACCATATTCAAGGATGTCGTAAAACTTTTCTAAAGACAACCCCTTAAAAACATCAAATTTTTCATCAAAGTCTTGGTTGGTTAAGGACAAGGAGTTGATGATTAAGTTTGGGTCTTGGACCTCGTTGGTACTTCTGGCTAAGTCTATTTCGTTCAGATTTCTAAATAATTCTTCTTTCTTTGATATGGCTTGTTCACATGACTGGACAATAAGATGTAGGTTCTTCACTTTCTCTTTCCAGCATGCATTTAAATGGTTGATCTAGTTTTGGGAGGGAAGACATTCTTGTCTTCTTCTCATATCAGTCATGTTGCTGACATGAATGCCAAAAGGGATGATCGTGTCTAGATATAAAATTTCTTCATTTTTTAAATCCTCTTGCAAACGTTTGTGCAAAGAATGTGCCCTCGTTCCAAGGGAATCCACACTTTTTGATGTTTCCCAGGCCTGAGTAACTAGCTCCATTATTTTATTGATATTCTTCTCCACATAGCCTCTACACAATATGAGGAGACTGGATGATTCTTTTAACATGGATGCAGGGGTGGCATACATGGTTATTGCTAAAGGACTGACAAGAAATGGGATAGGAATCAAATCTCATTCCTTGATTCGTTCCTTCAGTATGACATTCTCCACCTCAATGCCTCCAATGGAATCATCAAGATCATCTCTTGTTTCTCAGTGAAGTTGAGAGATTTGGGACAACTACATGTTCCTAAGGTTGATATCTGAACAAGATTTCCCTTTCTTATTTCTTACAGCTCTCTTTTAAATAATTAAATTTTTAGATTCACTGTCAAAAACAACGGTCTGGAATACAAAGGATTCATCTTTGTCAAAAATTTATGTCTCAACTATTTTCATTGGGGGACTATGGTGGATCACAGCCCCAGGATGATCAATGTTGCAGGATACATTATCCATATCAGTCTCAAGTTCCATGTCCTCACTTTCAATTTCAGGATCTTCCACTTGCCCTACAACGTTTTCTCTCTTCTTCCTCACGTAAAGCTTGTGAGAGCTATCAATTTTATCAAGAGGAGGGTTCTTATCTCCTCCTCCATTTGAATAATTTTGGGTTTCTTTCTTACTGAGGTGGGTCGTTGGAGTGATGATCTGGGATGTTGTACTCTTGAGAGTGGTAGTTGGGGATTGAACACTCTTCTCACCGGGGCCTTTTCCTTGTTGTTTGTAGAATTTAGTGGTGATTTGTAATGACTCTAGGTCGCCAGCATCAGGAGAAGCAATGTTGTCATCATTCTCTCTTTCTTTGTTCAGGCTTTTCTGGATAAAATAATTGTTGAAGCCAACTACTAGTAAATGTTCTAAAAAAAATCCCATTAGGGTTGAACCCTCTTATCCTTTCAACATATCTTAGGTTCAAGTTGTTGAAATGGCATGCAAATTCGTCAATATTTTTGAAGTTCATGAACACGAAGTCCCCGACTTTCCAAGGAAGAGGAATAAACTGCTTTTTTCTCTTCTCATGGAAAAAATGCAACTAGTAGTAGTATTGCCTTGCTATTTCTATAACAAACATTATGTCTGTAATGTGGCATGGAAGGAGAGAAGGATTTTCCTTGGAGCCAAAAACCATTATCACACTGTAATTCTCCATTTTTTCAAGTGTCCCCTTCCTGTCCAAAAACTTGGTTTCCTAGTCAGACATGAGAGGAGCATCCTTTCCTAACAACAAATCTTTGAAAACTAAGACAAAGTCATTAAAAAACTCATAAAAACAATGGGAGGCCTTGTGCCTCCACAAAGGTTGGTACCAGAAGGTTAATGGGTCGAATTCATAGTTTACCTTCTTGGAAACAGACAGTTTTGGAAACAAATAGCAATGCTCTATAGCGAAACCAAGTAGGATGAAATATAAAATTTCTTCTCCTCTTTGAATTGTGACAATTGGGAACATTTTTCAATGGAAATTAGCTTCCCCCAATAAAAAATGGCTTGTTCCTTGAATGTGAAATACAAAATATAAAGAATCATGCGGGAAATACTTGTTGTGGATTCCTGTCTCGTTATTCTTGTAAACAATGCAGCAATTTCCCTAAATGAATTCCTAAATTAACTAACCTGCAAGCTTTTGATATATTCAAGAACTGTCATCGAGTCTTCTAGGAACTCAGGAAAGAGGTCCAACCCATTATCATGATTTTTTAGGAATTGATTGCAGTCTTCTCCTCTGGAGGTCAATGTTGGCTCTGACAATCTTAACATCTTACGGAAGACCTGAGGTGACAAACAAATAGGAGAGTGGGACTGCAGTGGAATAATTCTTTGGTCTGAAATATATCTCTCAGCGCACCACCAAGAGACCACCTCCTTACAGTCAAAAACTTCAGGGACACAGCCTACATGAGAAATTCCAGAGGTCCAAATTACTTCATTCTGGGAAGAAGGGGATGAGTAGTAAGAGTATGCCCTGAACCACTGGAATTTCTCATCCTCGCGTCCAAATATGTTCACTGTATCTCCACATAATTTTTTTCGAGTTACTGCCATAAATTTATGAGAACTTCTATTTTCTCCAGATGATGTTTGAAATGACCAGTTGGAGGGGATAATATAACCCTCCGCAAATATTGGTCCAATGCGTGTGAATGGGAGATCTCCTTGAGCCTTTCTCTCATTAATGACAATCTCTACAGTTGTTTAATGATGATTTTTTAGCATTAAATCTTAGTAATTGCATACTTATAAGTGTGAAGTTGGTTGGTACGACAAAGAGCAATTAAGGATTGGAGGTTTCGTGAACCCGCCAACCCGACGAACCGCAAAATACATTCCATGATGTTTGAAATGAACACTCGAAAGGGATAATATAACCCTCTGCAAATCTTGGTTTAATGCATATTAATGGGAGATCTCCTGGAGCCTTTCTCTCATTAATGACAATCTTTAGAGTTATTTCTTGGAAATTGTTAGTGAAAAACACTTAAAATGAAATATGACATGATGGGGTAGTCCAATGGTCAATTTGTATATCGAGGAACTCTGGGTGCTATTTGCAGGTTGCAGAACAATGGAAGCGCAATATTGAGCCTGCCTTTCTGGGAACCCGCAATCGAAAAGGTGGCTAAGTATGGAATAGGGAAATGGTCGGTTGAACTCATTTTATCTAATATGTTGAAAATTGTAATAGATATCCCATTACCTAGCAAGATATTTTCTACATTTTTATGGACAAGTTGTGTAGGGATAGTCAGTGTTACTATCTCCTTGATCCTTATGCTCATTAATGAAAATATTTATGGTTGTTGCATGGTGAGTTGTTAACATTAAACCTCAAGTATTGCATACTTATAAATAAGAGTGAAGGTGGCGGCCATAGGAAACAAAAATTAAGAATTGGAGATTTTGTGAACCCTCCAACTCGACGAACTGCGAAAGAAATTTCAAGAAATGGCTAAGTATCGAAAGCGATCGAACGAGCTTCAAAATATGGTGACAAGGGTTCCCCAGGAGATGTGAGGCCCAAATGGTCAAATTGTATGTCTTGGAACTTTTGAGTGCAAAATGTGTAACACGGAAGAGGGGAGAATGGAAGTGCAATCTAGAGCCCGTTTGCCCGAGGATTCATGATCGAAAAAGTGGCTAGGTATGGAATGGGGAAGCGGTCATTCAGAGTAGTGATATAAAAGAATGAGTGCAAATGTGAACCCATGAGTCCTCCAACCCGACCAATTAGACATTTTCAGAAAAATGACTAAGTAACCAGAAAGATAAAGTATAGGGGAAAAAGAAAGGGAAATTTGGTTAAGTATAGAAGAGGGAAAAGAAGGGCTAATATATTGAAATTTGTAATAGATATCCCATTACTTGGCAAGATCATTTCTACATGTTTTTAGACAATTTGTGTAGGGATAGTCAGTGTGACTATCTCCTCGTGCCTTTTTCTCATTAATGAAAATCTTTACAGTTGTTTCATGATGAGTTGTTAGCATTAAACCTCAGCTATTGCATACTTGGAAATAAGTGCTAAGGTGGCAGGTACAAGAAACAACAAATTAGGCATTGGAGATTTCCTGAACCCACCAACTCGACAATCCATGAAAGAGATTCCAAGAAATGGCCAAGTATGGAAAGTGGTTGGACGGGCCTCAAAATAGGTGTTAGGTAGCTAGAGAGGTAGTTTCTTGTTGTTAGCATTCCAACACCAGTAAGAAAGAAATCCATAATTCTTCAAACGCAGGAGGAGATAAGAACCCTCCTCACGGTAAAATTGTTAGTTCTCACAAACTTCCAATGAGGAAGAAGAGAAAAAATGTTGTAGGGAAAGAAGAAGAGCCTGAAACTGAAATTGAGGACACACCAAGAGACAACCTCCTTACAGTCAAATACTTCATGGACATAGTCTGCATGAGCAATTCCATAGATCCAAATTAAGTCATTCTGGGTGGAAGGGGACCAAGAGACCACCTCCTTACAGAAAAATACTTCAGGGACATAGGTTGCACAAGCAATTCCAAAGGTCCAAATTACTTCATTGAGGGCGAAAGGGGATGAGTAGTAGGAATATGCCTTGCACCACTGGGATTTATGGTCCTCACCCCCTAAGATGTTAATTGTATATCTAGAGAACAGGAGAGTGGTCCCTCAATTGAATAATTATTTTTCTTGAAATATATATCTCGGTGCACCAAGATACTAGTTCCTTACAGTCAAAGACTTCAGGGACACAAACTGCACCAGCGAAAAATCCAAACCCAATCCAAAACCCTAAAAATGAAAGGAAAGGATACATATATGAGGGTGAGGACCGCCATCTAAGTCGAGATAATCAAATTCTCGAGTTGCAAAGTGGCTATTGCGTTCAACGTCGGTTTCTTTTCTAAAACCCCTTCCTTTGGTCTTGTTAGGGTTTCCATCGTCGAGACGGGAAGTGCCCCCCATTATGGTGGATTTAAATTTAGGCACAGGAGTGGGAACAACATCTACATTTCCATCATCCATCATCGTGTCATCATCCATTAGATCATCTTCTTCTATCTCGAAATCGACCGCATCAACCTTTGCATCGGCCATCAACGTAGGGGGGGGTTTGTCTGAGTAGGGGGGTTGCCTTAGAATTATTTGGATTGAAATATATCTCTTGGTGCACCAAGGGATCATCTCCTTATTTTCTTTTGGGCAGAAGGAGATGAGTAGTAAGAATATTCCCTAGACCATTGGAAGTTATGGCCATCATGCCTGTGTTGAAAAACTGATGCATTTAGGTAAATTTAAAAATTTACAGCATACAACCAACATACCAATACATCTTTCATATATCAGAATCATTGAAAGTGAGACAGTCACAGAGAGAACACAAGTATAATCTGGGAAACCCTCTTGGGGTATAAAACCCAACCAAAACTTCTCTTTAGATTCTTCAACAAAGTACAATACTAGTACAAGAATTTAGAGTAACTAGTTAGGACTCAGATGGATGAAACAATATATTTGTTTCAACACTTACAAAATTCACAAATATCTGAACTAACACTTATAGTAACAACTTGACAGACTCATCAAAAGATAATTGAATTTCCTTCTTGCTATAGCAAGTTATGGAATCTTTAACATAGTATTTGTAGAAGCCTTATATCACCAAGGAACAACAGAAGAATTCAACTAGAATAGAGTTCTTGTATCAATAGTATACTTCAACAACTAGCTACCATATACCAACAGAAGAATCCAACAACTAGCAGCCATATAGCAACAGAAAATTCCACTAGATATTAGTCATATACCAGCATTTAATACTTCAACAAATAGATGTATTGCCTCAACAGAAGACTCCAACAAAACAAAGGTATGTAATGGGTAAGTGAATGCCCCTTTTTATAGGTTGGTTTGGCTTCCCTAAGAAACCCCCTAAGAATTTATGATGATTGTATAACAACTATCATACCTTCCCTCCTTTGGCTTCCAAGAGTCACTTCCTAAATTTCCCAAGATCCACCTCCTAAAGTTCCCAAGAGCCACCTCCTAATGCTCCCAAAGGTCACTTCCTTTGTCTTTTCTAGAGGCTTCCCTAAACTGATGTCTTAGGATTGTATGGCGGATGCTATACAACTGTCATACCACCACCCTAAGCAACCCCCCTAAGATGGCCACTCCAACCATCCTAAGCAACCCTCTTAAGTAGCCTCCCTAAGCTAGCCACTACAACCTCCCTAAGCATCCCTCTTAGAGGTGCTATGAGGTTGAAACATGGCATATGGTTGTCTTGGCATAAGGTTGACACTTGTCATGTGTTTGATGCTTGACATAAAGATAACACTATATCAAAACTTTATTTACATGGTTAGTTACAATAGGGAAAATAGCCTCCAAAGCTATATAATTCAACACTCCCTCTTAGCAAAGAAAGTATTTTCCTAGTACCAACTGTTACATCCTTTTGTATTTACTTGGCTATTTTCTTGTTGATTCATGTAGACTCTATTCATCAAGAGAAGTTTTGTATCCATAGCTAGCATTGGGATCAGTAGTATCTCTGGTGAGCACACTATTGTCATTACAGGATTTTTATCCACTCAGTTCACCAAGAACTGTTTGTGTAGTTCACCAAGAACTGTCCTACTAGCCATATGCTAGAGGAAGCTATACAATTCACCAAGAACTGTCAATTCACCAAGAAATTTCTTACTCAATGCTAGTCCTTTTTCATACTGGATGAGTAATCTTAGAGCTAGTCCTTTTTCATACTGGATGAGTAATCTTAGAGCTAGTCCTTTTTCATACTGGATAAGAATAAAATAGAATATCCCACATCCTACCTGTAAATGACTTGCCCTGCTACTGTCACCAGAATCCCATATGCATGTCTTTACTCCCTCTTACGAGGGACCAATCCAAGTTTGTCTATGAAGTACTCAAACTTCACCTTTGACAGGGGTTTGGTTAGCACATCTACAACCTGCTCATTGGTAGCCACATAATGAAGCTTCACTGCTCCCTTTTCTACCACATCGGGGATAAAATGATACTTGATTCCAATATACTATGATTTTTCATGAAACATGGGGTTCACTGACAACATTATGCGACTCTCATTGTCATAGCAAATACTAGTAGCATCTAACTCAATATCAAATAATCCTGAAAGTAATTTTCCTAGCCATACAACTTCAGTACATGCTAAACATGTTGCCACATATTCTGCCTCAGTTGCACTGAGTGCAACATTGGTTTACTTCCTGCTAAACCATGACATCATACCTGATCCCAAACATCCTGAAGTACTCTTACGATCTATGACACTACCAACCCAATCTGAATCAGAGTATCCCTGTAGTCTGAAATTACAATATGCATCATACTTGATACCATACTCAATGGTACCTTTCAAGTATCTGATCACATGTTTTGTTGCGATCAAATGAACATGTTTGGGTTCAACCATATACTGCCTAAAGTGTTCACAAAAAAAATATGTATGGCCTTGTATTCGTTAAATACATCAACGAACCAATCATTTGCCTATACAAAGTGGCATCCAATATCTTTGATAAAGTATCACATAATAACTTTGGATTTTTCGGCATAGGTGTAGTCATGGATTTACATTGCATCATTCCAAATCTCTTTAGAATTTCCACAACATATTTTCCTTGACTAAGATAAATCTCACCTGGATTCTGCCACACTTCCAAACCTAGGAAATAGTGCATCCAACATAGATCTTTCATTTCGAATTCTGAAGCAAGCTTCTTCTTGCAATAAGTGATGATATTTTCATTTCATGTTAGAAACATATCATCCACATACAATAGTAAGATCACTTGATCATCATTCTCAATCTTTTTGTATCCAGGGACATATACTCTATATTCCTTTGATGTTTCACTGTATCCGACAAATATACCCTTCTTACCTGAAGGATCCATCTTTGTCCTTTTGTCCTTGGGCATATGAATATACACTGGACAACCAAATATCCTTAGGTGACTAACCTCTGAAACCTTTCCAAAAAACACTTCTTCTGGAGTTTTATTTTCAAGAACTTTATGAGGACTTATGTTCTGTACATATACAATAGTACTTGTTTCTTCTACCCAAAGGTACATTGATAAGTCCTGATCATGAATGATGGATTTAACTACTTCCATAACTGATTGGTTCTTTCTTTCTGCAACACCATTTTTCTAAGGATTGTATGGAGTAGAAATCTCCCTCTTAATCCCAACTTCTCTATAGAATTCCTTGAATTCACCAGATGTGAATTCTCCTTCGTTATCAGATCTTAAAACCTTTATTTTTCTCTCGGAAATATTTTCAACAAGAGATTTAAATTCCTTAAACTTGTGAGAAAAGTCATCAATAAAAGAAACATAGTAAACATACTCGTTGAGTGAAGTGGATGGCATAGGTCCACACACATATGAATGAATTAGATCCATAACTCCTTTTTCTTTACTCTCACTACTTGGAATAGTATTTTTGACGTTCTTTCCTTGTGCACATCCTTTTCACACACCATCATGGAAAACATGAATTTATGGAAGTCCTTTCACCATCTTCCTGACAACTGGAAAGGCGTTATAGTGAATATGAGCGAACCTTCTATGCCACAGTTCACATGGGTTTATAGTAATGTGTACTAAGGCTTGATCCACCTTTTCTTTTAACTTGTATAACCCATCTTCATGTATACCAATTATAATAGCATCATCAATATTCTTTCCTCTTGGCCACATAAGAACTTGGTCATCGACAAAAGCTACTCAGAATCCTTTCTCTTCCAATCCTAAAATAGATAGGAGGTTCTTTTGCATACCAGGTATAGATAAAACATTTTCCATTTTCAAATGTTTCCCTAAATCTAAGCTGTAAAAAGAATTCCCTATGCCCTTAATAGGATAGGAAGAGTTAACACCTAGTCTCACCTAATGAGAAGAATCTTTCGTAGTTAGATTTGAAAGAGAGTATTTAAAACCAGTCATGTGCCTAGAGGCACCACTATCCACAATCCATGTTTCATCATCGTAATTTACTGAATTAGTAAGAGATTCCACCAAAAAATACTCTTCATCTAAATCTTCTTTTCTTTCTCTCTTGAAAACATGTTCATCATCTTCAACAATATGAGCATGATGTATTTTGTTTTTCCTCCTTTCTTTGACCTCTTTTATGAGAGGACAATCTCTGGCAAGATGTTCAAACTTTTCACAACAAAAACATTTGAGTTTAGAATAGTCTCTCTTACCTTTCTCAAATTTATGAAAATTCTTATGTGGAGGATGACTTTCCTTCTTTTTCTTTCCTTTCCTGAAATGGGCTGCAAGAGCTTGATCTTCATCATCACTTAGCTTTTCATCTCTTTCTTCCAGTATTGCTTCTTCTTGGACACAATCTTCCCATAGTCTGCTAAACTTTGTTAACTTATTCCTTGAAAAAATTCCTCTTATGAAAGAGTCCCATGAATTCCAAATTCCATTCAAAGTAGTCATTACTAACTCAACTTATTCAATTGAGTCACTGATAGCTATAGTGTGTTCATTAATCTGAGAAATTCTTGTAAAGAAGGCATGAATAGATTCAAACTTTTGCATCTTTACATTTTTGAGTTGAGTCCTCAAAGCCATATTCATGTTTATGTTCCTTCCTTCATATAGATGAGATAGAGCATCAAACATCTCTTTGGGAGTCTTCAAGGATGATACTTGAGGAATAAGATGGTCTTTTATAGAATCTGCAATTATTCTCTTTTCCCTTATCAGATTCTTCCTGTACTTACCTTTAGCTTCTTCTTCCTCAGGTTCTGCAACCTCTTCCATAACATAATATGATAATTCATTTTCTTCCAGAACAAGGGATATTGTGTACTTCCATGCTCTGAAGTTATTAGGTACCTCAAGTTTCTGATCAAGCTTAGTGCTTGACATCATCTTGTCCTTGTTTTTTACTTCCTTCAAAAACTGAAATATTGTAGTCTTCTTCACAAATCTAATAACTCTCTGTAGAAATGGCTTCTTTCAGGGAAGCTTTGATACCATGTTGAAAAACTGATGCATGTAGGTAAATTTAAAATTTTGCAGCATACAACCAACATACCAATACATCTTGAATATATCAATATCACTAAAAGTGAGACAATCATAGAGAGAACACAAGTATACCCTGGGAAACCCTCTTGGGGTAGAAAACACATCCAAAATTTCTCTTTAGATTCTTCAACAAAGTACAATACTAGTACAAGAATTTAGAGTTACTAGCTAGGAATCAAAGGGATGAAACAATACCTCTGTTTTAGCACTTAAAAACTTCACAAACAGTTGAACTAACACTTATAGTAACAGCTTGACAAACTCACCAAAAGATAACTAACTTTCCTTCTTATTGTAGCAGAGTTATGGCATCTTTAACATAGTATTTGTAGAATCCTTATATCAACAAGGAACAACAGAATAATTCAATGAGAATAGAGTACTTGTATTAGCAATATACTTCAACAAATAGCTTCCATATACCAACAAAAGACTCCAACAACTAGTAGCCATATACCAACAGAAAATTCCAGTAGATATCAGTCATATACCAGCAGAAAATACTTCAGCAAATAGATGCCTTGCCTCAACAGAATCTACTCCAACAAAACAAATGTATTTAAATGGTAAGTGAATGCCCCTTTTTATAGGTTGGTTTGGCTACCCTAAGAATCCCCCTAAGAATGTATGACAGTTGTATAACAGTTGTCATACCTTCCCTCCTTTGGCTGCCAAGAGTCACCTCCTAAATTTCCCAAGAGCCACCTCCTAAAGTTCCCAAGAGACACCTCCTAATGCTCCCAAACGTCACTTCCTTTGTCTCTTCTAGAGGTTGCCCTAAATTATTTTCTTAGAATTGGATGAAAGTTGTTATATAACTGTCATACCACCACCCTAAGAAACCCCCCTAAGCTGGCCACTCCAACCATCCTAAGCAACCCTCTTAAGAAGCCTCCCTAAGCTAGCCACTACAACCTCCCTAAGAAACCCTCTTAGAGGTGCTATGAGGTTGACACATGGCATATGGTTGTCTTGGCATAAGTTTGACACTTGTCATATGTTTGATGCTTGAAATAAATTTAACACTATATCAAAAATTTATTTGCATGGTTAGTTACAATAGGGAAAATATCTTCCAAAGCTATATAATTCAACAACCCGAAGGTGTTTACTATATCTGGAAAGAACTATTGTCGAATTGATTCCATAAGTTAATGAGAATTTACGTTTGCTCCAAATAATGTTTGAAATGAACATTCAGAAGGGATAATAGAACCCTCCACAAATCTTGGTTTAACTCGTATCAATGGGAGATCTCCTTGAGACTTTTGTCGATCAATGACAATTTCTACGGTTCCTACATAATGAGTTGTTACAATTAAATATTACTAATTTCATACTTAGAAAAAGGTGCTTAGGTGGCGGTGATGATGAAGATATATTAAGGATTGGAGATTCATTGAATTTTCCAACCAGATGACATGCGAAAGAGATTCCATGATGCTTGAAATGAACACTCGGAAGGGATAATACAACCATCCACAAATATTCATTTAATTTGTATTAATGATAGATATCCTCCAGTCTTTCTGACATTAATGAAAATCTTAACAGTTCCTGTAGGATGATGTATTAGCATTAAATATTATTAATTTCATATCTAGAAAGAAGTGTGAAGGTGGCGGGGATGGTGAACGACAATTAAGAATTTGACATTTTGTGAACCTGCCAACCCACTAAAGAGATTCCAAGAAATGGCCAAGTATGGAAAGCGGTCGGTCGGGATTCAAAATAGGGTCACAAGTTATACTCAGAAGATGTGAGGGCTCGATGGTCAAACTGTATGTCTCCGAACTATTGACTACAAAATGTGTAACATGGAACACTAGGGCATGATGATGGACTTTGACAATCAATTTGTATATCGCGAAACTCTAGGTGTTGTTTGTAGGTCGCGGAACAATGGAAGCGCAATGTTGAGCAAGCCTGGCCAGGAACCGATGATGGAAATAGTGGCCAAGTATGGAATGGGGAAGTGGTCGGTCAGACTCATGATATAAAAGCATGATACATATTCGAAAAAATGTCTAAGTAACAAGAAAGGGAAAGTAAAGGAGAAACATAAAGGGAATTTGGTTGTCAATTTGTATATCGAGGAAGTTCGGGTGTTGTTTGCAGGGGGGGGAACAATGGATGCACAGTGTTGAGCTCGCCTAGCCAGGAACCCACGATCAAAAAAGTTGTTGAATATGGAACGGGGAAGTGGTCGATTGGAATCCTAATATAAAAGCATCAGTGGTAATCTGAACATGTGAATCCACCAACCTGCACACCTAAACATTTTGCGAAAAATGACTAAGTAACTAGAAAGGGAAAGTAGATGGCAAAAAGAAAGGGGAGGGAAATTTTCGGAAGCAGGAATTGGTCTTAACAAAGCCCCATTGATGGTATTAACAGTAACTATGAATTGCATTAGATAAGTGAACATTCTCTTCAATCAAGGAATAGAGAAAGTGAGTCATGCTTATACTTTCCAGGATGTGTTTTCATAAGAGAAGCATCGAAAAAATACAGAAAAATCAATTTTGGGATGTTCAAGTAAAATTATTGTATTGTCAACTTCACCGTAAGTATAACAATGACGAATTTTAATTTTAATTTTCTTTGGTTGATATCATAGTTCCATTGGACTTCACATAGAATATATCCTTTTATTTCAAAATATTTCTGAAGATGTATTTTGGTAATTTCAGCGATCAAGTAAAAGTACTAAAATGAGCTACATATTACATTTTATTCAAGGAGCTTACATTAAAAGGAAAAGAAGGTCTTATATATTCTTTAAGATCATAGAAAAACCACACCATAAGTATAACGACGAATTTGAATTTGAATTTTCTGTGGTTGATATCATAGTTCCATTGGACTTCACATAGCATATATCCTTTTATTTCCAAATATTTATGAAGATGAAATTAGGTAATTTCATCGATCAAGTAAAAGTGCTAAAATGAGCTGCATATTACATTTGTTTCATAGAGCTTACATTAAATGAAAAGAATTTATTGTATATTCTTTAAGATCATAGAAAACCCACTAATATCCTGAATGTATCATCCAACCATAATTCAAAAACCAAGCCCATGAAAACCTTGAACTACAGCATGAAAGAACATGAACAAAAGTTTGCCAAACATAAGATAGGAAAAAATCAACGAAGATTGGGCATTGTATCCCATCTATAACCAAATCCCCAAATGGGAACCAAGAAATTTGTCTATTACTATATTACCACAAAGCAATATCACTATGGCCATTTTCTTCTGATAGTACTATGAACCAAGACCACGTTGACATGAAAATGTTCTAACATTATCAGTTCTGGAAAAGAGTGTCATCATGTAACTTAATGGAGTTCAAACAATGCCAAATTTTCAATATTATTGAAAATTCCTGATGGTTTTGTTCAGAGGAGCAAGCCATTTTGACGGCTCAAAGGATGGACCTGATTTATTCACAATTGGATACTTTGTATGAGGTCTATCATCATGCTTCTCATTCCTGGACTGAACAATCTTATGCGCTTCCAGTTCAATTTGTGATGGCACTACAAAACTCTATTCATATACTCATTGGGTAGCATGGACAGATACATATGAGATTGTTTTGTTTCCTTCCAACACTTGACATGGATTTTTTTGTTTTGGTTCAGCCGATATGCAGTATGGCATTGTCCTCATTTAATGTAATTTTTTTATCGACCCGAAAGTCACATAACATGTAGACATTGTTTTCCTTTTTCTTTACGTATACTTCATATGAAAATTATGCTAACCAAGGAAGCACTTCTTGTAACACGGGTTTTCTAATTGTACAATGTACAATTGTGTTGCTAAGGGTTCAGACGACAGTGTTGAGGCAATGTCTATATATGTAAGGGAATTTTTTACTGCATCGTAGGCAATCAATTGTGCCATCATTTATGAAAGAAAAGGCATAAGAAGGAGAGTTTCATTTGGGACATATAGGATCAAATGGGGCTGAGTATGCATTTACTGCAACCAAAACACCCTCAACCTGTGCATGTGAGCATAGTAGTTAATATATTGAACAATATAATATAGACCTATACAACAAAAAATCTACAGAAAAATTGTTCAAGGCAATTTTTATGAGAAAAGTGTGGATGGAATTGTTGATATATATGCACAACAATTGTTGAGCTAGTTAGTTTCTTGAGATCCCATACTATATCTGTTCACAATTCAGTTACAAATGTTGCTTGGGTTGTGTGAAACATCCTTTCTTTAACATATCTCTTCTTTGTTATATTTTTGAAGATCATAAGTGGAAATTGCCCTTTATGCAATTGTTGTTCCATTGAGGAAAAAAAAATTGAATAGGTGTCGAACAATTGCAGTTGCAACATGGAACAGTGTAATAGTTGTGTAACATAACTAAGATATATGAACATGTGAAAGCAAAGGAAAAAATTGGATATGGAGAACGGTACCATTGCCTTTTCGTTATCTGACTCTCCATCTTTTATATGGAAAATGTGTTGTGAGCCAAGTTTTCTCATGAGTGTGACAACTGCACCAATGGTTCCGATTGGATATGTGTCGTTGTTATGTGCAAGTTGGTTGATTGATGTGTCCAGTATGAAACGATATTCTGAACAAATTGCGGGAATTTTTTCCACAATACTTGTTTCTTTGAGTGATATAATCCGATCACAATCACCACGGTCATATATTGTTTTCGACAATATATTAAAATTTGTAATGGATATCCCATTACCTGGCAAGATCTTTTATACATGTTTTTGGACACGTTGTGTAGGGATAGTCATTGTGGTTGTCATCATGGCTTCATTGTTTGTCATGTTAGCACGCACAATGAATCTAGTTTTGTCTTCCTTGTCTAAGTAGGTGCTATACACGACCATTATGTCCCCGATGAACACTTGTCCAGTTCAGAGGCTGTTAAATCCTTCTATCGATAGTATATTGGGTGTTATAAGTTTAAACCTAGTGACATTTTTTTTAACAGAAAAAGTAATGTGAATGGCAGTATGCATCATTTTTTTGTTTTCTTCTTTTTTTGGCATAAATGTACAAGTAGATGCACAAGTTGGATGCAGTATGCAGCTCAGAGTTTTGTAACCATACCTCTTAGTCTGCATAGCTTTCACTATGTTGTGGGTTTCACTTGCACTCGTCGATACTTCTTGTGAACTGCAAAGCATGTGTTGCAGATGACATCAACATTTTTATCATGGAATAGATGAAAACAAATCTCATGATATTTGTTTGGTAAAAATAGAAAGAAAACAATGTATGAATATTTACCTTTGGCCTTGTCGTTCTGTTGATGTTTCCGATGATTGACTACTCATGCCCATGTCACTCGTCCAACATTTTCTGATGCAAGCATATGTACATGAAAATCATAACGACTAAATAAACATATGCATTGTATATTGTCCATAATTGATCTGGATGTCATATACAGGATCGAAGGAGATGGAATATGAAATAGGGTGTAAAGGGATACTCAGGAAACATGAGGACCCGATGGTCAAAATGTATGCCTCGGAAATTTTGAGTGCAAAAATGTGCAACATGGGACAGGGCATGATGGGGGAGTCTGGTGGCCAATCTATATATTGCGAAACCCCTGAAGTTTTTTGTAGGTCACATAAGAATAGAAGCACAATCTTGAGCCCGCCAACCCGGGAGTCTGGCTATCAATTTGTATATCGCAGAACTTCGGGTGCTTTTTGGAGGACACAGAATAATAGAAATGCCATTTTGAGCCCGCCAACCAGGGAACCCTGATGGGTGTTCTATATGCACTAAAAAAACACTAAAAACCCTCAATTCAATTATCAACCTGGGGTAAGTAAACTTAGAGTTGTAACACTATATGTGCTAAGGAAAAAAGGCTAGAGGTAGTATAGTCTAACTAAGGAAATGGGATATCAAAGGGATAATCTACTTAAGCAAAGACTATTAATGATCAAACCCTATTAAGAAACTTAAACTATTTACCCTAAGTAACTTTTGAACAAATGATCGATGGATAGTCCTAAGAAAGCAAATGGAAACCCTACTTAAAGAAAATTAACTTAATCATGACAATAAGAAAAATCAAATTATCTATTTAATCTATCTAATGAGCAATAGCAACATCAAACTACTTTAATTAACCTACTCAAATTCAATAAGCAACAACAATTAAGTAAATGAACAAGCAAGAAACTACCCTATGAAAGCAAGCAAGCAAGAAATCAACTAACTAGCCTATGGTAACTTCTACAGCAAGTAAACTAATCAAAATTACTCAATAAGCAACTAATCAAATTAATAAGCAAGTGAACTCTATTCTTAAATTAAACTTCATAATTACTTCTAGCTTATGAAAGGAAATCTTAATCTACTAAATTCAAAGCATCATTACAATAAAATTAATCAACAACTAATCTTTAATCTACAATAAGAAACTATTTTTTAATCTACCAAGGCAAGAAGACTATTCTCTAATCTACAAAAAGCAAGGAAACTATCCTCTAATCTATAAGAGAGAAAAAACACAAATATAGTGTTGATGGTTATGTCGTCGATGTCTTATGATATCACGATGGAATTTAACAATTAACAATCACTCAAGAGGGATAAACCCAATATTATTTTCTATAGAAAAGTGAAAGGTGTGAATAAAACAATCTAATGAGAACTTATCCATTATAGAAGAAACATCAATTACCCTGTGAATCCATGTGATTCTTCAATTTATGCACTAGTCATCAACAATATGAAAACACTAATTTATTTAATTCAATTGCATTCTATGCTAATGTAAGCAATTTCATACTACTTAGATATTCATAACTGAAAACTAAACTCAATAATCAAACTTCGAATTAAAATTGCAACCTAGATCTAGAAAGGAAATTGCATAAAGTAAATTAAACTAATCATATTTTAACAATTCAAAGTGAAAAGGGAAATACTCATAAGACATAAATCAAATCCTATTTCTATTTCAGCATATAACAAGATAAGAAAACTAAGAACTAACTGAGCAAACTAGATACGCAAATTAAAAACTAAATTTAAAGCTAACAACTAATCATCCATCGAAACCTTGCCAAAGAAACCATTAACTAAATACTATGTTTTAAATTATATTTCAGCATATAGAAATCCTAACTATCATCTAATTACACACATGGGTTAGTATCTAAGCTTGCAAGTTGTTTCCTACTAATCAAAAAGTCATTGCATATTAACACCAACCTTCATAAGTACCCTGCAAAATTGAACTGAAGCAATTAAACTATGAACAATAATTATACAGTAAATAAAGATAATAAAAACTCATGTACAAGAAATAAAAGAAATGACAACTACACTACGTGAATTCACAAGATAACTGATTGAATATTCACCGAGACCACTGGTGGGCCCCCCAACAGGTCGTGGCTACTCCTCAACGATGAATCACAAGCTCAAGCAACATGATTTCAACATTTAAAATTAAAAACACAATTTTACATAGTTTTATAGAAAATGTCTTGAAAATGGCAAAACAAAGCCTAAATATCCTTCTACAATTGTCTGACCAATGCTATGATATCTATAAAGTTTACAAGTTGAGAGGTTGACCACTGGAAGGGTTGACCTCCTCTAAAAATAGTAAATCGCATTTAATGCGTCTTAACCGCCAGTTGCTTCTAGAAACAAAGCGAGCCAATAAACGCCCATCATAACAACCCAATCCAATTTGTCAGAAGCTCAATCGATGGATTCCACGAGCACAATAAAAACCCATGTCTCTGATTCACCCATCGCTGGCCGCGGATATGATAACCGCCAAATCACCCATGGTTTTAGTGCAGGGCGGAGTGTCGGATGGAGTACCGGACGGAGTGTCGGATGGAGTACCAGACGAAGTGTCAGATGCAAAAATGACCTGTGATTTTTCCCTGTGACACACAAAACATGGATTAGCTTCTTGCAATCATTAAAACATGTTGAATTACACTTAAAACCATCATAAAACATCAATCATACGTACCTGGTATGAGCCATGGTGATTTAATAGAAAAATCCTTCAAAAAATATTCAAAATAGGAAAATAAACATACATTATTGGCCAAAAAGGATCTAATCATCATCATTAAATTAACCATATCGCAAGCCCAACATTACCCCCACACCTAAGATTTTTCAGGTCCCATTGCAAGCAAAAAGGAATTGCCCCACGTGACTAAGCTTGCTGAGAAGGATCACCTTTAGAAGCTTCTCCTTCTTACCATGAAGATTTTGTCATGTTCCTCTTGTGTTGTTTCAATTGTTCCCTGAGGTTGCGATTGGTTTTGGTCATCTTGTCAACCAACCATTGAAGGGAATTCACCTTTGCTTGAGGGATTTCAATGTCATGGTGAAGATGCTCATCCAAAGTCTTCCAATTGTTGCAGCAGCTGATCATTTTCCTATTGTAGCTTTTCAATGGTTGGAGCAAAATCATATATCTCTGAAGAGGGATTTGATCCCTTGAAATATGTAGAAAGTCTATCAGTTTTAGTATCTGTGTTAGGAATCTGTGAAGTAGGAGTAATAGGGGGTTTATAAGGAGAAGTAGGTTCATATTTTTTCTTTCTATGAGGCTTCAATTATTCTACAGACACTTCCCTAAGTATTTTGTGAGGGATTTCGAGATCGGAAAATACTTGGATAGGGTCCGACCTGGTTAGGGTTTTTTCATAAGGTTTTCCTCTTGTGCTTCGGGTACTTTTTTGAAAGGGTCCTCTATTAAATCGATTATCTCCTCTCCTATTTGTGGGAACTACTGGGAAGTCTTATTTAATTACCTCTTCTATCTTTTTGACTCAGGATCAATAGACGTTGAAGGCATTGGGGGGTTAGCAATAGGATTCTTGGTCTTCTTGCCCGATGAGGCTGTAGGGGTATCAACAAGTTTCTTGGATTTTTGTTTCGGTAAAGAAGTAGCTTGTGAAGGTGGGTTTGGAGTCTTCAGAGAATGGGGTTTGTATGGAGTAACCATCCCTAGATCAAGTGTTTTCTTGCTAGTCTTGACTACAAGACGGGGGTTTGAAAATTGATAAATGAACTCGTCCCATGTCTTCCCCTATTTTTCTAACTCGGCTATAACAAGCACTTTGATGAGGTCGTGGTGGAATAGGCTATTATGGGGGTTGGCCATGTTCTTTCATACTTGGGAAGACATCTTCTCAAGAATTTTTAAGAAGTAAAAAGGGAAATTCAATGGCTTATTGAATTGAAAATGAGCTAATAGAAAAAAATGGCAAGCTTTGAAAACAAAGTATCTACCTTCACTATGTCAACAAGACATTGAAGGCACCATTGTAACAGAATTTGAAAAGGACAGAGAGTATTTTTTTGGAAGATTCGATGAACACCTGGAGATGCTCCTGAAAAAGGACAACACGGAAATAAATATTTATAGAAACATGGCCAGACACTACTACATCAGAAAATGGATCAGGAAAAGTCACAAAAAGTTTTCTACAAGACCATGCTGTGCTTTTGACTCTTCTTTTGGTCATTATTTTAAAAACATGTTTTTGACCAAATAAAGATGAATTTTGGAAAACCAAAGGAGTTTTTTTCTAAGGACATAACAAATCACAATAAACTCTCTTTGTGTTTACACAGGTGTCATATATTGGGATATATTCAACTTTTTTGGAGACCTATTTCAGAAAATCAAATTCTCCAATTTAATTTCATGTTTTAGTCATTATTTCCAAAATAAAGATGAATTTTGGAAAACCAAAGGAGGTTTTTCTAAGGACATACCAAATAATAATAACCTCTTTCACTATTTACACAGGTAACATATAGTGGGAGATATTCAACTTTCTTGGAGGTCCATCTCAGAAAATCAAATTCTCCAATTTAATTTCCTGCTTTAGTCATTCTGTTGTGGCACATATTCCAAGAACATGGGAATGAATTTCACAAAAAAGAGAGATTTTTATGTTAATAAAAACCTTATATACAAAAACCTCTCCCTGTTTTGTAAAATGTGTTATGGTTAAAAATTTATATCCCCATATTTGACCCCTATTTTACTATTGCGCTTATGTCACAGTCGTTGCGCTTTTGGACAGTTTGTTTTCAAATCAATTGTGAAGGGGTTAGATGTAGATTTTTGCTTGTATTAGTGACTCCAGATTGTAGAGGAAATATTCATATTTACATTCATAAATTTTTCATTAAAAAAATCATCGAGGAAGACCTCCAAAACTTGTTGCTCTTCTGCTACAATTTGCTGCCACCTCCATGCTTTCCTATGATTGTTTCATAAGCTTAGAAGAATTCAAAGTTATTTGCACTATTTTGGATGAAACTGTCATGTTATGTTACACCTTCTTCTTATGAATGGATTCATGATCTCATTCCCATGTTGAAACTCATTTCATCTACCCTATACACAATGACAAATCCTAAATGCTACTGAGTATACCTACCTTGCCCCATTCTATCTTTGCAACTCATCTTTTGGAAACCCTGGCCTAGCTCCCTAGACGTAGATTCTCATCCAGAAAACTCCAAATCAAAACCATACTAAGCTAAATACCTAGCCTAATATAGAGCCACTTAACCTTGTTCCTCTGTTCATAGGTGTGTAACACAGATCTATAGTGATTTTAACAATGTGTTATCGATCCGTAATTGTCACAAAGAAACAGTTAAGAAGAATTCCACTATATAAACATAAAAATAAATAAAATGCACAACAGTCTTATAACACATAGTGATGTCAGTGGTATCTAATTTAGCATTTCAATAAAAAATAATTGTTGATATAATAGCCAATATCATGAAAGCAATATACATAAATTTTACAAAGATTCTACTTCTTCTTATCATGGATTATAGATAGGAAGTATTTACCATTTGTCTGCTCATGAAACCCCTCCCCCACACCTAAGTATTGTGACACCTGACAATAAAAAATATATGAAACTAGTCAATTCTCCCAATAGCCGAAGATTTACAACTTGTTAAGTGTAGAGATAAATTTCACATATCGGTCTGACAAGATGATTAGAATATGGACCCACCTATAGGATAGAATATCATATATATAGTTAAGAAGATATAGGCAAGAGAGTTTCGAGATAGTCTCAAAGTTAGTTCCCAATGGAAATTTTATGGAGTTCATTAACCTTGTCTTAACCATACATACTTTGTGTCATCTTTGTATACAATTAATGTCGTACATCATGACAATTTTAAGATTTAGGAATTTCTTCTTATTATTTTTTGTTAGATTACCATCCTCGCTAGGTAGAATGCCCCGCTACCAGCAAGCCTGTTCAGTACTCCGACGGGTTTACCTAGTCATACCACAGGCCGGTACTCGCTGCCTGCTGACCCATTCAGTATCCTGGCGGGTTAGCCTCTTACACCCTCATATACTGGCCCTCCATATTTTAAGATTTATAGTATAATATTTCTTTGTGCAAGAATATAGGGGGGCAACTCTAAAAAAAACTTTTTTCTTTCTTTCAATTGGGATTGTATTTATGTTAGAGGATGACTTTACCTTATATATTCCTTAGTGATTGTCCCGATGTAAGGGGTACTTAAGAGGACGTAGCCTATCTAAAGATATGATATAATTAATCATTTTTAGTTTGTAGTGGATGGTACCATTGGGAAAGAACATAAAGGTATCTTTAGGCTAAACTCACTTTTTTTTTTAAGTTATTGTGATGTTTGCATGACTAATTGCTAATCAGACCTCCTTGTTTCTCTTTAATAAAGATACTTTAATTACTTACTCAAGGTTCTTGGGGAAACTATACAAGTGACCTCTAAGCTTGATGGTTACGGTATCTCTTCCTTATATAGTGGTAAAGGTTTTTAGGAGAAGATGTTATTTAAGATGCCTTGAGAAAAAAAAAAGATGAAAATCTTTGCAAAAATATGGCTAATTATAGCAAGTCATTATTCATTTGATTCTTAGAAGACAACAAGGTTCAAATATAGAAATATTTTGAAGAAACATCCTTCCTTTAAATCTCCTTGAAACTGTCTACTCCTGGTGAAATAAATACTTACATAAATATCTAGAATTGTTTGTCAAAAACCACACTCTAAAATATCAAAGACTGATGAGATCAATGAGATCATGTCACTGGAACATGTATCTCATAGTTATTTATTAAAATAAAATGTAAAATGAGGCTGCATTAGACTTTAAGATAAACTAACAACATGCATCTTTTATTTATTACCCTACCCTACCTAAAAAGAAAGAAAAATATTTATTCAAGTGTACGAACTTTTCCAATGTGACCATGTGCGAAGCAAGATAAAAAACATACTCATATCCACATATAAAAAATTTACTGAAGTGATTACCTAGATATGAAAAACCAACCAACCTACTTGTTTTGGCATCTAAAGGTGTTGAAGAAGAGAATACTATTGTGACCTAATGACCTCTTGAAACAAAATTTCAATGTAATCTTGATGTTCATCAATAGTAATTTCTATGCTCTCCTTCATCATGCTATGCAGATCCTCTTCTTCTAGATGGTTGATTTCTGAAGTACATAAAGGATCTGTTGAGAACTCCTCAATCTCAGGTCTTAATGATTTATCTCCACTGGATGTAGTCCATAATTCTTCAGCTTCCTTCGCATTTTGGAAAGGAAAATCGTTTTGTAGATCATAGGACCCTGATTCTTCTAATATTTCTAGAGAGGTAGACAAGTTCTTGGCTATTGTCAAGATGTGTTCTTCTTGAGAAGAAGAAATCCCGGCTATTGCTAGCATTTGAGAGAGTTCTTCCAAACTAATGGCCACCTTCGAATTCATTTTCCTGGTTGTGGTAAGAAAACAAAGGTTGTGTTATTTGGTTCTGCAGAGGGCTTTTATAACCCTAAATTGCACCACACATGCTTACCTGGCATCAGGCCAACTCATATCCCTTCCTTGCCAAAACTATGCTGAAAAAACTCTTGAAAATCCTCCTGGGTCAAGGCCCACGTGCCCTAACCCACTACTGCATGTGTGTACACGCTGGCAGGCCTACTACAGCCCGCGTGTACCTAACAAAAAAAAAATAGGAAAGTTCTCGACGTGACAAAAAGCTATGGGTCAGTTAACTGAAATTCCCGGCCATGCATGGCCGAGAGTTCGTCCAAAACCCTAGCTCCTTCTAGCCTATAAAAGAAGGGGTAGGGGTACCATTTGGAGGAGGAAAATTATAAGCGAAGAAACTCTGCCCATTTGCCGAATCCATTGTCCCAACCGTTTAACCTTTCCTCAAGCCTAAGGAGAATTAACGCAAAGAAGTTGGAGGACAAAATAAGATAAGGAGCCCAGGATCAGGATCAATGAGCGGTGGCCAGTCTCGACTTTGATTGTAAGTTGATTCATTTTGAAAATAATAAAAGAATACTTTTCCCGTCCCAATGCATGAGTTATCTATGATTTGTTTAATTTATGCTTAATTTCTAACCCTCAAGTAGAAAAGTAGCATGCATGCGTAGTGGTTTGTCTTGATTGCAAGATTATATTTGGAAGGAGCAACGCAAGCAAGCAGGCAAAGCGCAAGGGAGAATCTACACCAAACATCAGTAAAAAGGTTAGTAGTTCCTTTCCATGCATGTATTGTGAAAGAGGGTTTAAGTTTTGGGTGGTAGGTTAAAAAGTAATTTCTTTACGGTCAAAATCTGCATGCAAGTCTGACCCTAGTTTGCTAGTCCGTAGGGTATTTTTCCCAACAACAGAGTTGGCGACCATACTGGGGAAGATACTCTTTAGGGTTTTCGGATTTAGTTGAGTTTTTGGGTAGTTTAAGAGATTAGATTTTATGTTTCTTTGCCTGTCTTTTTCTGTAAGGCCTGAGCTAGCGGGGAGCCTGGTTCTTTATACCAGTTTTCCCTGACTGTTGCTTGACGACAATTTTTGGGACACACAGAGGTACACGAGGCCTGCAGAAGGCCTGCATGCGTGTACCCGCGCCCTAATCTCTTACAGCCCGCGTTTGAACGCTAGTTGTAGAGGTTTCAGTAGCGTGTAGGAGTTCAGAGAGCTTGAGAGACAGTCCTCCTCTTCCCTGTCAGAATTATACATTCTCAGGGGGTTTTCTGGATCCTGTCTGAGTCTTGTTGGTTCACAGTCTGGTCTCAGTTTGTCCTATTGTGTTTTGTTATTCCTAGCAATTATTTTTATTTTCTGTTAGAAGAAGCATCCAAGCCTTCAAGAGACCCTGGTTATTAATACCAGAGGCCTCTTCCTGGTCTGGCTTTCCTGTGTTTATTTTTGTATTAGAGTTTATACATACACGCGGCCTGTACAAGGTCAAACTACGTGTACACGCATCCTGTTTTAGCTCAGCACGCATTCGCATGCGTGCTGTTTCAGTGACAGTAGTGTGCTTGACAGGCTGCTTTTTAATCAAGGTGGGGCAGTCATCCCCTCTTTTGGTGAGAAGTATTGCTCTCAGGTGTTTAAGTCTAGGGTTGAAAAGTCAGTAGGTTAGGGCCTCTTACCCTTAGCCTGTGTTTTCTTAGTTGATAGTTGATAGAAATGATAAAAAGAAAAATTTTGTTTTATGGTTTTTAGACAAGCGTAAGAGTCTGTGCTTTCTTGATTGCCATTTTGTGTCTTTTCTCTGATTCTTTGCGATCTGCGCTTTAAGCCAGGATTTTTTTTTTCTTGGTTTTAGGCTTGTCGGTATTTTCCCTTTGTTGCTTGATTAGCACGTAAATANAAAAAAAAAAAAAAAAAAAAAAAAATCTTTTCATTTTCTTCTTTGGTTGAAGATTGTGTTTCTGCATCAATAGCTAGGGAGAAGTCTTTTTGTTCATAAGTTTTTTGCAGTGCATTTAGAGTATAAGTAGCTCGTAGTCGAGCGAAATTCCTTTATGTTTGTTGCATGAAATCTTAGAAAATTTGAAAAGAAAAAGAAGTCTTTCTTTGTGAAAATTTGTTGATTTTTTGCATTTAGTAAAAGTCTTTTGTTTCCATCTTTTTTCATTCGTTTTTTCTTTGAGTCTTTACACATCATCAGTTTCGCCTTCATACCCCATGACGTAAAAAATCCCATAAAAGTAATGCTAATTTAAAATCTATTAGACTTTTTGTTTGTAGGGTTCATATACTAGTTCAGGACTAGGGCCTTGGATTAGGTTGGAGAGGAAACTCTCCAAGGCCACTCAAAACCAAACATTGGAGTCTGTGATAGGGAGTGGAGAAGTCTAGTTTCGTGGAAGTTATCCAGGACCCCCCTCTAACAAAGAGGATAAACATGAGGTCGCGTGAGGAAAGGTAGTGGAGATAACCCCTCCAATGATGGACCAAGCGTAGTGGAGAACACATATCGAGGGCTTGTTTTGGGATTCCATCGTTTGCATTTACCACGGGGCTTCATGGCTCTTGAATCCGTTCGAGGTCCTCATTTGTATTCCAGACCATTTTCTCTCGATACCCTTGACAAGTTTCGGGATTGATACCCTGCTCATTGTGGTCTACCCGACTTTCGATTGTACCCGCCTAGTGACTGTTCGCGTGCTGGAAAACTAGTTGCCAATCTTTTCAGGGACATACACAGGTGACTGCAGGGGTATATCGTGGTACCTAGGACAGACATCGGGCCATGCTTTGCAGAGTATACCTGGAGGGTGCTTCCGTGTTCGAGTTGCACTTGCACCGGTAAGTTTCTCTAGTGTTGGTTGTTGTAACTATTCTTCCTACTAGTTTAGTGTTTGCTTGTCTTATCTCTTAGGGGATTCTTTTTTTTAGTATGTGTTATTGTTTGAACATGTAGAATACCTTAGTGTATCTTGGATATTCTCACACAGTGGAGGATCCCAAGCTCCGCCAGTCATGAAGGCTTCTGTGCTTGCCACCGGTTATACTGGAGCCACCCCCGCCACCATTGAGGCGGAAGCTAGACCAACAAGGGTCTTTCGAAGCGACCGAATTACAAACCATTGTGCCCGAACAACTCCCGGAGGAATCAACCGCCAACCTTGGTTAAGTTGAAACACCAACCACTGATACTTGGCCACAAGTTATTGTACCAATCCAATTTAATGAACGCCTGTCAGTGCCTCACACAGCTATGGAAACAAACATTGTTACTTCCTCTAGGAATTCTTCCATTCCCACCACCGTTGCTATCACAAGAGAAGCATCTCCTAACTTTCCTTCGTCGGTCTGGGCCACCATGGTCTCGGCCACAACTACATCGCATAGTGGATCGATCCCATCTATCGTAGCAGCCACAACTCCCTTCACACCCAGTGTGATAGGCTCTCCGCTCTCATACGGTATGCCTAGTTCGGGTACAAGTCCTGCACTCACTCACTCCACTTTACAGACTTTGGGTCTAGGGGTAGGGAGCTCTAACACTCCTCTGCAAGGTCAACTTGGGGGAACTTCTATCCCTTTTAATTATTTTCCTTACGCTGGAGGTCATATCTCTCCTTCGTCCCCTTCGCTTGGTGGTCTGCATCAGCAGTTCGTCGGGCAACCTACACACACTAGTTTATTTGGCGCCGGGAGTCAAGGAACACCTGCGCACACTATGCCGGTAGGTTCGTCACCGTTTTTTTGGAATGAGACGTTTGGTAACAACACTTTCGCATCCACCGCTTTCCCGTTTGGGGGCACTCCCATTTTTGGATAGTCTACTCCGACGCAGGGTACTATTCCTGCGCCGGGGGAACATATAGCAGGACCTTGGAACTCAGGACAAGGATCCGTTCCCTCCTCTGGAATGCCTCTCTGTGGTAATTCTTTCCATAGTCAATGGAACCCTGGACAGACTTCTATGCCTCTCCCATTATGACCGGCATGGGTTAATCCTTCCCAAAGTCCTTCGAACATGATGCATGCCCAACATCCTATGTCCTTTATGGGGAATCAGCTAATGATGTCTCCACAGATGCAAAATCATTACGTTGGTCAAGGCCATGGTTTCTACCAGAATCCGGGCCAGCAACCAAACTTTTCCTGGCAACCTGGTGCCAGTCAAACTCCAGGACCCTTTTTCCCAGGCTATCAGCAGCAACCCAAACTACCATTCCTGGCGACGTTACACTTGCCAGATTTGACAAGGTTGTTAAATGATCCTATTTTTCATGATCCACGTTGGCCTCCTATGCCAATAAAGTTACCTTCGGACATTCCATAGTTAGAGGCCAAGCCTAACGAAGATCCAGGTGATCACGTGACTACTTTCCATCTTTGGTGTTCATCTAACTCATTGAAAGATGGCTCCGTACAGCTGCGATTGTTTCAACGCACTCTTATCGGGAGTGTCGCGAAATGGTACATCGAGCTTGATCGCTCAAGATACTCTTCTTTTGGTGAACTGGCGATGGCCTTCCTTAACCATTTCCAGTTACCTATGAGATACGACGCTGGCACAGAGATGCTTGCCAATTTCGAATAGACAATAGCGGACCATATCTCTGATCATATCCGAGAGTGGAGACGTCAAAAGAGTCCAATAAAAGTACCAGTCCCACCAGCATTCCTGCTTGAGTGGTTCCTTAAGTCTTTAGTCCCACAATTATCCAAATACGTCGCGACTTCAGGAGTTTTCTCCGAAGAAGATGCCATCATGAGGGCTCAACAGTTTGAGCTCATCTATTCTCAGTCTGGTTTATTATACAACATCCTCCCGGATGCACCACGATCGATACTGGATAAAACTAGACAGAGAGTTGGACCACATGCCGATGGTATTGTTGGCTCAGCACAAACCAATCCCGTTGAGCAATTGACAAAGCAATTGCAACAGTTATCTATACAACACTCAGCGGCCAGCCAGACTACTGCTTTGGCTGCTCCTCCTACCCAAACGTCGAAAGTACACTCCGTGCAAATGACTAACCCAAAGGCCACCCAGCAGCCTGAAGGGAAGAAAAAACAATGAAAAAAGGGTAAGGGGGAGAAAAAACCCACTGATAATGCTGGCGAGGGCACCATGGAAAAATGAAAGGCGAGGTATCCATGCAACTTGTGTGCGGAAGACCACCCGACCCATCTTTGTCCTCAACTTGTAGAGGCCCAAAAGTTTGTCACACAGCAACAGCAAGCCGTGTTGACTAATCCCTTTCAGCATGGGCAAAATTTAACTCAAGCCTCTACAAGTGCCGAAGGGGGAAGCCAAGAAACCTGCCCTCCCCCAAACAATTCCTCATCCACGAACATATATATGGTTAGGGGTGATGCTTTAATAATGACTAGAGCGCACGACTATAATAAACCAAGCGCCTCTAAGAAGGGTAAAGAAGTTGAGATCCCATCTCTTCCTCTACAGATCGAGAAGACGTTGGGTGAAACAATGACACGCATTCCAAAGGGTGCATTTAAGAAAGCTTCTCACAACCCAAATGCAAGGGCCACCCAGAATTACTCTGTGGTGGAATATTTATCACAAACCCCTTGTGCGATGTCTGCTTTGGAGGTCCTCCAAAGCTACCCTGCTCAGAGGAAAGCCTTGTTAACTAATTTAGGCTCTACTGAGACTTGTAACCCAGGTACCATCATGCTAGATACAACCGACTTAAAACCTTGTCTGCCTTACCACGTAGCGTTTCAGATAGTAGTGGCTCATCCCATGAAAACTTTTACATGCAATATCTTTCGCACGGTGGTCGATGAGGGTGCCTCGACATGCGTTATGGCATTATCATGTTGGAAGGCCATTGGCCAACCCACTTTGTCTCTGTCACCTACTCTCCTCACTGCATTCAATGGTTGTTCTTTCCGACCACATGGCATCGTCCCTTCTTTCCCTATGCAGTTAGGAGGGACGACCGTGTGCGTCGAAGTAGAGGTAGTCGATGCCCCCCTCGATTATAATCTCTTGTTAGGATGGACTTGGACTTATGCTATGCAAGCTATGGTTTCTACATTTTTCCGAGTCTTGTTGTTTCCACATGAGGGTCGGATAGTGACCATCAATCAATTGTCCTTCTCTAGACCTGACCCAGCTTTGGGGGCATCCACAGTTCCCATGATTGATAATCCTCAAGCTGGTGTCGTCAACGTAGGAGTTGGTTTGTTACCATCCTTGATGCGTACTTTGTGGATCCGTGGATTCTTCCTTCTCCATCAGCCACGATGGATGAGACAGGGCACTTCGACATGTCCATGCCCTTGTCGACCACTGAAGTAGCGTACTCTTTAGTCCAACAAGCTTCAGCTAACCCTGATCCGACCCCCACACAAGAGTTGGATCCACTTCTAGAGCCTATTTGGGCCCAGGGTTCTCTTGATACCACCGATTCGTTAGACTTAGTCTTGCCTTCAGATGAAGTAGTAATTGAAGCAATGACTAGTCCGAACAAAACTTGGGAATATCTTCATCACAGATCATATTTCCTCCCAAAGTTAAGCCGAATCAAAGCAGGACAATTCACCGTGACTATTACTGGAGATAGGTCTTGTCATACTAATCCCTTAGCTACACTCAAGCTCTATGCTGAGGGTAATATGGAAATCATTGCTGAAATGATACCTAGCAATATCTCCAGAACCCCTGGCGTCATAGACAATGTTTTCATCGGAGCATACAACTCGCCCGAGGAGATGCCAGGCATCGACCCACAAAGAGTCTATCATGAGCTAACTTTGTTGTTTTTCAAGCTCGCTTTGAGATCCGAAAGCAACATCCGGCGAGACTGCATATATGCTTTTCAATCTCATCTAGATTAACTGAGAAAAGTAACCATTATGGAGTCTTATTTAAGCCCTTTTCAGACTCCTTAAAGATGAAAAGATTGTCGAGTGACCTTGTTTCTTCACACTCGTTAAATTGGTCTAGAAGAACTTTCCTTAAACAGGTCTTCTTTTAAGCCCTTTTCAGACCTTTTAAACATGAAAATATTGCTGAGCGATCTTGTGACCTTTCACGCTCGTTAAATTGAAATTTGAAGTCACGTATGTCCGGCGGTAGTTTACCCCTTTTTCGGTCTGGATGGTCAACTGTACGAACAAAGGAATACTCTATTGAATTCCCATTCTTTAGAAGAGTATCCTCAGGTATAATTTTATTCCTTTTTCAGGACTGAGGGACTAAATTTACGAAAAAGAAACCCCCACGGAGTCCATAGTTAAGCTCTTTTCATACTCCCTAAAATTGAAAATATCGTCGAGTGACCTTATTCTTTCACACTCGTTAAATTGGTCCAGAAGAATATTCCTGATGGAGTCCATAGTTAATCTTTTTTCAGACTGAAAAAATAGTTGAGTGATCTTGTCCTTGTCACACTCGTTAAAATGGTTTTGAATTGACATATAATCGGTGCTAGTTTATCCCTTTTTCAAACCGACTAGACTATTGTCGAAAAAGGTACCCCATTAGAGTCTCCTTTTATGCTTTTTCAGACTCTCTAAATATGAAAAACCACCGAGCTTACCTTCTCTGGGCTCATTAAACTTACATCGAAGGACGTTACCATTGTGTGTTCTGTCAACTGCATTTGCATACCTTACCCATCAGCCTTGTAACAGTTTGCTTCTGTGTCTTGACACCTTTGGCCGCTAGAGGATTTTTCCCGAGTATCATTTCACCAGAACATCAATCTTGTCCTTGTGCCTTGAGCTTGTATGTTTGCAGTACTCGTTCCTCCATTGTAACGTAATATTCCTTTATTCTTTTTCAAAATTATCAAAAAGAACAAAAAAATCAAATATACCCCAAAAAGAGGATGGGAAAAGTATTTTC
>ML779973.1:348384-376584 GCA_009831015.1 Picea engelmannii
TTCTTTATTGGCAGCATAATGAGTCGCCCTTGGATGAAGCACATCTGTCTGTTTGATCATCAGACTATGGGATGTAGTACGACCTTAGGAAGATTTTTCTCACTATATAGAGTTGTGTCCTCCACCGTTTGGTTACTCTTCCAGACATATGGAGAGTTTGTGTTGCCTCCTGCTTCGTAGACTTATGATTAACAGATATGCTGCCTGAGTCTTATCACTTGTCGTGCTATTATCCAAGGGAAGTTTGTCACTGAGCCCTAGTCGACCCCTCTGCAATATGTCTCTTGTCCGCATACCCAGCCATCCCGAACGTCCAATCAAGTCTTTGTTTGAAATCACTGAAGCCATCAGGCCGAATCAACTTCTGGGAGATGGATACTCTATATGTATATCTTTCTGATTTCGAGATGTAGCTCCACTGTGTATTATTCGTGACTACTCTTTATAGTTATTTGACATGGATCTACAGTGTATTTGATTGGTAGACATGGTTCTATTTTATCCTGAGCATGGGTATGCCCTCCTCGGTGAGACATTTGTTGTTTTGCAGACGGCACCTCCTGGTTCCTGATTCTTGGGCTCACTCATTCAGCATATCAGTACAGATTGGTAAAATATTGGTAATGTATTTCGGCCATCAAATGCTCTTCTGCCCTCACACATTAGGGGGCATCTGTTATAACCCTAAATTGCACCACACATGCTTACCTAGCATCAGGACAACTCATATCCCTTCCTTGCCAAAACTATGCTGAGCAAACTCTTGAAAATATTCCTGGGTCAAGGCCCACACGCCCTAACCCACTACTACATGCATTTACATGCTGGAAGGCCTACTACAGCCTGTGTGTACCTAACAAAACACAAAAATAGGAAAGTTTCTGATGGGACAAAAAGCTATGGGTCAGTTAACTGAAACTCCCGGCCATGCATGGCTGAGAGTTCGTCCAAAACCCTAGCTCCTTCTAGCCTATAAAAGAAGGGGTAGGGGTACCATTTGGAGGAGGAAAATTATAAGTGAAGAAACTCTGCCCATTTGCCGAATCCATTTTCCCAACCCTTTAGCCTTTCCTCAAGCCTAAGGAGAATTAACGCAAAGCAGTTGGAGGACAAAAGAAGAGAAGGAGCCCAGGATTAGGATCAAGGAGTGGTGGCCGGTCTCGACTTTGATTGTAAGTTGATTCATTTTGAAAATAATAAAAGAATACTTTTCCCATCCCAATGCATGAGTTATCTATGATTTGTTTAATTTATGCTTAATTTCTAACCCTCAAGTAGAAAAGTAGCATGCATGCATAGTGGTTTGTCTTGATTGCAAGATTATCTTTGGAAGGAGCAGCACAAGCAAGCGAGCAAAGCGCAACGGAGAATCTACACCAAACATCAGTAAAAAGGTTAGTAGTTCCTTTCGATGCATGTATTGTGAAAGAGGGGTTTAAGTTTTGGGTGGTAGGTTAAAAAGTAATTTCTTTACGGTCAAAATCTGCATGCAAGTCTGACCCTAGTTTGCTAGTCCGTAGGGTATTTTTCCCAACAACAAGGGCTCGAGTGGTCTTGCCTCCTGTCCCACTATTACTAATGCTTCAACTTTTTGGTCTATAGTGTTCCCTATCCTAGTCCCTTCAAAGACTGCTTTAGCTCTTTGGGTTGAGCTAGCTCTTGTTTTTTGGTATTGGTCTGTGAAGTTTATGAGTGGAATGTTCCTTCCCCCAAAAAAGGTCGAAAGGAACCTTGGTTGAAAGGTATGATTTAGATTTAATGTATCTACCTTGTGGGTCCCTAGGTCTGTTCATGAAAGAAAACAAAAAAAAGAAAGAAAAACTACCATTGGGTTTGGGGGAACCTGCTATAGCAGATGCACAGTTTCTTACCTCTCGTCTTAAAGTTCCCCCACCACAAAACTAATGCTAAGTTTTAGAAATGATCTAATTCCTACTTTGAGACAACTCCCTGGCAACAACGCCAAAAATGATGGGTGTTCTATATGCACTAAAAAAACACTAAAAACCCTCAATTAAATTGTCAACCCAAGGTAAGTAAACTTAGAATTGTAGCAATATATGTGTCGAGGTAGTATAGTATAACTAAGGAAATGGGCTATCAAAGGGCTAATCTACTTAAGCAAAGACTATTAATGATCAAACCCTATTAAGAAAATTAAACTATTTAACCTAAGGGACTTTTGAACATAGGATCGATGGATAGTCAGGGGACTAAGAAAGAAAATGGAAACCCTACTTAAATAAAATTAACTTAATCATGACAATAAGCAAAAGAAAATTATCTATTTAATCTATCTAATGAGCAATAGCAACAACAAACTACTTTAATTAACCTACTCAAATTCTATAAGCAACAACAATTAAGTAAATGAACAAGCAAGCAACTACCCTATTAAAGAAAGCAAGCAATCAACTAACTAACCTATGGTAACTTCTACAACAAGTAAACTAATCAAAATTACTCAATAAGTAACTAATCAAATTAATAAGTAAGTGAACTCTATTCTTAAATTAAACTTCATAATTACTTCTAACTTACAAAAGGAAATCTTAATCTACTAAATTCAAAGCATCATTACAATAAAAGTAATCAACAACTAATCTTTAATCTACAATAAGAAACTATTCTTTAATCTACTAAGGCAAGAAGACTATTCTCTAATCTACAAAAAACAAGGAAACTATCCTCTAATCTATAAGAGCAAGAAAACTCAAATATAGTGTTGATGGCTATGTCATCGGTGTCTTATGATATCACGATGGAATTTAACAATTAACGATATCTCAAGAGGGATAAACTCAATATTAAATTCTATAGAAAAGTGAAAGGTGTGAATAAGGAAATCTAATGAGAACTTAGCCATTATAGAAGCAATATCAACTACCCTGCAAATCCGTGTGATTCTTTAATTTATGCACTAGTCATCAAGAATATGAAAACACTATTCTATTTAATTCAATTGCATTCTATGATAAGCTAAGCAAATTCATAGTACTTAGAGATTCATAACTGAAAACTAAACTCAATAATCAAACTTTGAATTGAAATTGCAACCTAAATCTAGAAAGGAAATTGCATAAAGTAAATTAAACTAATCCTATTTTAACAATTCAAAGTGCAAAGGGAAATACTCATAAAACATAAATCAAATCCTATTTCTATTTCATCATATAACAAGATAAGAAAATTAAGAACTAACTGAGCAAACTAGATAAGAAAATTAAAAACTAAATTCAAAGCTAACAACTAATCATCCATCGAAACCTTGCCAAAGAAACCATTAACTAAATACTTTATTGTAACTATGTTTTAAATTCTATTTCAGCATATAGAAATACTAACTATCATCTAATTACACACAGGGGTTAGTATCTAAGCTTGCAGGTTGTTTCCTACTAATTAAAAAGTCATTGCATAACACTAGCCTTCATAAGTACCCTGCAAAACTGAACTGAAGCAATTAAACTATGAACAATAATTATACAGTAAATAAAGATAATAAAAACTCATGTACAGGAAATAAAAGAAATGAAAACTACACTACGTGAATTCACAAGCTAATTGAATGAATATTCACCTAGACCACTAGTGGGCCCCCCAATAGGTTGTGGCTATTCCTCAATGATGAATCGCAAGCTCAAGCAACACGATTTCAACATTTAAAATTAAAAACACAGTTTTACACAGTTTTAGAGAAAATTTCTTGAAAATGGAAAATAGAGCTTAACTATCCTTCCACACTTGTCTGACCACTGTTGTGGTATTTATAAAGTTTACAAGCTGAGAGGTCGACCATTGATAGGGTTGACCTCCTCTAAAAACAGTAAATCACATTTAATGTGTTTTAACCGTCGGTGGCTTCTAGAAACAAAGTGAGCCAATAAACGCCCAACATAACAACCCAATCCAAGTTGTCAGAAGATTAGTATCTGGAGGCCATGAGCACAAGAAAAACCCATGTCTCTGATTCGCACATCATTGTCCGTCGATATGATAACTGCCAAATCGCCCATGGTTTTAGTGCCGGATGGAGTGCCAGATGCAAAAATGACCTGTGATTTTTCCATGTGACAAAAAAAACACAGATTAGATTCTTGGAATCATTAAAACATATTGAATTACATTTAAAACAATCATAAAACATTAGTCATACGTACCTGGTATGAGCCACGACGATTTAATACAAAAATCCTTCAAAACTTCTTCAAAATAGGAAAATAAACATACAATATTGACCAAAAAGGATCTAATCATCATCATTAAATTAACCATATCGCGAGCCCAAAAAACCCGCGATCAAAAAAGTGGCTAAGTATGGAATGAGGAAGCCTTCAATTGGACTCGTGATATAGAAGCATCAGTATAAATGTGAACCCGTGAGTTTGCCAACTCGCACACCTAGACATTTTCGGAAAAACGACTAAGCAAAGCAACCAAAAAGCAAAAGTAGAGGGGAAAAAGAAAGGGGAATTCGGTTAAGTATAGAAGAGGGGAAAACAGGGTATAATAGAGAATGGGAAAATACAAAAGGGAAGAGAATTTTTCAGAAGCGAGAAGTCTCAAAAAAGGCCCATTGTTGCCAAAGCATAGTTTTCTAATCCAATATTCTATCAACCTACTCGTTTTGTGTTTTTGATTTACTATCACAATTGGTATACCTTTTTTAATATTGTACGTTAGCTTCCTCTGTTGTGGCATATAAGATTTCATCCTCTTGTCCAACTAATATGTTTCTTTCAATGTAGCAATGCAGAAAATACAATGGACATGAAGGTAAGTTGGTATGTAGAAAGACATGTGAAAAAAAAATACAATTCTATTTATTTCAATGTAGCAGCACATAAAATACAATTGACATGAAGATAAGTTATTATGTAGGAAGATATGTAGTATCTACATACAATAAATTAGGTGCAAAGCAGTAGAACAATTATACATACAATAAATGAAATACAAAACAATGGAATATGAAATAAAAGTAGAAGCATGCACCTTTGTATCTCCTCTTCTACATTTGTGGTTAAGAGTCCTTCGTCTTCTCTAGTTATTATGTTTGTTTCAATTTGGGAATGCACAAAATACAATGAACATGAATGTAAGATGGTATGTAAGGGAAAACAAGTACTATGTACATACGGTAAATGAGAATCAAATGAATAGAATAAAAGATGGAGTTAGAAGCATGAACCTTCGTTTTTCTTGATCCATGGTTGTGATTATATAGAATTTTTCCTGGCAAAAATATATTACAAGCCAAAAAATATTAAGAAGTTGGATGGTCCTAACTGAATGATTTGGTTTTGTGCAACAAAGTATCTAGATATGCTTTGAGACATGGAAATATAATTTTGTAAATATGTTTGATGTATATTTCATAATTCAAGTACAAGACAAATTGTATCATGATCAAACCAGTCTCTGTATAAGATAAAGAGGTTGTATTGTGATATGGGCACATTTCACCATATATGGTCAATAAGTGTGTTTTGTACATGTTTTATCTTAACCAAAAGAAAGAGAAGATTTTAATTGCACATGTAGTTTTCCAATTCTTTTGTTATGGCACTATTTTGTAGCATGTCAACATAGAAGTCTCCTAGAATGATAATGGTTTCATTAAGATGTAAATTGTATAATGCATTTGAAAAAACATTCATTATGTTAGAAAAGTTTCACATGCAGCGACATAGAGATTGAATATTGCAATTTGCAATCCATGGAAAACTACTCTTGCTAACACCATCTCAACATCTTTTTCTTCTACAAGAACATTTTGCAAATGCATGTAGGTATGGTTCATATTTTGAGAAACAAATTAAGAGAAGGAGGGAAAGATATGCCAATTTTTGTGCAATTTTGTTGCAGCCTAGCCATCATTGTACCATACCTAGACCCTCTACACCTACCTGCAGTTTTCTTCTACAAGAAAATCATGCAAAGGAAACAAGCTTGACATCGTATTTTTCATGAAAATGACACGGGTTCGATTCCCGTATGGGATAGGTAGGTACTCATTCCTGGGCAAGATGGGAATATCATCGAGGGCAAGGTGCAAAGGCTAAATAATTCCTTATTCAATTGAGGCGTTAGATTTAGGCTTTGTCACATACAAAAAAGGACCAGGATTTATAATGATAGAAAAAATGATTGTTAGATTTGTGCAGATGACATTGGCATGCACATGGTGTGAAGCCTGGGGAAAAAATCGTAGGAATATTTAAGAGAAAGAGAAAAATATATGCCAACCTCTATGGAAAGTATGTAGGATAGGAATGATGAATAAATACTTAAAAATTATTTCTTTCAAAATGCAAACAACGAACAGTAAATAACGAATACGAATGAAAGTATGGTATTCAAACTTACTCGTCAATGATGAACCCCAGAACCGCATGTCCAATTGTGGGTGTAGGACTTGAACCCTGGAAAGTGAAAAAAACATCTCCAATTGTCGGTGTAGGACCCCAACCTTGCAAAGTCAAAGCAAACAAAATCAAGAAGCAAGCAACAAATCAGTGAGCAAGAATGAACAGGTCCAACTATAGGTGCATAAACTCAACCCTGCAAAATTGAACTAAACAACAAGAAGCAACAACGAACAAACCAGTGAACCAGTAAAGAATATATGTATCTTCAATGATGACTAAATTGCATTCCAAGTATAGAAGAAATATGAAACATATGATGACCATGCGAGTGTAAATACTTAAACATTCTTACTTGCAAATTGTAAATAATAAACAACAAAGAATGAATACGAATGAAACTATGGTATTGAAACTTACTTGACAATGATGAATGAAAGAATTGCAGGTCCAATTGTGGGTGCAGGATTTCAACCCTACAAAGTGAAAAAATAGCTCCAACTGCGGGTGCAGGACCCCAACCTTGCAAAGTTGAAGAAAACAAAAGCAAGCAGCAAGCACCAACAGGTCCAACTGTAGGTGCAAGACCTCAACCTTGTAAAGTTCAACCAAACAACAACAAGAAACAACCAACGAACTCATGAACCAGTGAACCGATAAACAATATATGGATCTTCAATGATGACTAAATTGCATTCCAAGCATAGAAGATGTATGAAACATATGATGGCTATGTGAGTGGCAGTGGACAACAATATTGTCCAAATTCACTACAACATTGTATGGAAAAATTCGAGGAAACATTTACTATGACAGGGCTATTTAAGTAAACATTTAAGGCTGTCAAGCATGTTCAAGGGCCTCGCGCTATGTAAACATTTAAGTTGTCAGGCCTATTTAAGGGCCTCACACTATGTAAACATTTAAGTTGTCGGGCCTATTCAAGTACCTCAAAAAGAGTTTCAAAGATCCAAACTTTCTCTATGTAAACATTTCAATAAAAATAAAAATTATAAAAACATTAAAAAAAAGTGTCGATGATAAAAAAATTTGGTATGTAAACATTTTAATAAAAACTAAAAAATTAAAAAAGAGCATTGATGCTCAAAAATTTGGATATCTAAACATTTAAAACATTGGGAATAGAGAAGCTAGCAATAAGACTTCGAATCTATTATCTAATGAGATGATGACATATAAGGTTTTTTTTATTATATAAAAAATAATGTTTTTAGTTCTATAGTTCGAACAATAGAGATGATGCGAAAATTTATGGTCAAAGGACATATTAATATGAGGTCAACGAATTATCGATCGCTATAGTCCCTCTATGCCTTCAACAGGGACTAATAATGACCATCATTTTGTTACTTTAGTTTTAAAATTTTAAAATCATTTCTATGTTAAAAATATTTCAATTGTAATTATATGGTATTTTTATGGAGGCATTTTGATGAGTCAGTTTAACTAAGACATTATTATGGGAATTTTTTTAGACATTTTTAGGAGGAATTTTCAAGCAAGAAATTTTATTGAGTCATACTTTTACAACCCTATTCTATGAGTTTGATGTAATTAAGGAATTTTCGTGGGCCATTTTTTATGGGGCATTTACATTGATTTATTTTCCTGCCCCATTTTCATGGGTCATTTACACTAATATATTTTCATGGAAGCATTTCACTGAGGCATACCTCTACAATCCTAATCTACAAGTTTGACCTAATCATGTGTGCAAGTTCATTCTCCCATTCTTATTTATAATTTTTTTCCTCTATATGTATTTATTGCAATATAAATAATTCACTAAATTTACCAAAACCTTTTGAGGGACGGCCTAGTGAAGTAACCCTACATATTCTTTATGGGTATATAGAATCATTGTATAAACATAAAGAAGAGAGATTCCAAACTTCATATAGAGTTAGAGGTAACGCTTGATAATAATTTTAGATCCTTTGATGACAAGATTTAGAAATAGATAGACAATAAAATGTTAGGGATGAAGGCTAAGTTGCAAAAAATGGATATTATATTACAAGAAATGGAAAATCAAAGCCAAGAAAAGAAACAATCAACCCAAGAAAAGCATGTCAAAAATCTTAACCTAAGGAACAAGACTAAATAGATAGAAGAAAATATAAATAAAAAATTGACCCTAAATAGTTTGGAAGGTAAATTGGATATCAAACTCATAAAAAAGGAAATGAATAATCTTATAGAGTTAGACCATGAGAATAACAAAAGAGACTTCAACCTCATATTTTTTTGTTTAAAAGAGATTAAATATGAGGACACGCTATCATTAGTCAAGGAAGAACTACAAAATAAATTACAAATCGAAACAACTTGTCTCATAGAAACAAAAAGGTTGGGAAAAATAGTTGAGCATAAAGATAGGTTAATCCATGTTAAGGTAAGCTTTAATGACCATAAATATGGCACACTTAATAAAATTTTGAGTATGAAAGGGTTAGTAATGTTTATAAATGAAGACCTCATTCCAAAAGACCAAACTGAATTAACAAAGGAAGTTCAAAAGGTAAAAGAAGCCATGAAGGAAGGAAAATGGGAAATAATTAAAAGAAAATATATTATTAGGGATAGAAACAAAAAATATAATAATAAATAGGAATTTGGGTCACTCCAAATAATTTGTTGGAACTATCATGGATTTCCATGGATCAAAATGCCTATGTTGGGTTGGATTGTGAGTGGAATTGATATTATATTGCTTGTTGAAACTTGGGAGCATGAAGAATCTAAGGTCCCTAACATAGAAATATTTTTCTTGTGGTTAGTATTGAACAAGATATCATACCACAAAGGGGTTGGAGGGATAGCTTGTTACATAAAAATAAAAAAATTTCCTCACATTAGGCTTCACCAAGAAAAACCATTTCAATCATTACATGTGGATGGATATTTCAAATATCAATTCTAAGAATATTTATATATCAATATGTTATTTGATGCCAATGGATGCATTGTAGGGGGTTTTGAGGTCAATGGTGGAAGATGGTTCCAGGGTTTCTATAGTAGGTCTCGTAGGACCGAGGGGATCATAGAAGGTACATGTTAGGAGGAACAAATTTGGTAGGGTCCTGAAACAATGGATAAATATGTCCATATGGTCAACTGCTTTGAAGAAAGTATGACAGAGTATATGATTTTTACATTTCCTTGTCAGTACAAATCTTCAAAGCCTCACTATACCCTTTGCACATGATGTAATATCTTCCCCATTACTATCCCGATTATTGAACTTCTTCTAGGAATGTGGGTGAGGCTAGTTTCTCGATTTTTGTGGATCCCATATCCGTTCCTTATCATTTTTTATGTCCATTTTTGGGACGATCTTGGATTTTTCAAATGGTGATAATGTCAAGGGTCATGTTGGAATTAGCCACTGTCTATTGATATCCCCTCCAAACATTTACTACAATTAAAATGGGTTTTCATATGGTGGGTTCATTGATGGTTCTATCACTTTAGGGTTTATTGACATTACTTTGAAAATAGAAGAGTTGCAAGGAGGAGGGTTTCTATCACTAGGAGTAAATGTTGGGTGAAAGAGGAGGAAGGTTTTCGTAAAGGAGGAGGAACTACTTTGGTAGTAAGGGAAGACCTATGGATGAGCCAAATTGTTGATCTTAATGGAACAACTGTGTTGGGGAGAGTTAATGGGTGAAGGGTTTCTATGTCGACACTCAGTGCTTGGATTTAGAAGGAGTGGTTTCCCTTACTTGGATATGGACCAGTTACTCATTTACTAGATTCTAGCTAGATAAGTTTTATATTCTAGTCAAGTGAGGATGTAAAAAGTATCTTAGCACATTGATGATATTAGGATAGGCACTTAACATGCATAAAACCTTGGCATCCTATATTTGACACTTGGGAAGAACTAATTTCCATCTCTCCCACTTAGATAAGATGAAGTTTTTTCCATTGGAGTTTTGGTCAGACTCGGATCTAAAGGGAATTGGTGAAGTTATTGGGACTTTCATTACAATGAATGAATGGTATAAGAGAAACAATGTTCATTCAGTGGCTCAAATACTTGTAGATATAGAAAATAGACAAGGTTTATTTGAATCTATGATGCTTATGGTGGGAGACTGATCATATACCCAAATATTAGACTGTGTAAATGTGCATTTTAGGTTCCCAAGATTCCAAAAGGTTGGTCATATCATTTTTTACTACAATTTTCCCTTCCAAAATATTTTAAAAGGATGAAGGGAGCAAAGTCATTTTTTAACGGTGAGGGCATGGTTAACATGCACCCAATTGTGTATAATTCGGAGGTGCCTACTCAAGGAAGGAAATATTTTGAGCCTTTGGCATCAAGGCCAATAGAGAGGAAATAAAAGGAATTTTATCTCTTAATGGGTGATGTTTCCATCCCATTGGTCATAGGAGACCTATGTCGGGATGGTGCAAAGGCTCAAGAACTATACATGGGTGGAGACATCAAGGAACTGACGTCAAAGGGTTTCAACATTGAGGCTCAAAAGGACATCAGATCCATAAACCCACAATCTACAAGTATGGTTTATAATTTTTTACTATCCCCCTCTACATCTGTTTCCAAAAAAACAAAATCTATTTTACATTGTTTTATTCAAAGCTACTCTTTAGCCTCTTCCTAGAGGGCTGGCTTAAAGCCTGGTATGGGAGATGTTAGGGATGTGGTATGTTCATCAATCAGGATCAATAGGTTTTTTGAGGATGACACACTACATACATTAGTAGTCGAAAAAAAATTCCATTTGGACTCCCCTTCATGTTCCTTGAGGAGAGAGTCTTATTTATTGCGACCTAGTAACATCCCACAAGGGCCTAGTGGAATGGGTGATATGTGTTAAATTATCAATTAAGGGGCTTGGGCTCCTCAAGGGTGGCACACAAGTTTGTGATTAAGAATGCCAATGAAAAATACACTAGGGAGGTAAATCAAGGTATATAAAGCTAATATCATGGGTCCTTAGAGAAGGAAATACCCCAAAGGTAGTTCCCCCCTGAAAATTATATCTATCAACATGAAGGGAATGGGAGGGAAGGCCAAGAAATTATACCTAAAGAGACTTGGGGAGATGGATCGCCCATAAATTAATATGATATAGGAGACAATGGCTCATTGAGACCATATAATTGAGGATTTGAGGAAAATGTTTGTTGTGTGGGAGTTCATAGGGTTAGATTCTGAGGGGTTTTCGGGAGGGATCATCACTAGGTTTTTATCAAACATAACTCTCATCAATTCCTTTGTTTTATTCTTAGGAAAAAACCTTGAGGTTTAATGAAAGGAGATATATTATTCTTTTCTCATGCTTAATTTATATGGCCCTTATGAAGGAAGGGATAAGTTTTGGTATAACCTAGTTTCAAACAAGTGTTTCTAGCTCGATAATCTTATTATCATAGTGGAATTGAATTTTACCCTTAGCAGGGATGAAATTTGGGACTCTTTGGCTTGTGAGGATAGGTTGGAAAGTTTTTTTGTTGATAAATTTGATCAGGTAGGTTAGGTGGGTGTGGGACCTACCAATTTGTGTGCTACCTGAAGTAATAATAGGAGTTATGTGGAAGGGGTTTCCAAGCATCTTGACAGGTTTTTAGCACAACATACAATTTTACAAAGCATAGATAATGTTCACACTTAGGTTGGTAGATTTTATGGCTTGAACCACTTCCCTATCTCCATGGAATGGGGAAAATAAACATAGAAACCATGTGCCCCTTTTAAATATAACCTATCTTGGTCAAAAGAGGAATGTTTTAAAGTCATAGTTAGGGATAACAAGAGAAATTATCAACAATATTTACAATTATTAGCCATTGTGCAATTTGATAATTCTCTTTGAATGGTAAAGGATAAGGTCATTCCATGGGAAAGGGAGTAGAGACTTAGTAGATAACGTGCAATCCAAACTATAGAATAGGACTTGGAGACATTGAATGAAGCTCACGGGGAAGATACCCTTCCCCAAGTTGAATTGGATATGTGTCATTCCCCGACTAGTTGCGCAAACCTTCCTATAAACTAAGAAAAATAATGGAGACTAAAGAGTCAGACATTATGGATCAAGGAAGGGGATCCAAATACTAATTTTTTTCAAAAATTTACAAATCATAGGAAACGTTTCAATACTATCTGGGACTTGGAGGATAGCAATGAAAATAGGGTACATGGTTTTCTTGGTTTGGATTCCCTAGGTGTTGATCACTTCAAAATAATATTTAAGGAGCTTGATTAGGGAAGAATGTGGGAAATACTTAAAATGATCTCATTTTTTCCTAGAATTGTTGAGGAAGAGTGATGCATCCCCCCTACTCCCCCGTAGGGATACACGACCTCTCAATCAAGGATCTTCGATTCTTGAGTCGAATGAATCTTTGAAACCTTGTTGGTCTCATTTTATGACTAAACACAGGCCCTTTCGGCTCCATGTTGTAGGTTTAATGGTACCTGCCACCTTCCTTTTCTCCCTTCTACGAAATCTCAAAGTATCGAGCTTTAGATCTTTTTCTGATAAGCGTCCTCTTGATATGACCTTGGGTGGTGGCCTCTCGTGACAATGTGATTACGGGCGAATCCAATAGCAGTTTGGGATCAAACTTCCTTTCAGCCCACAATTATCCTTGAACCTCCATGTTTCCTCTTGGAGAAATGACGGCATGGATTGTGGCACACCCTCAATGTTTTAAAGTCCACGCAACTCCTATTCCCACAATGCTACAAGATCATCGATCTCACGATCTTGATGATACTATCTGAACTGACGTTCTAGATCAGTTCTTTTCAAGTCTACGGACTAGATCTTCCCCTTCTCGATCAACGGTCGAGATCTCTCTTAGATCCGATGGCTACAAATCACTTCGGGGCTTTACCTAGAGTCCACGGATTCATGCCACATATCCTCTAGATCTGGCGATCCAGATTTGCTTCAGAGCTTCGGTATTCAACAATCTCAGATCTCAACTAAAACCCCGCTACACTTTACCTAGAGCTCCTGATATATTGACAAGTGTCCCCTTGCATATCGACGGCTCTTGGCTCTTCGAATATTCAGGCTTCAGATGTTTCAACCTTTCACCTTTTCCTTCCTCTGGATCTCACAACCCGTCAACATGTATCCTCCTAGATCTAACGGTCCAGATTTTCTTCGACCCTTCGGCTCTCCGCGCTTCAGAAATATCAGGTTTCAAACTTGCCTCCTCTTGGACCCACGGTATCTGATATCTCATATTCGACCTGGGTGATCTGATGCTTGAAGCTTACCTCTAACAATCTAACGACTCAGATATGTTCCTTCTGATTGAACGACTGAGATTCTACTTCAGCTCTCCGACCCTCAGAAATATCAAATCCTCAAACCTTGATGAGCTCTCTCTCCCGAATGTGTGAAGCACTAATGTTGTTGATCTTTTACACAGTGATCAAATGTCCATTGTCTCTCCTCCTTCCGAGCTTCTAATTTCTTCCGACTTAGAAGATTTATCAGTCTTCAAAAGTTTCAACCTTTGCTCCTCCTACTAGTCTGAATCTTGGATCTTGTCAATAGTTATGGAAGTGTTATCCCTTATTATATTGATCCTTAAAGGATTTTGATTTCCCACGCACTCCTTGTGTTCGGGGATTTCGATAACACGATTCGAAGGATTTATTGAAAATAAATTCTTCTTGCCCTCCTGGCGTTCCTATGTTCTGGTTCTTCGACACTTGGTCACTCCTTGATGTTGTGCACTCCTTGCACCTGGTCTAAGTTTCCTTGGTTCTCTCTGAACTCCTATGAGTCACTCTAAGACTCAATCAATGCACTCCTTATGTTTGATATGAACACCTTGCATACAAGTTTCAGAAGAGAAACAATTGAAACTTATCCAGTTTCGTCACGAGATCATATGATCAACTTCTCGAACAATCATACATGAAAGAAAATTAACTAAACCACACACAGAGAATATCACATTCATTCAATCATACATCAAAATGAACACAGTCCAAGATTTGGGAAAATTCTGTCTATTTTATTCATTCATGAAACAAATTACAAATATTTCTTCTACTCTACTCTGTTCTATTGATCTCTTTGATCTCTATCTCATGATCTCCTAATACTTTTACAATGCAACAACAAACTATCTAAGGACTAGCTCAATGAGCTCTCTCCTCCTGTCTGCAACCTATCCTATCAAACTCTTAGCGGTTACCTACTTTTTCCTATTACAATAAATAACATTTATTGCCATATAAGATTCAACACTCCATATCTGCAACTCCTTAAAGTCCTTCACGACTTTACAAACAAGTTACATTTTAAAAAATGTTGCTTTCAAAATATCTCAACAACTCGATTTACTCCTGAGTTAAATGTTGATTTGAAACTCTGTCATGTTGAGATGTCATTTCTTTTCCTCCATGCTTGTGTATTTTAATTTGAAGGAGATGCTCCTACATCAAAGAGCATAACCAAGCTACATATGAAGAAACAACAAAAGATGAAATTTTGTCTATAATTAGTTCATTTAAAAGAGACAAGAGTCAAATCCTATATGGGTGGACTATATAATTTTATGAGGATTTGTTTGATGTATTGGAAGATGACCTTCTCTAGGTGGTGGAGGAATTTTGGAGGTCTTGTAAGATGTTGGTTTGTTTCAATTCTACCTTCCTTGATTTAATTCCCAAGGTGGATTTCCCTACCTCATTTGATGACTTTAAACCAATGTCTTTATGTAACAATTTGTATGATATCATTTCAAAAATAATTGCAGTTAGACTCGAACCGATTCTATAGAAAGTGATCCCGCAATAAAAATTCAGTTTTCTTAAGGGTCAACTCATACATGAGGTATTTTACACATCGTAGGAAGGTATGCACTCTATAAAATCTACTAAGAGCCATGTAGTTTGAATGAAACTTGACCTATCAAAATAATATGACTGAGTCTCCTAGCTATATCTTAGATTGTTATTATTGCATTTGGGGTTTGACTTTAGTGTAGTAAAATGGATCGTGGCATGCATTATGTCGGCATATTATTTTTTCCTAATAAATGGACCAAGATCAACCTTTTTGAAACCCTTTGATAGGGTTGTCCCTGTTGATATTATGGTAGTTGTGGGAGGTATTACCTCTACGTGTAAACCTGACAAGAATAGAGTATTCTGGGAAGCAAGAAGAAACCCTAATTAGTTGGCTAATAACCCTAGAAGACATGTTGACTCAAGAGGATAACTTGTATTAGGTTATTAGCCTCCAAGAGAAGAAGTCGAGTGAAGGAAATATTATATTCTAAGTAAATAAACACCCAAAATGAGAAGTCATCCCAGAGAGTTAGCCAGTTTTAATATAAATATAGGAGGCCAGTCTTCATTCTAGCAGGCATTCTCGGAACTGCAGAAGCATCACTTGTGCGCACTGTAGTTAGCCAGTTTGTGCGCAAGTTTGGAGGAGAGATGTCGTTGCAGCTGTTGCAGCTAGCATATTTCATTTTGGCTTGGACTATCTCTTGGTTATGGTTTGGACTATCTGATCAGCTCTTGTTTGGTGTGCTATCCTTGGAGAAAGGTGTGCCACCCTTTGTTTGGCTATCTAGCCTAGGTTTTGCTTCCGGAATGATTCTCTGTCAAGGTTAAGGTGCTGAGAGGGTGGCTTTGGCCTATGGTTGGGTGAAAATAGTGATATTGTCTATGGAAAAATGAGCACATCCATCATATTCTAACAGGTTATGGGCCCATGCCTCCTTCATTAAGTCTAACCATTGGAAGGGAGCATAGCCATAAGGATACTAAGCTCATTGAAGAACTGTCGCTAGGGTTTATATTATATAGCAGGAGCGGTTACTAAGGCACTATCACTAGGGTTACTAGCAGGTGCAGTTGTAGAAACCCTAAACCTCTCATTGAGGCACCTTAACTGAAGGGATTGACCTAATTTTCAGATAGACTAGTGCACCCTAGCTTAGTGCATCTCCTGGTACTCTCAGCAAGCCAATATGTCAAGTTTGAGTTTTTGATCAAATCTAGAGTTGACCAAGTTAAGCAGCCATGAATTACTCTATGAAGTCAGAAAACAAGTTAGATGGGGATTCTAAATTCAGAGCATGGAAGACAAGGATTTACCTCATCCTCACCAAGAATAAAGTGTTGGATATTGTGAAAGGAAAGATCGTGGAACCATAGTTTGAAGAAGGAAAAGAGAAGGAACCGCAAAACGTTGCAGTTATGGAGAAGTTCAAAGACAATGACATAAATTCCATGAGTATCATAGTGGACTCTATAAACGACCACTTGATACCCTACATCTCCCATCTTGATTCATCTAAGAATATGTATGATGCCCTAACAAACCTCTTCTCAATCAGAAACATTGGACAAGTAATGAGTCTGAAGAATGAGCTTCGTGACATACAGATGAATGATGATGAAATCATAACATCATACTTTTCAAGGATCTCTTAGTTAAGAGATCAAATACAAGCTATTGAAGAGATCACCTCAGAGAAGGAACTGGTAAATATAGTACTCAATGGTCTTCCCAAGATATGGGATGCATTTTCTGCAAGCATGAAAAAAAGGAAGGAGTATCCTACATTTGAAGAACTTTGGACTTGATGTGCACAAGAAGAATCAAGGATTAGTGCAAAAGAGAAACCTCAAAATAAATACAATGATCAAGCCTTCACAGAAAGATTCAAGAATTTCATGAACAAAAGGAAGTTTGGAAAGAAGCCAAATCAAAACAAGGATGTGTCAGAAATACAATGCTTCAACTGTCCAAAATATGGTCACTACAAGAATCATTGTCCTGAGCTAAAGAAAAGGAAAGAGACACATGAAGCATCAGTTGCCGAAGAAAGGAAATCCCCAAAGAATACCAAGCAGGATAAAGGGGACTTCTTCTTCTAAAGACAAGGTAACAATATTCTTCATAGTTCTTGTACATACCTTGTTTGCATAGTCCTTTTACATACCTTGTTTGCATAGTCCTTGTACATATCTTGTATATCTATTTCTTAGAAGATAATATGTTCCAAGAGAAGTTATACCTATGGAAGAACAACAAGATAAGGATTGTTGTCACTATGACTACAAGATAGACAATGCACATGAAAAGATGAAGTACATCAAACAATTCATGTGGAATTTATTACATAAGTAACAACTGCAAGATAAGCCGAAATTAGAATCAATCTTGAAGAAACCCACAAGAAGTAAAAACAGAAAGAAGTCAACAATCAAGAGGAAATTGGAGAAAGACTTATGACACTTTTCATAAGGCAATAAGGATGCAGATGGAAGCGTGGATATGCACTCATACATAAAGCAAGTATTAGGAGGGATCTAATCCTATGATCCATTGAAGATAATGAAGTATATATCCATGGTCGCAACCATGAAAAGAAGTTCAGAAGAAGTTTTCTTTGAAAAGAAATCTTAAAGTATCCCTGGTTGTCCATCCACATCCATGATCCTGTGATTAAAGGAAGAATTTGGAATATCCAGGGCATGGAATCTATAGAAAACTCCATGGACCTAAAATCTAAAGAGAAACACGAGGAAGAACATGAAGAGTCCAAGAAAGAAAGAAAAACCATAAAAAACAGTCATTGTATTGAGAATAACAAGACTACCAACCTAATTTGAACTCACTAAAAACAATCAAGAAGAGGAACTAAAAGTTGTGATGAAGAATAGTGTATGAAAGACTGATGAATGTAATCATTGTGAGATCCAGAACTAGAGGTTATCCTAGATGGAGGGAGAAGACTATGATGATTACTTGTTCCAGTAAACCAGACATATCTCTACATGACTCATTATATCATCTGCAATATCCATGGGTTGGAGTGTACATCAGATGAATGCAAAGACTGTTCTCCAGAATAATTGAACAAAGAGCATATGTAGAGCAACCTCAAGGCTTTGAGGTATACCAGAAAGAGATCCTTGTATGCAGATGGAACAAGACAACTTGGTGGAGAACCTCTAATGCACAACAAAAGCATGGTGAAGACTTTCTATAACAAATATATTGCACCAGAATGGTTACTCAGAAGCTCAGGATGATGGATTCTTAATCCATGACAAACTCTCATGATGGAAGAAGAAGTACCACTTGGATATGTTCCAGTTTGACCCTTACCACGATGTTATGAGATAGCAGGAAACAAATATGAATCCAACAATGATATACTATATTGATCATAGCTATATGTAGCCATCAGAGAAGATCAGTGTTCCAGAAAGACCGAAGTACATTGAGATCAATCATTACATTCCCCATGATGAAGTCCAAAAAAGGGAAAGTGGTTCTCCAATATACATCTCCACATATGAGCATATAAGAATACATTTTGGTAAAGCCTCTATCCAAGATGAAAGAGTTTGTCTACTCAAGCTGGAGCTCATGGAGATGACTTCCTTATTGAAAAAGGAAGAGATGACTCCCAGGTTGGGAGGGAGCATTGATGTGTTATTGATTTATGGATAGTCATTTTTCAGTTTGGAAAAATGGTCTAGGATGAGCAGTTCCTTTCCAGTTCAAAAAATGGTTTGAGATTTATGACAGATAGGCATTTTCCAGTTCGGAAAATGGTCCAGATCGAACGGTCATTTTCGTAATGAAAATGGTTAGATGGATTGTTGATGTACCATAGGCAACAATTTCCCATTGTGGTTAACATGGGGAATGGTCTAGGATAGTCTCTCTTCTTGACACTCACTCTTAGTAGTGGTAAGGAAGAGTGGTCCACCTCACCAGAAAGTCATTTTTTCGAAGCTCACAGTTGTGAGAAATTTCAAAGAATGGTCCATTTTGGAGGTTGGTGCAGGAAGTCATTTCCTTAGGAAATGGTCAGGATAGTCATTCCCTAGGGGAGATTCATTCTCTACATGTTTCACTTTGTTTAGTGTCGGAGGAATGGCCCAGATAGGTGAATGGTCTAGGTTCAACAATCATGGACAGACATTCCCTAGGGCAGACTCATTCGCTCCAGGTGGCACTTTTTTTAGTGTCGGAGGAATGTCCCAAGATAGGGAATGGTCCAGGCTCAGAAATCGGGACAATTATTCTTCCTTTCTTGAGAAGAATAGTCTAGATATCTCATCATTGATGTTTTACCTTCTAAGGTCATATGCTCTTCCATATCTCACAAATGTGAGCGGAAGAATGGCCCAAATAATTTAGTTTATATGATAACAATGTTTTATGTGCAGGTTCATATCAAATGATTGTGGTGGATGTGTTCCACTAACTATGACTATATGTCACTGATCAAATATCTGTGTACTACTTGGTGCGGTAGTGTAACGCTGGATTGTAGTTTTGTACTACTATGGATATACACAGTTGTGTTCTATTGAATGACATTATTCTGATTACCTTGAAGACTATCAGTAGTATTGGAAATGATTATCAGCTAGATGAATGATCAATGGACATAGATTTCCTAGATGGAAAATGGTTCAAGACATTTATTCTTCTAGGACATATGTCTAGATTAGAAGAATGGATCTTGTGTCACTTTGTGGAGTGAGTGAATTATCCAGCATCATGTCTGATTACTCAGATAGAGTATGGTTTCAAGAGATGATGCAGTTGATGACACTGATAGTGATGATGGTTCTCATGATGTAGTCATGAGATAGTCTATACGACTTTGTTGATGCTACCGGGAGAATGGTATGTTTGTTCTCAAGACCATTACCTTCAATACCTCCTTAGCTAGGAGGGGGTGTTTATATTATGGTAGCTACGGGAGGTATTTACCTCCACGTGTAAACCTGACAATAATGGAATATTTTGGGAAGAAAGAAGAAACCCTAATTAGTTGGCTAATAACCCTAGAAGACAAGTCGACTTAAGAGGATAACTTGTATTAGGTTATTAGCCTCCAAGAGAAGAATTCAAGTGAAGGAAATATTATATTCTAAGTAAATAAGCACTCAAAATGAGAAGTTAGCCTAGGAAGTTCGCGAGTTTTAATATAAATACAGGAGGTCAATCTTCATTCTAGCAGGCATTCTTAGAACTGTAGAAGCAGTACTTGTGTGTACTGCAGTTAGCCAGTTTGTTCGCAAGTTTGGAGGAGAGCTATCGTTGCATCTGCTGCAGCTAGCAGATTTCATTTTGGCTTGGACTATCTCTTGGTTATGGTTTGGACTATTTGATCATCTCTTGTTTGGTGCAATATCCTTGGAGAAAGATGCGCCACCCTTTGTTTGGCTATCTAGCCTAGGGTTTTCTTCCAGAATGATTCTCTGTCAAGGTTAAGGTTCTCAGATGGTGGATTCAGCCTATTGTTGGGTGACAATAGTGATATTCTCTATAGTAAAACGAGCACATCCATGATATTCTAACAGTGCCTTGTATCCATACTTGTTTTTTTTTAATATTGGAAGGTAATAGTTCGACTATATCAAAGATGAGATGGTTTAATAGATTTCAAGGAGTACAAATAGGAAGAACATGGTATCTTGCACATCTCCTTTTTTTGGATGACATCATCATTTTTTGCTACTTCTTGGAGACTAAGGGTCGACACTTCAAGGAAATTATAGATTTGTTCTCTGTAGCTACAAGTATGGTTATCAGCATAAACAAATATGCTATGTAATTTCCAAACTTTTAGGAGGACATAAAGAGGGTATTAATTGATGTTTTCACTTTCCTTGCCTTTGACTTGGATGAGGGGTTGAGATACTTAGGATAATTTTAAAATCCTAATAAGTATGTGATTTTATATTGGAAATGGTTATTGACCATGGTAGAAAGGAAAATAAATCTATGGTGTAATAGGTTGATTTTGAGGGGGAGTCATGATAAAATATGTCATTGAAGATATTTCGATATATTGGCATTTATTTGCCCATATTCCAAAATGTATTTTCACAAAAATTAGGAATTTTTTTTAACTATATATGGAAAGGGAGCAGTTAATTTCAAGGGTTTAATTTAGTAAAATGGAAAGTTGTGTCAATGTCAAAGTAGTGTGGTGGATGGGCCCTAAAGGATGTATGTATATTTGGGAAGGCACTAGTGTCAAAGTTAGTGTGGGTGTTCTTGTCTTGAGACATATTATGGTGAAGTATTCTAGTTGAAAAGAATATCCCCCCCATACAGTTCTTGATTGGATATGATGTAATCAAAAAATGCATTCACAATGTGTTGAATCAATGGAAATCTCTTATGCCGACTTTTCCTATTTTTAGGTAGTGTTTTTCCTAGAAGGTAGGTTTGAGAAAAAAATTTAGGATTGGTACATATTCTATTGTTGGATGTGGGAGTAATGTTTTTCTTTTAGAGGCTCTTCCTACCCACTTTAGACTATCAATACAATGTACTCTAAAAAAATAGGAGTTGAAAATCAAACTTTGATTTGGTGATAGAGTTGGTTGAGCACTCAAGATTTGTGTCTTGATATTCATTAGCATCATCTCTAGAAATTATATATCGCTGAATTGTGAAATGCACACATACACCTCTCAAAAGCCAAGGATGAACTAGTTTGGTCCTTTAATTCCTTTGGAGGACATTACTTAGAAACTTTGGGATATGAGGTAGTGTAGGATTTCAACCCTAAGGTTGGCCTTGGTGGTCAAAGGAAATTTGGAAGATTAAGGCCCCGTTTGATCCAAATGGATATTGGTGGCCACCCACCTTTTCCAACTGGCTCAAAACAGTTTTCTGACATTTTTGGCAATTTACTATTTTTAGCAGTTTTTACTTCCGGGGCCATTTTGAGGGCCTAAATGAAGGTTTTTTTGGATCGATCTCTTGAATGATAGATGAAGGCATTATTGAGCCCCAAAAATGAATCTCCTCTATGATACCTTTCCAACGAGCTATCACACGCCTAAAACAGAGATCGTATGCAAACGTTACGACCCCGGGAAGTTGATGTACTAGCTTACCCAAACGGGGCCCACATGACTTTTGGCATTTCATCTCCTAGGGTTAGGTTTTTGGATGTCTAGGATTTTTGACATTCTTGATTATTGTAAAAATGCCTTCATAACCTCATTGTAACCTTCTTCTTGCGAATTCTCACTACCGTCACATCTCTTCTTAGAGATAAGCCACCACCATTCCAGCAAGCTTGTTTCCGCTGCATTTTACAGTTTCATCTTATTTCGTTATTGAATAGAAAACTAGTTTTACTGTATCACTGTTATTTTGTGTTAAGCACCTGTTAATAATCTGTATTCATTTTGTTCTACTCATAAAATATGGATCAGTGGTATCAGAGCAGTCTGCTCCTTGTCGTCTTAATGCATGTCCCCAACGAGGTCGGAGTATAAAGAGTTGGGTCTTGAGCTTGTTTCTCTTGAGGACAGAAGCTCTCGCACGCCCAAGCGACCTCCCATGGTAGGAGAAAATAAATATGACAAGATAGGGGATCCTTTCAAACTGTTTATTGAGGAATCCCTCATGCAACAAAGGAACGTGATGATGGATAGTTTCGCGCAAATCCTTTGGCAACTACCAACAGGCGATGCATCTTCTTCGAATGGAGGCACCGCCCCCTTCAAGGTACAAATAAACTTTAATATTTCTATATTAGAAGGTCATATAGACGCAGATGCTATAGACAAGTGGTGGGATCTACTAAAAGGGTATTTTTCTATTCATAAATTTTCGAATAGAGAAAAGATTACTTTTGCACTCCTCAAAGTCGTTCCCCATGTCAAAGATTGGTGGGAAACTTTCTGTGAGCAAAAGGAAATAGAGGAAACCTCATTATTTTCAGTCATGGCTACCTGGGAATCCTTCATGGATGCTATTAAGGAACAATACTACCCTGTCGGAAGTTATGATGACCTGTATACCAAATGGACCACACTGCGACAAGAAAGAGACCAAGCAGTGCAAGATTTCACAAATATCTCCCATACCTTGCACACCAAGTTGGGTATCAAAGATTCAGAGCGACATCTGGTGCTCAAGTATCACGATGCTCTACATAGATACATCCAGACTGAAATGGAATTTCTAGACATCTCATCCTTGGGCACGACCTACCGATATGCCGTCAAAATCGAGCAGAAGCTCAAACAAAAGACACGGCAATTTGGGCCTGGGAACCCCTCACAAAAAAGGCCAGGAAAGGGCAGAACCAACCCACCGAACAAAGGACAGAGCAAAGATGTATAGTATCAATACAACCAGTACAAGACGCAAGCAAAGAAGGACACCGAAAAGACAAATAAAGATACTGGGAAGTGGTGCGACTTCCATAAGAGCCCTTGGCATAACACTGTTGACTGTCGCTCAAAGCAGTCGTTGGTGGACAAAGTGAAAGCCTCTGAATCAGATGCAGATTCTAACTCCGAGACAGAACTAGAAATGGGAATATGGATCATTGACGCAGAACCCAGAACCACCGTTGCTACCACCAAGATCTAGCCTGGTGAACCAGACGAGCCAGAAGAAGGAGAGCACCTCTTCCATTCATAGATGTGGGTAAAAGGCACCCCGCTACACTTCATCATTGACGGCGGTAGCCAGAAGAACCTCATCTCAGCAGAGGTCCTCAAGCGGCTGGCCATGCCAACAATGTCGCACCCACAATCCTACACCATTGGATGGCTCTACCAAGGAAGTGATCTCCATGTCGGCCAACAATGTCGACTGTCATATGGCATCAAGCCCTTCAAAGACGAGGTATTGTGTGATATTGCTCCTCTTGAATTTTGTGATGTTCTTTTGGGCCAACCTTATTTATGGAAATTTCATGCTATATATGAGTCTAGGCCTCGTAGTGTTATTATTACTTTGAACAGGATACCTGAGGTAGTCCCACCTAATGCTATTTCCTTGATCTCTACTAAGCAATGCAGGAAGTTCATCTCTCAGATGGGGAAGTTTGTCTTCTTCATGATTTGCTCTCAGAATAAGAGAAATATCGTGGCCACATCCAAGGTCTCTGCGGCTGACCTCTCAACACAGCAGAAGCAAGTAGATAAGGTCGTGGAAGAATACTCAGATATCTTCCCCTCACCTACAAGGGTACCTCTGCACTGCCAGGTCAAGCACCCCATTGATCTGACCCTGGGCGCACCGCTGCCCAATGGGCCAGTCTATCATCGCTCTTTGTTATAGAATGAGGAGATTAAGAGACAGATCCAAGAACTGCTCCAAAAGGGGCACATACACCCTAGCTCATCACCTTGTGGAAGCCCAATCATGCTGGTACAGAAGAAAGATGGAACCTGGTGACTCTGTATTGATTATCGGGCTCTGAATAAAATCACTGTCAGAAACTGGTACCTGATTCCTTGAATCGATGACCTCCTTGATCAACTCACGGGGGCCAAATACTTCAGTAAGATTGATCTAAAGTCTGGCTACCACTGGGTCCTAATAGAATAGACAGATGTATGGAAGACCGCCTTCAAGTCAAAGGAAGAACTTTTTGAATGGTTGGTCATGCCCTTTCGTTTGAAAAATGCTCCAGCCACTTTCATGAGGATGATGGACGATATCCTGCGACCATTCACCAATGCTTTTGTAGTGGTGTATCTGGATGAAATTCTAATTTATAGCAAGACTTGGGATGAACACTTGCAGCATATTCAACAGGTTCTGCACACCCTGCGGCAGCACAAGCTATACTCCAACCTGGAAAAATGCTCCTTCGGCATGGACAAGGTCCATTACGTGGGCTACATCATTGATCATCATGGTGTACATGTGGATCCAACCAAGATCCAAGTCATCCGTGACTGGCTAGCCCCAACAACACTCACTGAGCTTCGGAGCTTCTTGGTGTTGTTGGGAAAAATACCCTACGAACTAGCAAACTAGGGTCAGACTTGCGTGCAGATTTTGACCGTAAAGAAATTACTTTTTAACCTACAACCAAAAACTTAAACCCCTCTTTCATATTACATGCATGGAGAATGAATACTAACCTTATTACCGGCGTTCGATGAAGATCCTCCATTGCGCTTTGACCACTTGCTTGCGCTGCTCCTTCCAAAGATGACCTACAATCAAGACAAACAACTATGCATGCATGCTACTTCTCTACTCAAGGGTTAGAAATTAAGCATAAATTAACCAAACCATAGATAACTCATGCACTGGGATGGGAAAATTATTCTTTTATTATTTGAAAAATTAATCAACTTACAATCAAAGTCAAGACTGGCCACCACTCCTTAATCCTGATTCTGGGCTCCTCTTCTTCTGTCCTCCAACTGCTTTGCGTTAAATATCCTTTGGCATGAAGAAAGGATAAAGGGTTGGGACAATGGATTACGTAAATGGGCAGAGTTTCTTTGCTATATTTTTTCCCCTTCCAAATGGTACCCCTACCCCTTCGTTTATAGGCTAGAAGGAGCTAGGGTTTTGGACGAACCCTCGGCCATGCATGGCCGAGATTTTCAGTTAACTAACCCATAGCTTTTTGTTCCGTCGAAAAATTTCCTCTTTTCGTGCTTTGTTAGGTACACGCGGGATGTAGTGAGCCAGCCAGCGTGCACACGCATGCAGTAATGGGTTAGGGCACGTGGGCCTTGACACAAGAGGATTTCCAAAGAGTTGTTCAGCAGATGTTTTGGCAATGAAGGGATATGAGTTAGCCTGATGCCAGGTAAGCATGTGTGGTGCAATTTAGGGTTATAACACTTGGGACTTGCTAATTTCTACCACAGGTTTGTGTTGGGTTTCTCCCATATTGCATGGGCCCTCAACCAAATAAACAGGGGTGGTGGTAAGGCGAAATTTGCGTGGATCCAGTCCCAACAACAAGAGTTCGATGATTTGAAGCAGCGCTTGTGCTCAGCCCCGGTAATTTCACTACCAGACTTGCAACATCCCTTTGAGATCGAGACAGATGCTTCAGACTATGTCGTGGGCACCGTTCTCACTCATCACGGCCACCTCGTGGCCTATCATAGTGAGACACTGTCAGATATTCTCTGTAAGTACCCTAATTACGACAAAGAAATGTACTCCATTGTGCAAGCATGTCGCCAATGGAGACATTACATTCTTGGGAAGGAGATAGTCATCCACACTAATCATAAGCCACTGCAGTTCATGTGGACACAGCGAAAACTGCAAAATGACTGCCATCAAAAGTGGTCCACATACTTGCAGCAATTCCACCTCAACATCAAGTATAAAACAGGAAGCACCAATCGCGTCGCTGATTACCTCAGCAGACCGCCAGTCACGGAACTCACCACGGTGCTAGACTCTTGCGGCTATGAGACATCTGGATGGCCCCAACTCTATGAGACAGACCCTAACTTCGCCACCACCTACCAAATGTTGGGTGAAAATACAGTTGTCGATAATTTCCATCTTCAGGATGGGTTGTTGTGTTGTATGGGCCATATCTGTGTTCCATCAAGTGAGCGAGCGAAGCTGATCTGGGAAGCCCACTACAGTTGGGTGGCAGGACACTTCGACGTCAAAAAGACAGTGGCGATGCTACAGAAACATTTCTACTGGCTGAAACTTTGATAGGAGGTCGGCAAGTATATCAGGTCCTGCACTGCCTGCGTTATTGCCAAACTGGCCACTAAGAAACAGGGCTTGTACACCCCTCTTCCTACTCCTGACAGGCCATGGGAATCCATCTCAATGGACTACATGTCAGGCCTCCCATCCACCAAGTGGGGAAATGACTGTGTTTTTGTGGTTGTTGATCGCATTTCTAAGATGGCGATTCTGGTTGCCTGGAAGAAGAGCATCACAGTAGAGGCCACTGCCAAGCTCTTCTTTGAATGAGTCTGGGTACATTTTGGAATCCCACAAACCATTTTCTCATATCAGGATAGTCGATTTCTTAGCACATTCTGTTCGAGCCTCTGGTCACTGCTGGACACCAAGCTCACCAAATCCACGACCTTCCACCCCCAGACAGATGGCCAAACCGAGGTTGTAAATCAAATGATTGTGCATATCCTTCGCATGTATAATTCAAAGAACCCTCACACATGGGATGAGAGCCTTCCTTATGTCCAGCATAGCTACAATCAAGCCTTGCATAGCTCAATCGGCCACAACCCCTTTCAAGTGGGGTTGGGATTCCAACCATTGGGTCCCATAGATGGTGCACTTCCCCTTGCGGTCACCTCGACTAACTCATCTCCTGCTCCAACTGAAGCTGACAAAGCCACCCGGTTCATTGAGCAGATCCAACACATTTTCCAATAGGTTCAGGATATCCTACAGATGTCCAATGACAAGTACAAACAACGCCATGATCAACATTGGGTGCCGCATAAGTTTCAGGTGGGCGACAAAGTTTGGTTGCACTTGCAGAAAGAATGCCTTACAGGACCCCATCAGAAGCTTCGCCCACTCCGTTATGGACCGTACACTATCACCAAGGCCATGGGAGATAATTCTTTTGAGCTCAACATTCCTCCTTTCCTTTGCCTACACCCAGTGTTCAGCGTGGATCTCCTTCACCCTTATTTCCCACCATTATTGGTCACCTCAGAAGTAGCAGAACAACTGAAACCAACAAAGCTCAACCCCGACTGCATACAACAGGCATCCAATGATCAGATTGTGTATAGATATATCAAGGGCACTCGACAACAAAGGATCCAGCTTTATCAAGTTGTCAAAGCAAGGCAGCTCCTGCACCAAGGCAAGTAGCTCACCTGGGGCCAAATTCAGCAGAAATTTCCTCATCTAATGGGGGACCTCAGCGCAATGGAGACCATTGCTTCCTAAGGAGGGAGGATTGATCCATATGGATATCGGTGGCCACCCACCTTTTCCAACTGGCTCAAAACAGTTTTCTGACATTTTTGGCAATTTACTATTTTTAGCAGTTTTTACTTCCGGGGCCA
>ML779973.1:378576-391492 GCA_009831015.1 Picea engelmannii
AATATTCTTTGCATATGATAAACTTATGCAATCCAAATAATATGCAAGTCAATGAATAACTTATAATAACATAGAATTATGCACATGCACAACATAACATAATTAACCACATACAATTACATGTTACTCAAACTAAAAGCACATAATATAAATAATACTTATCATTGTTTTTAGATTTCTGTGGTGAGTATTTTTGAAGTTGTTTGCCGGATAATCCACAGTTGGTGTCATTTTTGTCAACGTTTCGAATCCGAATCAGGATTCATCATCAGGACGATTAGTCCTGATGATGAATCCTGATTCGGATTCGAAACGTTGACAAAAATGACACCAACTGTGGACCTGATGATGAATCCTGATTCGGATTCAAAACGTTGACAAAAATGACACCAACTGTGGATTATCCGGCAAACAACTTCAAAAATACTTATCATTAATGAAAACATTGACTAGTTGCAGACCTTAGATATTCCACCCAGTCATAGACTTTGTTGTTCTATCTCTCTCAACAACAAGTCACCCCTAAGATGGGGATATGACTCCACCAAGGAAAATGATAACTAATCCAACTAGTTCTAAGAGTCGGTACAAACAATGGCTATGCCAAGGTATTAAACTCCAAAAATCCAATAGTAATTCCAACCACACTCTCATCCCTGTCATCTTGTACAACCTAATGAAGTGTATCCCCTTCTCTGATCTAAAGTCCCTCAGGGTATCCTAGTTCCCTTACAAGGCTCCAGTACAGGTTGGGCAAGAATTCGTATAGTTTCATCTCCATGAACCCCAACTACTGTAATGGAGTCTCCATACCCCCTCTAGGCCCCACACCAAAGGAAACCTATCCCTGAGAATTTCCCCTCCAGGGCTCCAGCCTTTCCCCAAGGTAACCCAAGGGGAATCATTCACCCAAATACACCTAGGGTTCTTAAGGTTCACAAAGGAGCAAGGTCACAAATCACCCCCTAGCTCACACCCCACATGCAAAGGTAACAATGACAAAGAATAATCATAATGGATGAATTTCTCACTAATCCCAAAGTCTATATATGCATGTTCCATTTTTGACAAGTGGAAACTAAAGAACTCTTTTCCTACCATTTGGGAACTTAGGATATAATCATGTACTAATACTTATGACTAAGGAATATAATGTAATATTCCTTGGCTTAAGCCCCTTGGCTTAAGCCCCTTGGCTTAGCCCCTTTCCTTAATCCCTTATCCCCCTTTCCCACTCATGGAGTCCTAGCTCCCCATACCCTTTTTTCTGACTTGGTCTATATCCATGATGTATTTTATTAAGTATATGAGTGTGTTTACATTTTACAATGCTAGGCTCACCGACCTTTCATCATATAGACTCTCCAGCTTAATATCACATAGGCACCTTGGCTGAAAACATATATACACAGACACTTTGAGCCAAAATATCCTGGCTCACTAGCCTATAAAAACATAAGTACATTTACACATTTACATGATGGGGATCAACCTAGGGCTATTACATATGTAATCGAAGTGAAGGTATGCTATAAACATATCTCCCGTCTTACTATTCACAAGCACCTTCAAAAAATCTCATTTTTCAAAATATTACTATAGGGATTGAATCACATGGATCTTATATGCATAGGTCAAGCGAAGTTTTAGTACTTTTATGCTAATTCCTTTCTTCTCCACAGGTGGACTAAGTCTCTAGTGAAGCGATAATCCTTCTATGCTAGATGCAAGGAGCTTCTATCACCACTATCTTGCATAGATAAATTAATAAGGATGTTAGAGAAATAAAAAATGGAATTATATAAATTTAGTATGCTATAAACATGTGACCCATCTTACTATTCTTGAGCACCCTCAAAAACTCGCATTTGTCAAAATATTATTATAGGGATTGAATCACATGCATCTTATATGCATAGGTCAAGCGAAGTTTTAGTACTTTTATGCTAATGCCTTTTTGATCCATAGGTTGACTCAGTCTCCAGTGAAGAGATAATCCTTCTATGCCAGATGCAACAAGATGCTATCACCATTATCTTGCCTAGCTAAATTAATAAGGATGTTAGAGAAATAAAAAATGGAATTATGTGCAAATAAGGACTCTTGCTCGGGAGCTATGCAACTTTTAGGGTTTTTTAATGCTCCTGATTCCCGGCTTCCCAGACCTTCTCTAACTCCCTTGGTACATGTTGATTGCCTCATCCCTGTAGCTCTGACAACCTCAGAAGAATGGGAACAGAAGGGAGGGAGAAATCCCCCCCCTACTATAACGTCATTGCCAATGATACAGATAACTCGTGAGCATGTCGACCATCCTTTGAGCTACCATCGCACTTATGAGACTGATATATGTAGGAAGAAATGGATATAAGAAAAGAATCAAACATGGATGTTGAGTCCTCGCATCCAAAAGTAGCTCGGGCGTGGATACTTGGTAAAGGTATCCCTCAAGCCCCCGTTGTGCCCAGGTATGTCATCAAAACCACCAATATAGGGGAGCATACGCAATTCATGCGAGACCATGCCCTCATAGGAAAATTCCTAGGTCTCTGGCCCTCAGAAAAGGACCTAGCTTGCTAGATCAAGGCATGGTGGAACCCCAAGGGATACTATGAGCTCTAGTTGAGCTTGAAAGGTTTCTTTACAGTAATATTCTACAACCTAGAGGACAAGGACAAGATCTTTGAAGGGGGGCCATATTTCTACAACTCGGTTGACCTCTACCTACACTTCTGGACAGACCGCTTCTTCCTAGAAAAGGAAAACTTTGCATAAGCACCGGTATGGATTCACCTCTATTCCCTACCCCAAGAGTTCTGGTTAGAGGAAATTTTACTAGGCATAGGCAATACCCTGGGTAAATATGTCAAATCTTCTGAAGCTACCAAACAGATAAAATACACCTCTTATGCAAGGATATGTGTCTATATGAACATCTCCAAAGCTCTACCAGGCACTGTTACATTAGAATACCAAGACGATGAATGGCCCCAAACCATAGACTATGAACACATCCATTTCAGATGTTGGAAATGCCATGAACATGGACACCTTTTCAGAGATTTCCCTCTCAATGCCCCCCCCAAGAGGGAAGTTGAAGAGAAACCAAAGGAAGGATTTACCCATGTTCAAAATCAAAGGAGACAAGCGCAGAAGAAGCCCACAACCAACAATGGAAAAAAGAAACCAAATAATAATTCATTTGAAGCCCTCAACCACCTCCCAGGAGCAGAAGAGGTGGAAAACCCCACAAGACCGCGGGGAAAGATCTCAGCAAGCAAAAGGAAGATCATCCGTCACAAGAGTATGAAACCCCAAAAAACCAAGCAGATCCACAGACTCATCCAGTCTTAGGGAAAGAACCAAAAAGAGAGGAAGACACAGTCATGGAAATCGATGAGCAGGACCTAGCAGAAATCGACCTAGACAAGTTAGAGGAAGAACTCAACAAGAAGGATCTCCAAACGTTACCAGAGGACCAAATGAGGAAAGTTCACAAAGTATTTATGGACTCATCAGTAGGGGCTACATCTAGGTTGGGGATCAGAACAGACCCAAACCAATATCCAAGAAAACACCCAAAAGAAAACAAGTGAAGGGGTAGAAAATCGGCTCATCAGCTAATAAAGGAGGCGAGAAATTATATGATCAACTCGGGACATATTCACAAGCTCTCAGAGAGATCCTTTTCCCACCCACCAAATTGTTAACTATGAAGATCCTCACCTGTAATATCAGAGGCCTTAATGGAAGATCCAAACAAAGGATTCTTCGAAACTACATCAAAATGGAAGACCCTGATATATTCCTGATACAAGAGACAAAATGTGCAGGGAAAAATGCAAAAGATATCATCAAAAGATGATGGCGCAACTGTGAATCCTATCAAATGGACTCAAAAGGGGATTCAAGAGGCCTGGTCATCCTATGGAATCCTGCTACAGTAATCCTTGATCAAGGCCTCTCCACGCAATGCACCATCACAACGCATTATAGAGCCATTGGTTCAGACAAGGAGGGAATGATCACAAATGCCTATGGACCGCAGAATAGCCAAGACAAATACCTATTTCTTCAGAACTTGGCTTACCTAGGTTCTTTAGCAAAAGGAAAGTGATGGATAATAGGGGGCGACTTCAACATGATTCTCACACTAAAGGAGAAACGAGGGGGGGGGGGAGTTCCTGGAACAGGACAATGCAAAATTCTAGGAACTCATAGAAAACCTCAGATTGGTAGATATTGAGAATGGAAACGACACCTACACCTGGACCAACAAAAGATCAGGTCACCAACAAATAACATGCAGGCTTGATCGCTTCCTCATATCAAAAACCCTCCTTCTGGAAGGTCCCCTAGTAGATTCCACCATCCTCCCGAAGGCAGGCTCGGACCATTGGTTGGTTCAGCTCTGGGTTGACACTATGGCTAACCCAAAGCTTAAACCCTTCAGATTTAAGAAATTTTGGCTCTCCCATCCATATTTCTAGGAGCTAGCCCATCACTCGTGGAGCACTACGGAAACATAGAAAGGTACCAAAATGCATTTCTTCCAGCAAAAACTCAAATATTTCAAACAACAGGTGCACAAATGGAACAAAGAAGTCTTTTGGAAAATTTTCCAAGAAAGGAAAACGCTAGAACAAAATCTAGAGAACCTTCAGGGACAAATCATTCATGGAGGATATACAATCACTTAGCAACATCAGGAGAATGAACTCAAAAGGCAACTAGAAGAAAGACACAAGTAGGAAGAAATTATGTGGATACAAAAATCACGGGTTCAATGGCTCAATGAGGGAGAGAAAAACACCAAATTCTTCCACCATTCCATGATCCGTAGATGCCTCATCAATCACATCACAAAGCTGGATGACTCGCAAGGCAACACCCTATTAAATCATCAGGAAATAATGCACGAGCTGACAGACTTCTACAAGGAACTCCTCTCAGAACCCAATGTGGACCGCACCTCAGAAATAGAGAGGGTGACCCAAAATATCCCAACTATAATCACCCAAGAACAAAATGAGGCCCTCATGACACCAATAATGCAAGTAGAAGTGGATCAGGATATTCAGGAGCTACCCATAGGCAAGGCTCCAGGTCCATATGGTTTCACAATAGACTTCTTCCACTCTTGTTGGCCTATGATAAGGGAGGAAGTGTGGCAGCTGGTGGAGGAATCACACAGCTCAGGCATAGTTCTTCCAGCACTAAATGCCACTTTCCTCACTCTAATTCCCAAAGAAGAAAGGGTCATTAATCCAAAGAACTTCAGACCCATAGCTCTTTGTAGTGTGATCTACAAAATCATTTCCAAGGTCATCACTCTAAGACTTAAACCAATTCTCCCCTTCACCATCTCCAAGGAGAAATCGAGATATGTCGAAGCAAGGAAAATCATGGACAATGTCATACTTGTCCATGAAATCATTCACTCGCTCAAAATCCCCCGCTCCAGGTATGCTTCTAAAACTTGACCTTTCAAAAGATTTTGAAAAATTAAGTTTGCAATACATGAAACCTCTTCTATTGGCTTTTGGTTTCAACAAGGATTGGATTTCTTGGATAATGAACCTCATTTCCTCAACCTTTTTCTCGATCCTCGTCAATGGTGTCCCCTCTTAGCCCTTCTCCCCCTCAAGAGGAATAAGGCAAGGCGACCCTCTCTCCCCTTTCCTTTTTTTCATAATGGCTGAAGGTCTAGGACGCTATATCAAGGCCTCAATTCAAAATGGATCCCTCTAAGGCATCCCTCTTCATGGGTTACAACTAGTAGCATCCCATAGACAATTTGTCGATGACACACTGCTAATGAACACCCCCACCACACAAGAAGAAATTAAACTAAGTTCCATCCTCTCTGACTTCAGTGAAGCCTCCAGCACCACCTTTAATCTTTCCAAATCACAGCTCTTCTTTTTTAACACTCCTGTAGCAATCCAACAAAACCTTTCTCAACTTATGAATACCCCTGTTTTCACTCTACCCTCTCACTACCTGAGACTCCCTCTCTCTGATTCAACAACCAGAAACATCTCATGGGATTCCCTCCTACTCTCCATCACCAACCATCTTAGGAACTGGACCTTTCACTCCATCAACCTCCTAGCCATATTGGTTCTCTTAAAGTCAGTCCTCCAAGCCATCCTATCTTACCTCTTCTCATCCCTAGCTGGCCCCCATTCTATCATAAAGAAAATAAGGAATCTGCAATGAAAATTTCTATGGCATGGACACAACCCGAACAAAAGATGGGCCCTTGTCAGCTGGGACAAGGTCTGCAAGCCCAAATATTTAGGTGGTATGGGCCTTCAGGACCCTGGAAAATTAAATAGCATCATGGGAGAAAGAATTTGGTGGAGATGTCTCAAAACACCAACAGAGATCTGGGCAAAACTATGGAAATGCAAATATGCCCCAAAAACGCATCAAAATCAACTCATAAGAATGCAGGAGAAAATTCAAGGCTCCAATATCTAGAATGCAGCCTAGAAAAACCAGCCACTCATACAAGAACATGCCTTCCGGGAAGTTCTCAATGGACAAAATGCCCTATTCTGGATGGATTCCTCGCAACAAATGTTGCCCCTATAATTGGAAGAAAATCTACAATCCTACAAAAATCACATTCAAGATCTAGCCACTCTCAAAGTGGCAGATTTGTGGACAGATAACCCTAGCATCTCTCCTCGATGAAGATGTAAATCTACTCATCAAGAACTCCAAGTGGCAACGGATTGTGACCTACAACACTGGAAACAAGCTACAACCCAAAGGCGAATCCAGAAAAGTACAGACCAAGACATTCTCATATGGGGATACACACCTCATGGAAGCTTCACTCTCAAGGAGGGATACACCCTTCAGGAGAAATTCCATAACCTTTAGAAAGATAACATATAGACAACAATATAGAAATCAAAACTTTGGCCCAAAATCTCTACTTTCCTCTGGTTTCTACTTCAGAACAAGATCTTAACCTGGGACAATCTTAAAAAACGAGGGTTCATCGACCCCTCGATCTGCCATCTCTGTCATCTCCAGGCAAAAACCATGGAGCACATCTTAAATAATTGTCCACTTAGTAAGAACATCTAGAACTAGGCCACTCAGTTCATTAGAAGAACCAAACAAATTAAAAACAACATCACAAGCATCATCAGAGACTGGGGCTCTGGATCCTTCAAAATCCCTATCCTAAACAGAACCTGACAACTCTTACCAAGCTTCATAGTTTGGAAACTATGTAAATAAAGAAATAGAAGAATCTTTCACTCCCATCCATCTCATCCCACCCTCCTCTGGAACACAATCCTCTTGCATCTCTAGGAAACTCTTCAATTGCAATCATGAACCAAGGAAGACTTCCCAACTGACCCAAGTGAGCTCTCACTCCTCAACTCTTGGGGCTTCTCATTTGCACACTCCACGCCTCCTCAACAGCCCCCCCATTTTTCAAAATTCCTCAATCCCTCTAAGTGGCTCCTCCATCCGCAAGGCTTCCATAAGGTCAAATTTTATGGTGCATCAAAAGGAAATCTAGGACACTCGGGCTATGGCGCGGTCATAAGAAAAATCTTAGGCCAAATTCAAAGTCTCATCACAGAAAATCTTGGATGCGACACCAACAATTCTGCAGAGCTTTGGGGTCTTATCAAAGGAGTGCAAATGGCACTAGATCAAAACCTCAACTGTCTGATCATTGAAGGAGACTCCAAAATCATAATAGAATTGGCAACAAAAATCCTGAATGGAAGAGATCCAAGGAAAATCACACCCAGTTGGCGCCTCCTTGGCCCTCTTTATAGCTTCCAGGCTCTTCTCAAACCCTCTCTTACTCTAATCCCTTCACACATTCAACGAAGTGCAAACAAAGTTGCGGACAGATTAGCCAATGCAGGGGTTGAATCTATGTAGTAGATCATTCTCCATGATTCCAGGCAGTCCCAAAGCTCACCCCTCTGGCTCCAATGCGAGGAGCTTGCTCAGTTGGATGGCCCTAATCTAGACAGGATGCCACCTTTGTCTACTTAGAATCTCTTCCAAGTCAGTAATGATCAGAAGCTCAGGAGCGAGCGCAAAAGAACATAAGTTGGCAGTTGATTTAGGGACCTCGACAATCGAGAGTCAGGAGCACGGAGGTTGTTATTTCCCAAATTCATGAAGTCGCGAAAATCGAGAGAGGATCTGGATCGTTGATGCTCGAGGTGATATGAACCGTCGATCGGGTCCCACTGATCGAACGCGAGAAATTTTCAGGAACTCAGGTTTGGAGCATGGAGGGAGTTGTCTACCAAAGTCGTGAAGTCACGAAACACAAAATCGTGAAATGCAAGAGTAGATCTGGATCGTTGGTGCTAGAGGAAATCTCAACCATAGATCTGGATCGTTGGTGCTAGAGGAAATCTCAACCATAGATCTGGACCCATTGATCTGATACGAGAAAGTTTCGAGAATTCGGGTTTCGGGAGTTCGGAGCATGGAGGGAGCTGTCTCCCCAAGTCGCGAAACGCGAAAATGCGAGAAAGGATCTGGACCGTTGGTGCTAGAGGAGACCTAAACCGTCGATATGGTCCCATTGAGCGGACATGAGAAAATTTCAAGAACTCGGCAATCAGGAGTTTGAAGCATGGAGGAAGCTGTCAGCCCACGTCATGAAGTCACAATACGCGAAATTGTGAAGTGGGAGAGCGGATCTAGATCATTGATGCCCAAGGAGATCTGAACCACCGATCTGGTCACATTGATGTCAAACAATTTTGTAAGCCGATAGGTTGCGAGCATTTTTGTAAGCAGATAGGATGCGGGCATCTTTGTCAGCAGATAGGTTGCAAGCATATTTGTAAGCAGATAAGATGCAGACAATTTTGTAAGCAAATAGGCTACAAGCATCTTTGTAAGTAGACAGGATGCAGGGCTTTTGTAAGCTCTCAGCTAGAATTAATATAAAAATCCACTTTTTATTCACACAAAAAAAATGCAATTATATAAATTTAGTATGCTATAAACATGTCTCCCATCTTACTATTCCCGAGAACCTTCAAAAACCCTCATTTGTCAAAATATTATTATATGGATTGAATCACATGGATCTTATATGCATAGGTCAAGTGAAGTTTTAGTAATTTTATGCTAATGCCTTTTTGCTCCACAAGTGGACTAAGTCTCCATTGAAGCAATTATCCTTCCATACCAAATGCATCACCACTATCTTGCCTAGCTAAATTAATAAGGATGAAAAATTAAAAATGCAATTATATAAATTTAATGATGATTTTTTTTAATTTTTTATTATTTAAATTATTTATTTTTTCCATAAATATAGGAAAAAATGGAACACATTGACTATTAAGTTATGTGGCCATTTTGTATTCAATAAGAATTTTTATTTTTTTTTCATTTTTCAAAAACTGAAATGTAATAAATAATTTTCCAAAACATAGTTATCCATCCAATACCATTAATACAAAGTCAATGACTATTAAATCGTTTAAGATAGCAAATTAATAAGTAAATAGTTACTCAGAAATTATTTTATAGTGGGAGAGAAAATTTAATAAACAACAGATCTTTGGAATCATTGATTTAGATAGCTAATTTAATGAACAAATATTCTCACAGCAAAACATAGAATACTTGGCACAGATCGGCCATTAAAAGAATAATATTTGCATTGAAAAATAGAAGTATCTAAATACAAATAAAACCTCAAATCCTTTGATCTGTTTTACAATGAATCTCCTCAACAATCTTCCCAAAACCTTGAGCTCTGCCAATTGAGAAAAGAGCTGCAATAGTGCAATCTTTCACTCCAGAGACAAAGATTGGATTTTGAAAAGCAAATCCCCACAACTTAGATCTGAGTATTACCTCTACTGCTACAGCTAAATTCTCTTTACAAGAGTGCTCAGAGTATCAAAACTGCAGGTAAGAGTTCCTATCCATCTATTTTGGAGCGGCAAATTCTCTTCTCCTTTCCTGCTGGATCAATCTATTTGCTTCACGATTTCTTTGTCTCATCCTTTCCAACATATCTCCAACAAAAGCAATCAAGTCCCAAAATAAAATCAATTGATTTGCTCATCAAAATAACAAAATTGGAAAAACAAACTCTCAAACTAAAATCTAATTAAATAAATAAATTAAAAGAAAATTGTGCTTCCAATTGCTTTATGTGGAAATTTGATTAGCTTTTGCAAACATATGGAAATAAGTTTTCCACATCAGTTTCTCCAAACCAATTAGATTTCTCAAAATTAAAACTCATCAAACTAATTTTTTGTTGCAATTTCGCGGCCTCCGTTTCAGCTAAGTTTTTGGGCAATTAAATGTTCAGATTTGCTGGAGTTAATGCCTCCATATTATTCTCCCTGGAAAGAGATTTCCAACGATCTCTGGCTTGCTCAATTTGGCCCAATAAAACTTAAGTTATGCTCCGTCAAAGTTGTCCTGTCCTGTCAAAATTCAAAAAACTTGTTGGAAATTTAAATGATTGCAGTTGTTGGAAAGCTAGCCACGAAGGGCACGCTTTGAAGCCATCACAACAAGGAAAAGGTGAAAATGTCACAAAATATATAAAATAATGCAAAATAAGAGTGATTTACCCAAAATTTACATGGAGGGTCTCTATATTAAAATAAAGATTTTGTCTTTCAATTTATCAAAGTTTCATAACATGAATAGTTACACAATTTGAGATTACCAAGGCTCATGGAAAGTTGAAATTTAAAAAAATTCGATGACATGAATTAGTTTATATGTGTGTTAATATCCAAATCCTACAAAAATGTATTAATATACATAAATACCTATCCTAGCCATCTAGGTATTTGAGTGTAGATATCTTCACTTAAATTCACTTTGCTTCCAAAAATAACTTGTAGAATCTTTTAAATACCTATCCTAGCCATCTAGGTATTTGAGTGTAGATATCTTCATTTAAATTCACTTTGCTTCCAAAAATAACTTGTAGAAACTCTTAAGCTTAAATTTATAGCTCATTTCTTTGTCTTGGTTGTGTGGATTGAAATACCACATGTCACGTTTCTTGAAACTCTATCAAGCTAGTTGCTAAATTCCTCTTGTAGAATATCTTAAGCTTAAATTTATGGCTCATTTCTTTGTCTTGGTTGTGTGGATTGAAAGACCACATCTCAAGCTAGTTGCTAAATTCCTTTTACAAATGTGAAAAAATATTTTCAAATTTCTTGTTTTTTTATTCTATATCATCTTCCCTAAGATCATTCACTAAAATAAAATTGAAGACTATAAAACACCATTAATCAAATAGACAATTTTAATAAAATTTGACTACACATCTCACAATAAAACACCAAACACCATTAATCAAATAAACAAAATTCTAATAAAACTTGATTACACATCTCACAATAAAAGTTGTACACGAGTTTGTCATATTTTTAATAGGCATAAATATGTGATTTTTTTTTATTTTATTTTAAAAATATATATAATTTCTAACACTTCCAAAACCAAAAGTACGGTGGTTGGCATTAAATTAATGTTCAATTCCTCTCTAAACAAATCTTTTGGCACCTATACATGATGAAGGAAAGAAATGTGCACTTGGAAGAATTCTTGGACTCGATCTCCATAAGATATTGTTTAATTGCAGTATGAAAATTTTCATAAGAGAAAGCTAATGAAAGTGGGCATTTTGTTAATGTTGTGATTTAATGTTTTTTTGTTAATCACTTTATGTGTTCAAAAAAAATTATTTTTATGAAATATTAAGTAGTTACAATTAAAAATGTTTTGATAAAATATTATTTAGTTATAATAGGAATTTGAATGACTATTAAAAGTGGGTATTTTATTATATATATTTTTCATTAAAAACAAAAAAAAAAAAAAATTAATGGATTATAACTCAAATTATTTATGTTTTTTGTAGTTTTGGTTTAGCAATATGAAAAATTTATATACAATCTTGTTCAAGTAATGCTACTTAGTCTTGCAAAAAAAGAAGTTATCTTTTTTCTTTCTTCTTTAAAAGCAACTTATAGAATATTAGTTTGTGTGGCTTAGGAAGCATATGGCTTTGGAAGAACCTATATAATTTTGGTTTTCTATAGGAACGTCCCACTACATTATGATATGAAATTAAAGTGTCATTTAGATTGCTAGGCACTCAATTAAGTACCAATGCACCAAACACGTCAAGATTTATATGCATTGTATCTAAAATCTTATTGTCTTTACCTACTATCATACAAAAGATCAAATTTTTTACATCATCATAAATCCCTTGACAGAGGCCAAGTTTCTTTATCTTTGATCTATATTAGGATTCAAGGAAGTTGTCATTGAGGATGGATAGTATATAATGCTTCCTTCCTTATCCTTAAGTGATTTTGTAAATTATTGTTTCTTTATAAGCTAATCATAAGGGGGGCTATTACGATAATATAAATTATGGGATTGATTAAGATAATCATGGTCTTACATACTCTAATCATGTGTGTTTCTTAGTATGTTTCCTAGTATTCACAAATGATATTATCCTCATAATTCAATTTATTATTGAGTGATCTAATAGTGACAATATTATTGAATTCATGACACTTGATCCTCATCATTTTGTTTGCACTCTTTTCGTCGATGTGTGAGCAAAAAGTGAGTGCTTACATGCCTAGTTGGGCTCTGCTAGTCATGACAGCTGTATGGTAAAGGTTAGAAAGAAAACAACTAAGCTATTAACAAGAATTAAACAAAAACTAAATGAAACTATGAGCATGGGAACAAACATAAAAACAAATGACAATGGACCAATATCACCAATGTATTAGCTGGTCTGATAGATGAAATCCAAAGATACACAAAGGAGAAAGAGGACTTGGGTCCCTTCCCTCTCCAATGGAAGGCTCTTGAGGCCCTCAACTGATTTCTC
>ML779973.1:418955-431786 GCA_009831015.1 Picea engelmannii
AGTAGGGTCTACCCCTTTTTAAAAAAAAAAAAAAAAAAATTAGATATTTAGTTTCTTCTCCACTATAATATGCCTCAAAGACACATACTCTTACTTTATTCTATTATATTTATTATAAACCATATATATATTAAATGATTATTTTTTCACCATATTATACCTCAAACCTTATTGACACATGTTCTTGCTTTATTTTATTATATTTATTATAAATGATATACACATTAAATAATTATTTCAGAGTATTATATGATCAATATTACTCTATAATATGCCTCAAACCTTATTGACACATGTTCTTGCTTTATTTTATTATATTTATTATAAATCACATAAATGATTATTTCATAGTATTATATGGTCAATATTACTATAGTTAAATCAAATCCAAGTAACTTTAATATCAAACATTAATATTACTCTATGATATGCCTCAAACCTTATTGACACATGTTCTTGCTTTATTTTATTATATTTATTATAAATCACATAAATGATTATTTCATAGTATTATAGGGTCAATATTACTATAGTTAAATCAAATCCAAGTAACTTTAATATCAAACATTACAGCATAGCATATTGACACATGTTCTTGCTTTATTTTATTATATTTATTATAAATCACATAAATGATTATTTCATAGTATTATATGGTCAATATTACTATAGTTAAATCAAATCCAAGTAACTTTAATATCAAACATTATAGCATAGCATATTCTAGTTTTCTGATTTGTTACTAGTTAATTAATTGTTGACGGATGGTTATTTCGATTCATAAGTGTGAATAACAACTTTTATTTTTTAATATAATATATTTTATTAAACTTAGCATATTCTATTTTAGTTTTTTAATGAATTAATTATTAGTTATTAGATTATGATTACGAAGTTAAATAATCTTATTTAGTCGTGCATTCAAGACTTCGAATAAAGACGTGCCTCTCTCATTGGCGATTTTACAGAACAAAACGCATTGAAATAAATCGTTTATAATATTATAAACCGTCATAATATCTTGAATATTCATTTTAAGGATATCAAAGTTTTTTAAATGTTTAAAGTGATAAACTTATTATATATATATTTTTTCTTTTTTGAACGAGAATACTACTTTGTTTTGAAATTAATATTTCTCTACTGTTTGGAACATGCATACTAGTTCTTTGCAGTTTTGAAATTATATCTTTGCAGTTTTGAACAAGAATAATATCTATCTTTCTTCTTTTTTTTCGAACAAGAATAATACGGTTTTTTTTTTTAAGTAAATACTTTATTTCTAAGATTATATATCTATGGTTTTCAATGCCAATAATATATATATATATATATATATATATAAAGGAGATATTTTATTTCTAAGATTATATATCTAGGGTTTTGCATGGGAATAAAACTTCTCTCTTTATTTATTTATTTAGGGGATATTTTATTTCTAAGATTATATATCTAGGGTTTTGAATGGGAATAATCTTTTTTTTTACGTTTTTTACCGATAATAATCTTTGTAGTTTCTCTGGACTTCTTTGCGGAAATTATTTTTGGCTTCTTTAAAGGGTTAAACATTTGGACATCTGAAATGAGGTGAGTCACTTTTTACTTTGATTCAATTTTAATTTTAGGTAAAGAGATTTAAATATATTTTATTTATTTTTTAATTTTAAGTTTCAGAAGTAAAAGTTGATTTGAGACATAAAGTCAATCCATAACAATAATTGTTACATCTTTTTTCTCTTCTTTTCAATATGAGCACTCCACCACCTATTACGATTATATGGAATCAATAGAAAAAAAAAAAGAGAGAGAGATGCCAAAATCCAAATAGAGTTAGAAACATTAGAAAAAATGAGTGAAGAAAGAGAAGTAAAACTCTAAATAAAGCTAGAGACAATGATTGATAAAAACAATTAAAGATATCATTCAAACTCAAATAGAGGATAGATTCTTAGGGTTCAAGAGTGAATTGCACACAATGAAGGATAGAATTCAAGAAATGGAAAAACATAAACAATCAACTCAAGAAGGAGGGGTTGAAGAAAATCACAACTTGAGAGATATGATTAAAGAGCTAGAAGAAAAACTAACCAACAATTTGACCCTCAGTAATATGGAAAACAAATTGGATACCAAACCCATCAAAGAGGAAGTGAATAAGCTAATTGAATTGGACCATGAGCATAACAAAAGAGCCTTGAACCTCATAATTTTTCATATAAAAGAACAACAAGAGGAGGATATGCTAAGAATCAAAAAATAAATCACAAATTGATACAACTTACCTCATAGAAGCAAAGAGGCTAGGAAAAATAATTGATCACAAAGATAGGTTGATCCGTGTCAAAGTAAGTTGTAATGACCATAAATATAACATACTTAGTAAATCTCCGAGATTAAAAGGATCAAGAATATTTATAAATGAAGACCTCATTCCCGAAGACCAAATTGAATTAAGGAACGATGTTCAAAAGGTAAAAGAAGCCAGAAAAGAAGGAAAATGGGCAATAATTAGAAATCGAAAAGCTATTGTTAGGGATAGAGACCAGAAGGATAATAATAAATAGGAATTTGGGACACTTGGGATCGTATTTTGGAATTGTCGTGGCCTTCCATGGTGCAAAGGTCCTATGATAAGTTGGATCCCTAGTGATATTGATATTATCTGTCTAGCTAAAACTTGGGAGCATGAGGAGTCTAAGGTACCTAACATGGAAGGATTTGTCTTGTGGTTGGTGTTATCGCGCAGTTTGTATTTTAGGTCACAAGCTTCAGGATAGTGGACAAACTGGCGTAACAGGAATCTTCCCCACCCACTGTCACCTCGATGGGGAGGTTCTTTCTGTTTAGGGAGGTTAGACCAAGGGAGACGTCCCCGGTAACCCGGGGTTTGAAGAGGCAAAGAATAAAAGGGAAAAAGTTAAGGTTATCCCTCCTCGCAGGTTACCACCAGTATCAGATAATCTGGCTAATAAGCCAATAAATAAGTGAAGTCCCTATTGAGAACACTTGCCTGGAACAAGACAATAATAGCACTATATGTATATTTACAAGTTATAATTCAAAGGGTTAGTACTTCTTGACTATCTGATTTCATTCAACAAGCAATGTAATAGACAAAATGAGGTCAACGTTTTGCTAAATAGCTTATCCAAGATCACCAATTCATCAATGTCTATAATAATGACCAAGCCAACAGTATTTTCAATCAACAATAGCTCAATAAATGTTTGACGTCATATCTTAATTGCTTATTTTCTAGTTAGAAGGGTTGTTGCGTCAAGTATGACGTCAGCCTAGGTTAGTAGGGTTAGGGTTAGTTAGGGTTTCAAAATTTGAAGTTTGAAAGGTGATTTTACACAGCAAAAGCTCAACGTTGTAAGTCTAACCAGTGCCTTAGGGTGAAATGGAGTCAAAAGCAAGGGCAAAAGATCTCAGGAGGATTTACACTTAGAGACTAGAGGGTAGGGTTCCAAGGTGTTGCAATGGCAGGGCCCTAGAATCAAAACCCTAAGGGAAGGAGGCTCACTCCGGTGTTGCTTAAGAAAGGCCTCGTGCTTCGTCCTCTTTCTCTAAATACACTTGGCAAAATGGCTAGATTCAAAGTACAGATTTAAGGGAGAACGTCTTGCAGGGGCAAGGATTTCAAACCCTAGAAGCTTAAAACCCTAGGTGTAGATTCAACAAGGCCTAGGACGTCTCCTCTTTTCAACCTATAACTTTAATGCTAACTCAGAGAAAGGGAGAAAAGTGTAGCAAAGGCTAGGCTATATCTTCCTTTATCAATGGCTAAAACTATTTCTCAAACATGGGGACATATAGCAATGACCTACTAGTGTGCTTGCTACCTAGGGTTTCAAGATTCAACAATATAATAGCAATATAATTGCAAAATGTAAGAAATTAAGCCTACAACCATTCACTTAAGAAGTTTTGCATGAAAAAATCACTTACATATCATGAAGAATGCATAATCAAACCCTAGTTGTAAACCTTCCATGAGAGAAACACCATAAATGCCAAGAGAAATCCTCCAAGAAGAGTTGTGCCTCACTTTAAAAGACCAAGAGCACCAAACTAGGGCGCAAGTTTTAGAGATCTCACAAGAGAGTGAGTTGTGTTATGTTCAAAATGAGGAAAAATGTCCTCAATTTATACCAATCCATGACCTTTCAATTTAAAAATAGGTCATTAAAACAATCGACAAGGCTGACTACAAATTTACATTGTTTTTTATTAACTACTAGAAAAATGACATAATATGAGCAAAAAGTGGGACGTCAAGCCCTTCTGAGGGAGACGTTGGCCTTTTTTGGGCATATCCAGCATCCAGAAGCCAAACGTTGGCCCTTCTAGGGCTCCTCCAAGCTACCACATGTGCCAAATAGCTCCATCACACTGCCACACGCTCAGGATAACGTCCTGCTCTGCGGGGTGATGTCATGTCCATCAAAGGGAAAACGTTCCATCTGAAATGGGTGATCCCCCCTAGGCCGGGCTCTGCCAAAGTGTCATGAGTGGAACATCCTTCTTTCTTCCTGTGCAAAGGTTCATCACAACGTTGTCCTGTTTCTGCCATCCCAGCAACCAGCTAATGGGCTCTTCAGCCCCATGGAGGTCCGAGCTAATCATATACCCATGTGTACCAGTCCACTGGTACCTGTCCGTCGAGTATGGTCCTGCACATCAAAAAAATCGCCCTCCATGGGCTCATCAGTCCTTGGGATCATAGCAATGTCAATCATATCTCATCATGAAATTTATCAAATACATGCATAAAACCCCTAGCATATCCTCTAATAGCTCAAAGACATTACACTGATCTACTATACAAAGTTGAAGAAATAGACAGAACAACCTATTGGGCTAGTATCCATAAGAAGAGGAAAGTTTCCATGGAAGATTATTCAAGCCATGTTCATAAAGTGATATGGTCTAAGGATGTCCATTCATAGTGAAGAACAGGGGTAGGTATTATCTGTGGGTGCCTTTGTAGGAGGTGAGTTGTACCCGTCATGGATGCACATTTTCCAAGCCCCTTTATTGCCTTTATTCTTTATTTATTTCTTTTCCTTTCTTTTTACTTCAAGGTCTGACCAGAGGACACTGCCTTGGTGTGGTGACCAGAGCTGACAGTGTTACCCACTGGTATTTTCGCAGAAATGATAAGGCTGGCTCGTGATGAGACCCCTTTTCCCTTGGCCATGCAACCAAAGGTCATTTCCCTGGCGTGGTGACCAGATAATGGCAATGTCATACTGCTAGATACCTATGAACATAATGGGTCGGCTCGTGATGAGACCTCCCATCCTCTTGGTTAGGTCTTGTTTTGTTATTTTTCTTCGGGTTCCTTTTGTTTCTTATCGAGAGGCCTTTTATTGCCTTCTCGGGGATCCTTGGATGAAGCATCTCTAGGTTTATTTCCTATGGATTTTATCTTTTACCAGCTGCTTTTACCCCCTGGGCCTTTAGCCCCTTCTTCCCATAGGACAAAGTGTAACACTTCAAAGGTCATCCTAATGCCTGGACTAGGGGAATGTGATGGATGTATGGGAGAGAATATGTAAAGTGATAGTATGGTGGGGGAGGATGATGGCTCTTCAAATCCCCCCTGGTGGCTAACCAAAACCCATGGATACAAGCTTTCTAGGTCACCCCGTTAATCCCCCAAACAATGGTCAAGTGGGTTAGTGTAAGATCCAAGCAGTTGTCAGAAATGTAAGGAACCTAATGCATATATAAGAAAGTTATAACGATCAAACATGACACATACCATGATACCTAGACCAATTACCTCATGGAGAAAGAGTCTTCTCTGATGCAATTCCAAGCCGATGGTTGACAGGACAAATTTGGCGAAGAAGAAGAAGGATGGGCCCTCCAGGGCCATGCTCGGGTCAATCCTGCTCTCGGTACTCCATGTCTAGGACCTGTGGGCCTCGAGACATGATCTCCTAGTTATCCCTAGAAATCGGGGATAAAATATGGCTCCAAATCGGGGACATGTGCTCACCGTAGAGCGCATGAGAACCTCAGCATCTCTGGCATAAACCTGCAGACCTACTCACACTTGAAAAGAAACATTAGCAACAAAGGTGGGGTGGTGTTGCCACCCCGCAAAATATAACATGTACACATATGAGATAAAACAATCAGATGCATATGAGGAAACAAACATGAAATACAGATGGTATAATACACGGAGAAATGCCTACCTACCTATACTTACCTGTGAAGTCAGGTTACCCCACCCTGGTCGGGTTTGAGGAGGTGCCCGCTGACGGGCACTGTGCGTCTTCTTCCCTCCACTGTGGATAGGTAATAGGAGTCATTAACTGACTTTCTTCCAACCTTAAAAGGGCCAAGCCAAAAATGATTGTTTTCTTTGATATTAGTAGGCTTCCCTTTATCGGTATCCCACATCCAAACCATGTCTCCCTCCTTTTACTCTTTGACTCTGAAATTGGTCATTCCTTGAATAATCCTGGTGTATTGTGTAGAGGGAGGTGGGTGGGATTATTCTATAAATATTTCCTGCTGTGAAGGACGGATCCGTACATCATCTTCCACCTTCTATAGTATTTCTGCGGTCTCTGATTCCTGAGATTTGAGATCGTCCATGAGTTGTTGGTATTCTTCTTTCGTGGGCCATTCAATCTGATTCGAATTTTCCTTTTTTTTAAAAGACATATCTTCTGGAGAACATTTATGAGGAGTTGGCCCGGTTTTGTCATATGCTTTGTCATCTTTGATGGAATCACTGGACTTTTGCTCATAAGTTGTAGTTACAGGTACATTCTGGATATGACCAATAGTTCCATCTTTCAATGGCCCATCTGATCCTTGGAAAAAGTTGTCAAATCGCTCTTTGATAGATGGTACCTTGATAACTTCTCTCAAAGGGATGGTTACATGCATCTTGGATAATGCCCCTTCAAGGTCAAAATTCATTTTAACCCTTTCAGTATTGGATGTTTTAGGAAAGATTACATCCACAGGTGGGTTTTTTGTTTAGTCAGTGGAAGGTTGGTCCAACTTCTTTCTTCTATAGACCTGGAGCTCTTGTTTCTTTAGCTTCTATTTTGATTCCTGGTCTAGTTTGTTTATTACCTCCATCCTGGCTGACCTGGCTGCTTCTTTGATGGCCTCTTGATGCTCTTCAGTGGTGATATTTATTTGAGGGCCTTCTATGAAGTAGTCTATATTGTTTACCTGTTGATGGCCACCACTACTGCAATGACATTCATGTTCCCAGTGTGCTTCACTGCATTGAAAACACCAAGGGTTTTCATCCACAATGATGGTGCTTGGAACTTTTACGTCTTTGAAAACATATTTGTTCCACTCGACAAAATTACTTTTTCTCTGTATTGGATAGCCATCTTCGTTTGAATCTTCTGAGGTATCAGAGGCATTATCAGGAAAATCACCCCAATCTGTGTCTTCTCCTGTCAAGGGAAAAGTGGGACCATCTTGAAACAAGTATGGATCCATTGAAAAGGGTGTTTGTTCAGCCTTCTCACAATGACCAGTATGTAATAGTGTGGGGATCCTCTTAAAAGGCAATTGGTCATCTGAGTCCTACTTTTTTAGAAAAGAAATTTCTAAAATTTCATGAATCCTTTTAACCTTTTGCAGAATACAAGACATACTAGTGCTTGGGTCAGTTTCTTCAAACTTATCAGCTTCACTCATATCTTGATCTTCCAATATTGGTGTGTCCAAGACAAACAAGGCATCTTCAAAGTTAGGTTTTTTGTGAGTATCCATGCCCAAATCCTTGGATGGCTCATGTTGTCTGGAGGCATTCAAAACATTGTTTGTGTTTGAGAAGGTTGTGTTCCATTTCCTTTTGGGAGGCATGAGTTTTAATTCAAGAATTTTCGGGAATTTAGGCTCAGTTTCGGTGACATCCTCATCACTAGACTCTTTGTGGTCATTATTGTGCGAGAGATTGACTTGATGAATGTAATCTTCGAACTCAAGGTTCTGCTCAATCCTGCTAGCAAGGTCTTGTGCTTCTTCTAGAGTCGAGGGTGACCGATCTTTGAGAGTAAACTGCAAAACCCCTTCCAACAAGTTCAAGTAGTGTTGGAGGACAGCTTCTTCTGAGAAACTAGGCTTGATCTTCTTGAGTAAAAGGTTGAACCTATCATTGAAATCCCTAATGCCCTCACTAGAGGCTTTGCAAATATTAGTGTATTGAGAGTAAAGGGAATCCATGTTTTATTTTTCACACCAATCGTTTTGGAAGGCTTGTTCAAGGTCTTCAGGGATTTTGATGCTTCCTTTCGGGAGTCTGTTAATCCATTTTCTGGCACTTCCAGTGAGTGAGCTCACAAAGAGCCTTAAGAAGACATCGGGATGTTCTTTTCTGGATTGGTGAAGCTGGAAAGCATCACAGAAGTCGGTCCAATGAGAGTTTCCATAGGATCCATCTTCCCCTGAGAACTTAGGTATCCAGGACTCGGCCTTCTTGGGTAGATCATGTAATCCCCCTTGGGTGTTAGGTAAGCTTAAAGGACCAAAGAGTTCTTTATGAGACCATTTGGGAGAACTTACAGGGGTGACAGGATTTGTGGAGGTCATAGTAGTAGATGCAGGTTTATACTGACGTCCACTACGAGTCGTCATTAGCTATTTGTGGAGTCGCCAGATGATTTGCTTGAAATCATCAAATAAAAGGGAAGACACCCTAGTGGAGTCGCTTGTAAAATAAGGCTCTGAGGCAAGGATTACTGAAAATGTTTGTCGTCTGAGGAGAATTGACTCAGGGTCCCCAGCAACGGCGCCAAAATGTTATCGCGCAGTTTGTATTTTAGGTCACAGGCTTCAGGATAGTGGACAAACTGGCGTAACAGGAACCTTCCCCACCCACTGTCACCTCGATGGGGAGGTTCTTTCTGTTTAGGGAGGTTATCCCAAGGGAGACGTCCCCAGTAACCTGGGGTTTGAAGAGGCAAAGAATAAAAGGGCAAAAGTTAAGGTTATCCCTCCTCGCAGGTTACCACCAGTATCAGATAATCCGGCTAATCAACCAATAAATAAGTGAAGTCCCTGTTGAGAAAACCTGCCTGGAACAAGACAATAATATCACTATATGTATATTTGTAGGTTATAATTCAAAGGGTTAGTACTTCTTGACTATCTGATTTCATTCAACAAGCAATGTAATAGACAAAATGAGGTCAACGTTTTGCTAAATAGCTTATGCAAGATCACCAATTCATCAATGTCTATAATAATGACCAAGCCAACAGTATTTTCAATCAACAATAGCTCAATAAATTCTTGAAGTCATCTCTTAATTGCTTATTTTCTAGTTAGAAGGTTTGTTGCGTCAAGTATGACGTCAACCTAGGTTAGTAGGGTTAGGGTTAGTTAGGGTTTCAAAATTTGAATTTTGAAAGGTGATTTTACACAGCAAAAGCTCAACGTTGTAAGTCTAACCAGTGCCTTAGGGTGAAATGGAGTCAAAAGCAAGGGCAAAAGATCTCGAGAGGATTTACACTTAGAGACTAGAGGGTAGGGTTCCAAGGTGATGCAATGGAAGGGCCCTAGAATCAAAACCCTAAGGGAAGGAGGCTCACTCTGGTGTTGCTTAAGCAAGGCCTCGTGCTCCTTCCTCTTTCTCTGAAAACACTTGGCAAAACAGCTAGCTTCAAAGTACAGATTTAAGGGAGAAAGTGATGCAGGGGCAAGGATTTCAAACCCTAGAAGGTTAAAACCCTAGGTGTAGATTCAACTAGGCCTAGGACGTCTCCTCTTTTCAACCTATAACTGTAATGCTAACTCAGAAAAAGGGAGAAAAGTGTAGCAATGACTAGGCTATATCTTCCTTTATCAATGGCTAAAACTATTTCTCAAACATGGGGACATATAGCAATGACCTACTAGTGTGCTTGCTACCTAGGGTTTCAAGATTCAGCAATATAATAGCAATATAATTGCAAAATGTAAGAAATTAAGCCTACAACCATTCACTTATGAAGTTTTGCATGAAAAATTCACTTACATATCATGAAGAATGCATAATCAAACCCTAGTTGTAAACCTTCCATGAGAGAAACACCATAAATGCCAATAGAAATCCTCCAAGAAGAGTTGTGCCTCACTTTAAAAGACCAAGAGCACCAAACTAGGGTGCAAGTTTTAGAGATCTCACAAGAGAGTGAGTTGTGTTATGTTCAAGATGAGAAAAAACGTCCTCAATTTATACCAATCCATGACCTTTCAATTTAAAAATAGTTCATTAAAACAACCGACAAGGCTGACTACAAATTTACATTGTTTTTTATTAACTACTAGAAAAATGACATAATATGAGCAAAAAGTGGGACGTCAAGCCCTTCTGAGGGAGACGTTGGCCCTTTTTGGGCATATCCAACATCCAGAAGCCAAACGTTGGCCCTTCTAGGGCTCCTCCAAGTTTCCACACGTGCCAAATAGCTCCATCACACTGCCACACGCTCAGGATAACGTCATTCTCTGCGGGGTGACGTCCTGTCCATCAAAGGGAAAATGTACCATCTGAAATGGGTGATCCCCCCTAGGCCGGGCTCTGCCAAAGTGTCCTAAGTGGAACGTCCTTCTTTCTTCCTGTGCAAAGGCTTATCATAATGTTGTCTTGTTTCTTCCATCCCAGCAACCATCTGATGGGCTCTTCAGCCCCATGGAGGTCCGAGCTAATCATATCCCCATGTGTACCGGTCCATTGGTACCTGTCCGCCGGGTATGGTCCTACACATCAAAAAATTCGCCCTCCATGGGCTCATCAGTCCTTGGGATCATAGCAATGTCAAACACATCTCATCATTAAATTTATCAAATACATGCATAAAACCCCTAGCATATCCTCTAATAGCTCAAAGACATTACACTGATCTACTATAAAAAGTTGAAGAAATAGACAGAACAACCTATTGGGTTGGTATCCATAAGAAGAGGAAAGTTTCCATGGAAGATTATTCAAGCCATGTTCATGAAGTGATATGGTCTAAGGATGTACAGTCATAGTGAAGACTAGGGGTAGGTATTGTCCGTGGGTGCCTTTGTAGGAGGTGAGTTGTACTCGTCATGGATGCACTTTTTCCAAGCCCCTTTATTGCCTTTATTCTTTATTTATTGCTTTTTCTTTCTTTTTACTTCAAGGTCTGACCAGAGGACACTGCCTTGGCGTGGTGACCAGAGCTGATAGTGTTACCCACTGGTATTTTCGTAGAAATGATAAGGTTGGCTCGTGATGAGACCCCTTTTCCCTTGGCCATGCAACCAAAGGTCATTTCCCTGGCGTGGTGACCATATAATGGCAATGTCATACTACTAGATACCTATGAACATAATGGGTCAGCTCGTGATGAGACCTCCCATCCTCTTGGTTAGGTCTTGTTTTGTTATTTTTCTTCGGGTCCCTTTTGTTTCTTATCGAGAGGCCTTTTATTGCCTTCTCGGGGATCCCTGGATGAAGCATCTCTAGGTTTATTTCCTATGGCTTTTATCTTTTACCAGTTGCTTTTACCCCTTGGGCCTTTAGCCCCTTCTTCCCATAGGACAAAGTGTAACCCTTCAAAGGTCATCCTAATGTCCGGACTAGGGGAATGGGATGGATGTATGGGAAAGAAGATGTAAAGTGATAGTATGGTGGGGGCAGACGATGGCTCTTCAAATCCCCCCTGGTGGCTAACCAAAACCCATGGATACAAGCTTGTTAGGTCACCCCATTAATCCCCCAAACAATGGTCAAGTGGGTTAGTGTAAGATCCAAGAAGTTGTCATAAATGTAAGGAACCTAATGCATATATAAGAAATTTATAACGATCAAACATGACACATACCATGATACCTAGACCAATTACCTCATGGAGGAAGAGTCTTCTCTGATGCAAGTCCAAGCCGATGGTGATGGATGTTGCTGCTGCTTGACAGGATAAATCTGGCGAAGAAGAAGAAGGATGGGCCCTCCAGGGCCATGCTCGGGTCAATCCTTCTCTCGGTACTCCATGTCTAGGACCTATGGGCCTCGAGACATGATTTCCTAGTTATCCCTAGAAATCAGGGATAACAGTCGGCATGGAACAAAAAATTCCACCGTAGAGGGATAAGAGACATAGATTGTTATATTAGAAAAAACATTTCTCTCCTCACATTCAACTTCATAAGATTGACCCTCTTAATCAATACATTTGGATAGAAATTTTAGACACTAATGCTAAGGAGATATATATAGCAATTTGTTATTTTTCACCTATTAATTCTACTTTTTATAAGAAAAATAATCTAGATAAAAATTGCCCCAATAATAATTTAGAACAAGATATTTATAATTTGAAAAAAGGTATTATCCTCCTGCTAGAAGACTTTAATGTTAGGATTGCAACTAAACAAGCTACTCTTTTAAGTGATGACTCCAACCATAATCCTTTATGGCTAGATGAGGACCTTGTTTTATCTAATAGCTACAAAAGAAGCTCTGAAGACCTAATTGAGAATTTGTTTGGTACTGAGTTGGTCAAGCTCTGTATCTCTCAAGACCTAATAATTTGCAATGGAGTAATGAAGTGGCCAAACTCTAACCAAATGACCTGTATTCATGGGCTAGGTAGTAGTGTTGTAGATTATGTGATATTTGATATCCTCGTTTCCAACCAAATAACAACTCTTGACCTGTTAAATGACCATGAGCCTGACTCTCATCATAAACCTTTAACCCTAACTCTAAAATTTTCCATGCATAGGAGCACCATTGAAGAGAATTCTAATAATCAAAGGAATTTGCGCTTTGACAAAAGTAAAGTTGACATTTTCTTAAAGGATTTAAATAGTAAATTAAACCTC
>ML779973.1:447539-458288 GCA_009831015.1 Picea engelmannii
TGATCTTCATTAAATCTTGAGACATAAAGGAATTAAGAAATTAATTGTTTCAAAAAAATCTATTGGACTAAAATTAAAAAGGGAATTAATTGTTTTAGTACTTGATAATTTAAAATATACTAATTAAATAAGAAAAGGGAAAAGGGGGTTAATTTCCACACCTGCCTTTTTGAGTTCTAAGTAAAAAGGGGAAAGAGGGAAAATCTAAAATATTAGGAAACTAGGAAAAGAGGTAAACACAAAAGGGGAAAAAGGGGAACTTAAGGGAAAAAGTAGAAAGTCAACTTAGTAAAGAATCTACCATTGAAGAGCTTTCTAATTTTAAACTGAATTAGCAACTTCATAATAGGGAAAGCCTTTAAAACCTGTAAGGGAATTTGGGGACACCTAGTAGTGATTCTAGGAGTAACTCTAGGTGGGTGAGGGAGTTGAGATAATTAATTAATTAAAGAAATTAATGGAGGAATGAAGGGGATGGGTGACACTTATACAGAGAAGAATTTTTAGGAATATTTTTTTTTTTAAAACTCTAATTAAATGAGATTTTAGGAAAGGGAGGAAGTTCGAAACTCTATAAAATGATGGAAGGAGAAGGAGGAAGGACCATCTTCTGTTGCATAACATTATGCTGCAGAAATATCTACTTGACTGATTTACTTGTGGGAGTTGGGGATACCCATCTTAGAGAGGAGTGATAGCTCATCCTTGCGAGGCGAGCTGAGAGCTAGTTGAAATCTCTGGATAGTGTGTGTGGCCCCTTTGCGGCTCGGGGGGCAAAGGGGGAAGAAGAGTACCCCTAGCATTGGCTGGGAGGTACCGGTGAAGTCTCGATGGTCAGCGAGCGGGAGTTGCACGGAGCGCGCGGGACGTCATTTGAAGCAGGATACCAGGTAGCGGTATGCTCTCTTCATTTTTGTATGATAGATTATATTAGGACTTATGGTCTTATCATCATATTTAATGGAGAAGTAAACTGAGTTATTTTTAAAATTGATGAATGAAACTTTTCTTAGCCTAGCTCAATGGTTGTTGTCTTGACCACCTGACTATGATTTATTAAGACCTTAATGGTTGTTGGCCTTTCGTCCTTAGTTCCCCAGTCCTCGCCTGAGCAGTCGGCCAGGAGCCTGATCTACGGTCGTCGCCTTAGCATTAAAAGACCTATGGATCTCAACGCCCTGCTTTTCTGTGTGAGGATGATGAGCGACAGACGAACCTGCTAACCGTCTACCTCTGTTGTTGTCATTGGCTGAAGGTTTGCCTTGCTCTGTGATGCGTTTAAATAACCTTGAAATTTTGATTGATGGCGAAGTTCTTTATTCTGCGTTTTATAATCGTCGGATAAGTTTATCTATGTGTTATATATATTGCTGGATGAACCAACATTATGCTGCATTACCTCCCTCACAACTTAACTCTGTGATTGTTTATTGATGGCCTTTTTCTCTGCAAATTTTATCTGTGCATAGTAATAATTGATGAATTTTATCTTGAGATTTGGCCCATTCGATTGATTGCCTACAATTATTCTGGTTTGTGTTTTTGTGTTGTTATCCCTGTCTGTCTGCATTTTTGGTGATTTTGCGGTTGAAGTCCCTGCATTTTTATGACTGCGATTCTTTAACATTTTGGGCAGTGAAATTATACTATCAATGAATTTATACAGGTCATCGTTTTATACTATCAATGAATTTATCCTATCAAATAAAATTATACTATCAAATGAAATTATACTATCAATGAATTTATACAGGTCAGTGAAATTATACTATCAATGAATTTATACACGTCAATGAATTTATACAACGTTTTTATGACTGCGTTTCTTTAACTTTTGAACTTTAAGGTCAGGGAATTTTTATAGGCCAGTGATTCCATATCTTGAATGGATGGTAGAATGAATTTACGTTCAGAGATTAGATTGTTATAGTGTGGTTGCGATTTAACTGGGTAGCCATTTAATGTTGTTTAACCTTGCAGCCTTTAGCATTGTCACCGGATGGAGTGATTCAATATGTAGTATCTATTATTGTTAAGCATTGCTGCGATCCATACCTTAATAATACAACCTGTTATCATTGGGTGGTCTGGGTTTTTAGCACTAGAATATCTATGACAACGAAATTATTTATTGTTGGGATAGCTTTACTTACCAACGTTTTTCAATTTTTTTTTATTAGACCACCCCTTTTTTATTATTATTGTACAACACTATCCTAGATACAACGATCCTAATAGATAACGAATCCAGTATGATCTTATGACAATTATGCCACCAGTAATACACTCACATTTTTAGTCGGCCATATCGAGATGCCTTGCTCAATCCGCGACCTTCTAAGTCTCTCCCTTCAGTTTAATTTGCCAGCGATTTAGGGTATACGTACACTTCAGAGATAACAAGGGTTTGGGTTGTGTAATAGCTAATTCAATGGATATCATGTCGTTAATAGCAGTGAAGAATAGGTATTCTGTGACTGTGAATTCATTGTATCTGTAACACTAATTTATTAAACAACAATTGGATCGTTGGGTAGGCCAGCCAGACTTACCACTGTGTTTTCTAGGCAGCGAATGTTAAATTGACCACAACTTCTTATATAATTTAGAAAACAATTGCAATTTAATCGCCAACAACTTTATATATGATGGACAACATGATGTAATTAATCTTGCCGAAAGTGTTATAACCTGTGATATATAAGGAGGTTGATTACTAGTTCACATTAATAACGAGATACCTTGATATAGTTAACATCGTTGTATACAATTAATGTGTTAAATTAGATTAGTCAATTTGATTGTAATGTTGGACATTAGTATTTTGCTAAATTGATTGCATTTAATGACTATTCGATTAGTGGCTAATTTATAACTTACACAAGCTAGTTAGAATATATTTGATGTTAATTATATTTTTAACCAAGTCGAAGTTTAGACTTGCTTATTGATGTCTATTTAATATTGATTTAGATGGCACCTAAATGACAAATTATAAATCAGAACTGCTCATGATTGTTTTAAGGTTAAAGTTAGATTATGCAATAACAATGATCATATACTAGACTCACTAAGTTGAGTCGTAATTCATGATTAAGTTCGGTTGGTAACTCGCTAGCTAATGGAGGTTAGACTGGTAACTCGATCAGTATTTAAAGCCATTTTAAACCTCAGATAACGACCTTTTAAGCCTTGATTAATGGTTGATGCTTAATATTAATTAATGATTGTACATAGTTTTGTAAACGTTCAATGTGATTAGTTTTGCTTACTGTAAGGGTTCCAGTTACTTATGTAATTAATATCGGGTGCGTTGGGTTGTTGGGGTGATTGTCCTTAGCTTAGTAGTCTTGGTCTACTTGTGTCGGGTGGGATGTAGACACCTCCTTGTTCCTCAAAATAGTCGCCAGCCCTGAGACCTTAAATGGTCAAAATCGATGGGAACCTGGGCTTGAGCATTGGTTATATGTCCTGGAGGTCCTAACCATTGCAGGGGAGGATAGGAAGGTAGTCTTTCTTTTCTTCGTCGGTTGGGTGTCGTACATTGCTTTTATCGGTTGTACATCGTAGGAGTCATTCCAACAGATGGGGTTGTGACATGTGGTATAAGAGCGGGTTCAACCCGTGACTTGGAATCGCTACGACTTTCGTTGATATGATTTGATTATACTGTTGCTAATCAAGTTGACTTGTGTTCGTGCAGGTAATCATGGTTAGAGGACGCCGCAGAGGCAGACGATGGGGTGCTAGGGGAGGAGGCGCAACGACTCCAGTAGCATCCATGCCTAAGGGGTCTAACCCCCAGAGAGAGGTACTTTTCAGAGGAGTTCATTGAGCATCATCTCAATGAGTTCAACGACTTACGATAGGGATGTCGTACGGTGCCCGAGTATAAGCCCCATTTCATGGAGCTGCTCCGATATGCTTCACACCTTAACACTGAGAAACTTAAGGTCAACAGGTTTGTGTTCGGCCTTAATGGAAGCATACGTGAAAAGGTTAGGATTTTGATGCCTCAAACCTTGCATGATGCCGTCTAGAAGGCCCTCATAGTAGAGGAGGAGCTTATCAGTGGGGGTCATACCAAGCCTCCAGCGAGACCAGCAGGGCAGATGTCATCTGGAGCACAGCAACATCAGACACCAGCCAGACATACGTCGGTATATCGTGGCTTCCAGAGGGGATCCACTTTCACTACACCACGACGACCGATGCCTCAGCAACGGACACCTTATCGGGGACCACAACATCAGCAACAACGTCGACCGCCACAACAACAATTTAGGCCTGTTCAACAGAACATACCAGGATTCTAGGTCAGTGCCGTCATCTTCTACTTCGGGTACCAGGACTACTGGGCTGAAGAAGGGGTGTTGGACATGTGGCGAGCCACACTACCAGCGCGACTACCCTGTGGAGAGGACCAGAGCGTCCGGATTAGCCGGACCCACTACCATGGGAGATATGGGAAAGGCCCATTGGATTCATGCAGTGGTGACTAACCGTCAGGTAGAGCATCAGTCGACTGTGCTCGAGATGATAGGTACCGTCGCTGACGAGACCCTTAGTATTTTGATAGATCCCGGTGCTACCAAGAGTTTCATTTCTAGTGCAGTGCTAAAAAGGATTAAGGTAAAGGCAGTTGAATAGGATGAGTTTATCTTCGTGGAGATGGCTTCGGGAGCCAAACAAAAGTTTGGAGGAAAGGTTATAGGATGTATCCTTAAGCTAGGAGAGTTTGTCACCAGGGCCAACCTGTACATCACGATCTTAGGATATTATGACATTGTGATTGGTATGGACTGGTTGGAATCGCATGAGGCGATACTCAACTATAAGATGAAACAGTTGAGCTTGGTCGATGACGAGGGACAAAGACGGGTGATTGTAGGTGGGAACAGGGAGTTTCCTTGAGTTTCATCTCTTCCTTGCAACTTTGGAAGAGCATGCGTAAGGGGTGCAAGCTTTATGCGATCCTTGCGTTAAATGAGAAGGGTGTAGTGGAAGGTTTAGAACACCTTCCAGTGGTGAGAGAGTTTGCAGACGTATTTCTGGAGGAGTTACCTAGGATGCCCCCAGAGAGGGATTTGAGGTTTACCATAGACCTAAAACCAAGGACTGAACCGATAGCAAGAACGCCTTATCGGATGTCGACTCTGGAGTTACAAGAGTTGAAAATGAAACTGAAGGAGTTGTTGGACCTCGGACTGATACGTCCTAGTGTGTCACCGTGGGGTGCACCTGTTATTTTCATACGAAAGAAGGATGGGTCGTGGAGGCTCTGCATTGACTACCATCAACTAAACAAGGCCATGATCAAGAATCAATATCCGTTGCCGAGAATTGATGATCTGTTCGATCAAATGAAGGGTGCGACAGTGTTCTCCAAGATCGATTTGCAATCAGCGTATCACCAGTTACGGATCAAGGAGGACGACGTCCCTAAGACCGCCTTTAAGATGAGGTTTGGACATTACGAGTTTACCATTTTACCGTTTGGACTGACAAACACCCCATGGGTATTTATGAGTTTGATGAATGGGGTATTCTGCGAGTACTTGGATAAGTTCGTCCAAGTGTTCATTAACGATATTTTGATCTACTCTCGGACGATGGAGGAGCATGATGAGCACTTGCGCTTGGTACTACAGTGTCTGCGAGAGCACTAATTGGATGGAAAGTTGTCCAAATGCTCATTTTATCAGTCGAAGATTCACTACTTAGGGCATGTCATCTCTGACGAAGGCATTGTCATGGATCCATCCAAGGTCGAGGCCATTATGGAATAGCCTGTGCCGACGAATGTCTCGAAAGTGCGTATCTTCATGGGTTTAGCAGGATACTATCGACGGTTCGTTGAGGGATTTTTGAAGATAGCAAATCCGATCATGAAATTGCAGAAGAAAAACAAGAAGTTTGTTTGGACCGAGAAACGCGTGGAAGCATTTCGGAGGCTCAAGGAGTTGTTGACAAAATCACCGATACTAAAGATCCATGACATGGACATGGACTTCTTGGTATGCAATGACACATCCAAGGAGGGCTTAGGCAGGGTCTTGATGCAATATGGACGAGTGATTACTTACATTTTGAGGAAACTGAGAAGGCATGAGGAGAACTATGCGACGCACGATTTGTAGTTGTTAGCCATCTTATATGCCTTGAAGGTTTGGAGACACTACCTTGTTGGATGAAAATTTGAACTAAAGACTGACCATTGTGGACTACAACACATATTTACGCAAAGCAACCTGAACGAGCGACAACGACGTTGGTCGGAATTGCTTAGCGAGTATGAATTTGAGATTACTTACATAAAAGGAGCAATGAAATGAGTGGTGGATGCATTGAGTCGGAGACCATGCATATTTTTGGTGCTGCCTCTTTAGACGAATATGCGTGAAAATATTTTAACTTTACAATGTAATAATCACTGGTACAAAGAGTTCGAGGGTATTATCGGACAAAACACAATAATGGTACCACGATTTTAAGGATTTTCATTTGATAGCGATGGATTATTGAGGTTTAAAAATCGGATCTATGTACCGTCGAACGATGAGTTGAGGATGTTGATCCTAAGCGGGGCTCATAGGGCGGTGTACATGGCTCACTCAAGAGTCACGAAGATGAGGGCAGACCTTAAACCCTTATTCTTCTAGAAGGGAATGAAGGCCGACATAGTCAACTATGTGGCTAGATGTCTAGAATGTCAAAAGGTAAAGGCTGAACATAGACACCCAGCAGGATTACTACAACCAAATGCTATTCCAGAATCGAAATGGGAGGTTATTTTGATGGATTTTATTGTTGGATTGCCAATAACGACAAGGAGACATGACTCGATTTTTTTAGTAGTAGACACTCTGACAAAGAGTGCTCACTTTATTCCTGTGCGCACTACATATCAGGCACCTAACATAGCTAGAGTTTTCATCAGTGAGATTATGAGGCTACATGGCGTGCCTAAGAGGATTATATCCGATCAAGGATTGGTGTTTACTGGACGATTTTGGACGAGTTTCCAAGAGGCCTTGGGAACCCAACTTAACTTTAGTACTGCGTATCACCTAGAGATTGACGGGTAGACCAAACCAATGAACCAGAACATGGAGGACTTGTTGCACATGTACGTGATGGACCAACAAAAGAATTGGGAAGAATTCTTACCAGTAGTGGATTTTTCTTACAACAACAGTTACCAGAGCACCATTAAGATGGCGCCTTTCGAGTTTCTTTATGGGCGACCATGTCGGACACCTTTGAATTGGGATCGACTTGAGGATAGGGTCCTGGCAGGACCAGAAGTGATCCAAGAAATGGAAGAGCACATGCAAATGATAAGACAAAGGATTATAGAAGCGCAAGATCGACAGAAGATTTATGCCGATGCGCACTGTGTCAACCATAGTTATAAGGTCGGCGATCGAGTCTTCTTGCGGGTTAAACCGCATAAGAGTTTGATCAAGTTTGTGAGGGGAGATAAACTCTCTCCTACGTTCATGGGACCTTTCGAGATTGTGGAGAGAAAGGGGCTCGTGGCCTATCGACTAGCCTTGCCTGATTCTTTGAGGCGTATGCACAATGTTTTTCATGTATCTGTTTTGAGACATTATATTAGTGATCCTACACATGTTATTGACATGAGTTCCTTGTACTTATCAGATGAGGGGGCACTCACAGCTGAGCTGATCCGCATCTTGGATCATCACGTTCGACAACTACGACGTCAAACGATAGATCAGGTCAAGGTCCAGTGGGACAATTATAGTCCACACTCGGAGACCTGGGAGAACGCATATGATATGCATCAGTAGTTTCCATTTTTGATTGATAGATAGACATATGATACTGTGATACACTTTATTTCGGCATATATACTGTGAAACTTCGGGACGAAGTTTAGACCAAGAGAGGGTGTATGTAAAATCCTGCTCTGGCACACTAAGCGAACTTATTCTTTGAGGACACTTGCTTACAAGTGATCCGGATTATTATGCTATTAAAACTTTTGATTTTGATTATGAGGCATTATGGGTTGATGACATGTTGTTTTACCGCTTTGACATAGACATGTGCTATTGACTCGATTTTACTGAGTGTGCAAGATTACGGACCTAGAGGATGTCGAGGCATCGATGGAACCCCTTGGACTCCGGATCGATTTGGGGAGTGATACCATTGGGGTTTGATTGTTTTACTGTGATGTTAGTGCATCTGATTAGATGATATGATATGGATATATTCTGACATGATTTGTTGATGATGCAGGCTGACGATAGCTTGCCGACCAGACTCACATATAGAGTAAAGGGGTCATGCACGACTACCAGAGATGTTGAAGGAGAGGTGTGGACAACAGCCCTCCCACAACCTACTAGCACTCCTGTCGTGGCTCGAACTGTAGGTTAACGATTACCTAGTTCGAGAGGATCCATGATGCCGTGAGGGCAGACTGCGACAGTCACTCACGATGATTCAAAGTGGCGTGCAATAAGGCGGGGGCCTTATTCCTTAGAGGCCCTTAGTCTCCCACAAGTTCATTTGGAGGAGTGTTGACTCCAGGGGTTATTGATGTCTACCAAATTAGTCAAGAGGTGAGTGGCACCCTTGGAGCACATAGTGCGTCCTGAAGGGCACGTCGCGCAAGGGAACAGATGAGGCGAGTGACACCCTTGGAGCACCTAGTGCGTCCTGAAGGGCACGTCGTGTTGTTGATGTTAGAGGAATGAACCGAGATGCCCTTAGGAAGAATAACGTGTTAGTATTTTAAAACAAATTCCCTAATTAAATGTTGCCCGATACGAGAATTTAAGATTTAAGTCTAAACTATGCTAGTGGTGAAATTTTGTCTCAATATAGAAAAAAATAATATATATATATAATAATAATAATATTAACAAAAACAAAAACCACTTGAATAATAATTATGATCTTCGTTAAATCTTGAGACATAAAGGAATTAAGAAATTAATTGTTTCAAAAAAATCTATTGGATTAAAATTAAAAAGGGAATTAATTGTTTTAGTACTTGATAATTTAAAATATACTAATTAAATAAGAAAAGGGAAAAAGGGGTTAATTTCCACACCTGCCTTTTTGAGTTCTAAGTAAAAAGGGGAAAGAGGGAAAATCTAAAATATTAGGAAACTAGGAAAAGAGGTAAACACAAAAGGGGAAAAAGGGGAACTTAAGGGAAAAAGCGGAAAGTCAACTTAGTAAAGAATCTACCATTTAAGAGCTTTCTAATTTTAAACTGAATTAGCAACTTCATAATAGGGAAAGCCTTTAAAACCTGTAAGGGAATTTGGGGACACATAGGAGTGATTCTAGGAGTAACTCTAGGTGGGTGAGGCAATTGAGATAATTAATTAATTAAAGAAATTAAATAATGGAGGAATGAAGGGGATGGGTGACACTTGTATGGAGAAGAATTTTTAGGAATATATATTTTTTTAAAACTATAATTAAATGAGATTTTAGGAAAGGGAGGAAGTTCGAAACTCTATAAAATGATGGAAGGAGAAGGAGGAAGGACCATCTTCTGTTGCGTAACGTTATGTTGCAGAAATATCTACTTGAATGATTTACTTGTAGGAGTTGGGGATACCCAGCTTGGAGAGGAGTGGTAGCTCAGCCTTGCGAGGTGAGCTGGGAGATAGTTGAAATCTCTGGATAGTGTGTGTGGCCCCTTTGTGGCTCGGGGGGTGAAGGGCGAAGAACAGTACCCCTAGCATTGGCTGGGAGGTACCGATGAAGTCTCGACAGTCGGTGAGCTGGAGCTGCACGGAGTGCGCGGGACGTCATTCAGAGCGGGCGATCAGGCAACTGTATGCTCTCTTCATTTGTTCATGATAGATTATAATAGGAATTATGCTCTTATCTTCATATTTAATGGAGAAGTAAACTGAGTTATTTTCAAAATTGATGAATGAAACTTTTCTTATCCTAGCTCAACGGTTCTTGTCTCCTATGGCCTTCGTTTTCCTGCATGTCTTGACCACCTGGTTGTGATTGATTGAGACCTTAATGGTTGTTGGCCTTTCGTCCTTAGATCCTTAGTCCTTGCTTGAGCGATCTGCCAACAGCCTAATCTACGGTCGTCTCCTTAGCGTTAAAAGACCTATGGATCTCAATGCCCTTCTTTTCTATGTGAGGATGATGAGCAACGGACGAAACTGCTAACCGTCTACCTCTGTTGTTGTCCTTGTCTGAAGGTTTTCCTTGCTCTGTGATGTGTTTAAATAACCTTGAAATTTTGATTGATGGCGAAGTTCTTTATTCTGTGTTTTATAATCGTCGGATAAGTTTATCTCTGTGTTATATATATTGCTGGATGAACCAGCACTGTGCTACATTACCTCCCTCTCAACTTAACTCTGTAATTGTTTATTGATGGCCTTTTTCTCTGCAAATTTTATCTCTGCAAAGTAATAATTGATGAATTTTATCTTGAGATTTTGCCCATTCGATTGATTGCCTACAATTATTCTGGTCTGCGTTTTTGTGTTGGAATCCCTGTCTGTCTGCGTTTTTGGTGATTTTGTGGTTGAAGTCCCTGCGTTTTTATGACTGCGATTCTTTAACATTTTGGGCAGTGAAATTATACTATCAATGAATTTATACATGTTAGCATTTTATACTATCAATGAATTTATACTATCAAATGAAATTATACTATCAAATGAAATTATACTATCAATGAATTTATACAGGTCAGTGAAATTATACTATCAATGAATTTATACA
>ML779974.1:18173-87822 GCA_009831015.1 Picea engelmannii
TATTTTTTTTTTTTTTTTTTTTTATGAATATATTTAACTGTTTATTCACATTAAATACTATTAAACTTGGTTAGTTTATAGTTGTTAATTTGAAGAAATGATGTTCCAAATTAACAACCCACCCTACCTACAAATGCCAAGTAAAGTTCTTACAATACTAGTTGTAACCCATCCCTAGCCATAAAAGATACCCTTTTATTCAAAGGACGACTTTGCATCATCATTTACCTAAGGAATCACAATGTTTACATTGGAAATTTCTTTAACAGAGACAACAATATAATGAGGTCAAATTTCTTTATTATGTAAGAACCTTCTATCAAGGTTAATCCAAAAGGCATTATTGAGAATATGCAACAGGAAACAAAGAAGTTGAATCTTAATGGATGAATTGTTATAATTATATGAAGGAACATTTGTTAATTTAAAACATAATGTAATTCAAAACCTAATGATTGAGACATGTCACATAACATTATTCTTAATTCGTTGAAATAATAATTAAAAAATGTACATATTTAATAATAAGTGGTTCTAGTAGTGACCAAGATGAAATTCAAACCTACAAATGCATAAATTTGACTATAAAATGAGTCAACATGTCATAACCTGAAAGGATAAACTCCATAATGGCCTCTATTAGATGAAATTACTTTTAAATAACTCAACATGTTCTTCTTATTAAATTTAACATTAATGAACACTTAACATGTGCTCTACCCTAATTTCCCTTTTAATGACTTGGTTTCATTGAAATTAATGCATGTCCCATGAAGGGAAATGGACCCATTACCTTTGTATCATCTTTTTATTCATCATTTATCTTTGTTATAATGGTTCACTAGACTTCTATGGGTGTCATTCATGTTAACACACATAATTGGACCATATTGTACCATTCAATGTTTTATACCATAATACAAGATTAGGGACACCATTAATCCCTCATTAGTCAAAGATAAAAGATGGAAATTGACCCTATTTTAAAAAAAACTACATAAAAGATGGAAAGTCCCTCTCTCCCAAGAGATTTTGTGTAAATTTGTGTAGAAGATGGAAAGTCATTTTTATTTCAAGAAGTATCTCTTTAAACATCCATAAAGCATGAAAAGTCACCCAAAAAAGGCCCATCAATCTTTACAAAAGAGGTGTGGTTTATCCATTAAGTATCTTAAGAGATGTTGTGTTATGCTGGAGAAATTATGAGTTCACAGTTTGAACTTGCATGATTATAGACCAAGAGACCCATTTTAAATGAAAGAGATGATAAACTTCAAAGCATTAGAGCTAGGGAGATTAAATTAATCATTGATGACGATAATTTGATCTTCCATTATTAATGAAAATTTTCTACCCCACTGCTGCAAATCTTGCTTTTAGATTATATATATTCTTCAAATCATATAGAAATCAAGGTTGGATATGGATTCCATTATGACATTTTTCACATTGAAGATGGGTTGCAGGCCCATGACATTGTCAACAGAGTAAAATATGTGCCTCGGGATATTATTGAATCTTCTCAAGGTCAAGAACCTTGAATGAGTCCTCATACCAAAGCATGATTCCTCTAAGTGGGATATGGTATATGTCTTCAATTAATTGGTTTTTTGAATTAGTGATGAGTCTGGGGGCGTCGACCATATACAAAAAAGAGAAGAAGGGCCTTACATAGGAAAAATAACCTTGTAGGATTCAAGCATTTTGAACAAGGCATCAGACCACAATACATTCCCTCTCTATGGGGTATTTTGACCCCAAGTGTTATTTGAGGAACCATTAGGTAGCTTTGCACGAAGATGATAGACCTAATATGAGTATGTTAAAGAGAGAAATAGGTTCTAATGTTAATCCTTTCCTTATGAAACGGAAGTCCTAAAATAGGCCATGATGCTAAAGGTGATAGAAATATTGGGAAGTTATGAATATATGTGATAGGAAGACATGTGTGTTATTAATGCATGCACACTCCTGTAAATTCAAAAACAATTGTTGGGATCCCCTCTTTTCCTCTTGTGTTGGATGAATTGTATATTTTGATTTTATCTTCAGAATGAAAAAACTAGTGGTTTGATTTATAGCATAATTTTTTATTCCCTAGCCCATCTGGAAAACAAATTGTATGTTGCACAAGTACATATGGATACCCATACACTGAAAAAAAATATTGATTATGTTAATACCCTCAAAAATGGTCTTAACGTTGGACATCCTATTTATTTAAGGGCTTCATTGACTTTATTAATTTTAAACAATATATATAATTAATATTAAAAATATAAAAAAAAATTGGTGCACAAAAAACGATTATTATCTAAAACTGTAAGAATTTGTTGGAAAAAGCTCTTTCATTTTGATACTAAACCAGTGTGAACATATACACTATATTTTAGAGAAAATGTAACATACCAATGTGAAAAATATTGATTTTTTTGAGTTACTCAAATTTTCCATAAACAAATGTTATATTTTTGGAAATCATACTCAATTTCCTCCATTTCATCTTTTTACACCATATTCTAATAACTTGTACATGTACTTTTAATAATTTCTCCTAGTCAACTACTGGTTATTATTTTTACAAATTTACATTACAACTAACATGTCATGAAAACAAAGCATTATCTTGCACCATCCCATCAATTACCAACAAAATTTTCATGATTTGTGAAGCTCATGCTCACTCCAAATATTGTGTTCTCAATAATATTTGTGAAGCTAATGCTCACTCCAAGTATTATGTGCCCAATAATGAGCATTAGAAAACTAAGGGATGCACCTATGACACGACTAATTTTACTAATAATATTGGCCTTGCACTCATATTTCCTCGTCAAGTTGATCTCTTTCAGAATCCCCAAAACCCATACAAGGCTAAGTGATTTGTGAATCTAATGCTCACTCCAAGTATTTGTGCCCAATAATGAGCATTAGAAAACTCAGGTATGCACCTATGACACAACTAATTTTGCTAATAATATTGGCCTTGCACTCATATTTCCTAATCAAAAAATTGTAAACAATGAAACGCCTACATTATAGAGGGACAAGGTGATCATACCAAAAAAAAAACTTAATTATTATAAATGTAGCAATTGTAATTATTTGAATTTCAAGTGCTAAGTTTATTGTCACAGTGGCAATATAAAGGAATGAATGCAATGTATTCACTTCACTACATAAAGAATGAATGCAAAGTAGTGAATACATTACATAGTAAATGAATGTAATGTATTCAATTCATTGCATAAAGAATGAATGAAAAGTAGTGAATGCATTACATAGTATACAATATATTGAATGCAAAATTATCTTAGTTAATAAACACATTTTTGGATATATTTCATGAGATAAACATAAGTACATCATTATCTAAACATATTACATTAAAAAGTTTTTAAAATTTATAATTGAATATGAAAATATCAAAACTTTGGATAACTATCGTCCATTGCATTCATTTTCTACTTATACTCCAACAAATTCACTAGAAATTACCAATAAAAAAGATCACTGACATCTTATGCAATTCCCAATTTCAAATAGTTTTCTCAAAATTAATATTCCTGCCTTTGCTGAAAATGGAAAATAATATTAAGAAAAATTTTACATGGAATTAACAATTCCACATAGATTCGTGAAAAATGCTACAATCATTATATACAAAAATAAGTAACCTCTTTTTCCTTTAGTAATGTTGTATTGCATAGAGAAAAGTAGGTAAAAAAATGCATTGCATTTATGGTTTTGCAAAAAACAATTTTTACATATAGAATATTTGTATATAGAATATTTGTGTATTAGTATTTTCTTAAAAAATATTGTTTTACAATTTTTTAGTTGTTTGTTCAAATTTGCAAAAGAAGTTTTTTTATCAACTTTAATTATTTTCTTCATTTTTGATAAATTTGTTTTCTTTTTCTCCTTTTCTACAAAAGTATAGTTTCAATCACATTTGACTTATCTTAAGACTAACTACCAATGAATAACAACAACAATTTGTAAATTATAAGATAGTATTCCCAATAATTAGTTTATGATCACTTTTCTCTCTTTCTCTCTTTATATAAGGTTGTAGAAGTTATATGTTTTCAATGCATAGTGAACAATTAATATCTCAAGATACAATGTTCTTTAAAAAAAAAAAAATTCTACTCATTTCGTTCTTAAAGACAATTGAAGCAACTCATAGATTATTTGTTATTACAAAGTTTGATGATAGTTTCTTCCAGCATTTCCACTTATTGGAGATACAATAGAACAACAAATTTCTCCATTTATTTCAATAATACTTTTCATGCTCCTTTTTACAATTATTTGTGTGCATCAATGCATTTATATATATAAAAAAAAACTAATTCAAATGAAAAATGAAAAATTATCAATTACCTTGCAAGTTTACTAAATATGTTGTTTCTTCCTTTGTATTTATAATGCATTATTTGTGTCTTAGTAAATTAAAAAAAAAATACATTTTTTGATAAAAAAACAATTTTGATTTTTCAACATCTCAACCAATATCTCTTCACAACTTCAGATAATGATAACAAAACAACAACACTCAGTAATTAAGATTCTTATCAATTATGTATCAATCAAAAACTTAATTGCTTTTTTTTCTTTTATTCTATAAAACCAAATTAACACTACATAAGCAATAAATAAAGTTATGTTCTTCTTACCTTCAAATTTGCATGTCACCAAGCTTGAATACTATGATCAAATTTGCATGTCACCCAACTTGACTGCTATGATTATTTCTTAAGTAAAGTTGTAAAAGTTTAAACTTTATAGATTATTTTTAAACTTTTACAATATATTTTTTTAGAAACTTACATATGTGAAAGAAGGAAAACAAATGACTTCCTCCAACATTTATGATAAATAATACTTTATCATTTATATTCTTATTTTGAAATCTTTATTGTTTATAAGCATTTTTTCATTTATATATTTTTTTTTATTTCTTAATTTTTTTTTTTCATTTCTGATTTTTTTAAAGTCAATATGTTCAATTTTTGTTATTTTTCTTCTCCTAAAATTATATTCTGGCTATTGCATTAGTTCAATAGAACAATTAATGCAGATATAAAATTCTACTCCCTATATTAACTATGCAGTGTTCGATTTGCTTATATGTCTATCATATGTATAAATTTTTATTTAAACTATAAAAAAAAATATTCTTCAAAATCAAAATATTGACACAAATACCATTAAAAAAGATACTCCTATACAATGTATATTTAAATTATTTTTTTGTCCACTACATCATTTTTTTTTGGTAAACATAAAAAGAGATGTTTATATAAAAATAATCTTACCACAACCACATTAATGTGGATGATATACATATGCATCAATGCTTAAGTAATTTTAAGAGTTTTTTATTAAATGAGTTTAATATTTTGACAAATCCTAAAATAAGTTGAAAGTATACTATCTTTAATTTTTGGCTTTGTCAAATTTCAATAAAAAAAATTACAGATATATATAAATTATGTATAAAACTACCAACTTTCATTTCTTTTAATTTTAAAAGTAATATCTTTCCAAAAATCCTAACTTCCAATCCAAATTTTTATCCCATACCACATTTATAAGAATTTTCATCTAATTAAACTCTTTTAATTTTAAAAGGAAATTTTAAAATTAATATCTATCCAGAAATTCTAACTTTCAATCCAAAATTTTATCCCATACCACATTCATTTATAAGGAATTTCATCTAATTGAAAACCAAATGCAAGCTATAGCTATAAATGTTAAGGTTTAGAATCTTGAGCACATTTAAAACATATTGTTTATATTTAATACATACAATGTACTAGTTCCACATCCACACATAGCCTTACCAAGTTCAACTTTTAATGATTTAATCAATTACTCCATTTATTCTTATCAATAGGCTTTCTTGTCATTTTTATGAATGGTTAAACTTTCAAACAGTAAAAAAAACTCAATTAAAACTCAATTAAAAGTTTAAATTCAAAAAATTAAGTAAAAAATCTAAATGAGAATGGGCATTATTATCTTAATCAATTTAATCATATATTTTAATGACAAAAGGACATGTTTTGTCATGCAAGAAAGTTAATGGTTAAAATCTCAATATATGTTTAATTTATTGTAACCACTAAGAATATTCCCAACATATGAAATTTTATCAATAAAAATCAACTTTATAATTAAACATTAAAAACTCATTAATCCTTACCCCTTTCAATAATTTAAATATTATCTTATTAAAACAAATAATAATAATAATAATATCTTAAAAACAAAACATTACTTCTTTATACTTTTTTATATCATACACATTTTTTTATAATATTATTATGTTTTTTTTTCATCTCTAAACTTTTCTATATCATACACATTTTTTTTTTATAATATCATTATGTTTTTTTCTTCTCCTAAAATTATATTCTGGCTATTGCATTAGTTCAATAGAACAATTAATGCAGATATAAAATTCTACTCCTTATATTAACTATGCATTGTCAAAAATTCAATTTCCTTATATGTTTATCATATGTATAGATTTTTATTTAAAATATAAAAACAATTATTCTCTAAAATCAAAATAGTGACACAAGTACCATTAAAAACGATACTTCTATACAATTAATGTGGATGATATACATATGCATCAATGATGAAGTAATTTTAGGAGTTTTTTATTAAATAAGTTTAATATTTTGACAAATCCTAAAATAAGTTGAAAGTATACTATCCTTAATTTTTGGCTTTGTCAAATTTCAATAAAAAAATTACAAATATATATAAATTATGTATAAAGTTACCAATTTTCATTTCTTTTAATTTTAAAAGGAAATTTAAAAGTAATATCTTTCCAAAAATCTTAACTTTCAATCCAAATTTTTATCCCATACCGCATTTATAAGAAATTTCATCTAATTGAACTCTTTTAATTTTAAAAGGAAACTTTAAAATTAATATCTATCTATAAATACTAACTTCCAATCCAAATTTTATCCCATACCACATTTATAAGGAATTTCATCTAATTGAACTCTTTTAATTTTAAAATGAAACTTTAAAAGTAATATTTATCCAGAAATCCTAACTTTCAATCCAAAATTTTATCCCATACCACTTTCATTTATAAGGAATTTCATCTAATTGAAAACCAAATGCAAGCTATAGCTATAAATGTTTAAGGTTTAGAATCTTGGGCACATTTAAAACATTTAAAACATTTAAAACATACTAGGTTTTTTTGTCATTTTTATGAATGGTAAACTCAAAAATTTAAGTAAAAAATCTAAATGAGAATGGACATTATTATCTTAATCAATTTAATCATCTATTTTAATGACAAAAGGACATGTTTTGTCATGCAAAAAAGTTAATGGTTGAAATCTCAATATATGTTTAATTTATTGTGACCACTAAAAATATTTCCAAGATATGAAATCTTATCAGTAAAAATCACCTTTATAATTAAAAATTAAAAGCTCATCAATCCTTACCCTTTTCTATAACTTAAATATTATCTTATTAAAACAAATAATAATAATAATAATAATAATATCTTAAAAACAAAACATTACTTCTTTATACTTTTCAATATCATACACATTTTTTTATAATATTATTATGTTTTTCTTTCATCTCTAAACTTTTCTATATCATAGACATTTTTTTTATAATATCATTATGCTTTTTTTTCATCTCTAAACTTTTCTATATCATACACATTTTTTTTTATAATATCATTATGCTTCTTTCATTTCTAAATAAATTATTTTATGTAACCATTCAATTCCTTTCCGTATATGCTCTACACAGACCTTGCTTCACAACGCCTCCCTCTTCACCTTTTCTTGCACTTTACGGCTCTTGTTCCATTTTATATGAATATGGTAGGTACTGGAATCTATTCAAGGCGACAGAGTACATCCGCCAAAATAACAACTTCAGAGTTGTTGAGGAAGGACCTCTCAAAACTCAATGGCCGTGTTATCTATTTTGTCTTTACTTCTATCTTATTTGTCATCAAAATTGTCTTTACCACTTGATAAAATATAAATATTTATGAAGATAAAATTGATAACTTTGTTTTATTAGAATTAAAATTGAGATAGTAAAATAAAATAATTGAAATTGTTTAAGGCTTTAACTTTATATATGACATGTTAAAACTTATTTGTAAATTAATTAATCAATTAATTATATATATACTTTTTTATAAGGTAGGTATATTTTTTTAGATTTTATTAGTTAAATCCTTGAGTGAAGGGAGTTCTTTGTCCCATAAACAAGGGGTCTCATATAATGATTTGAGTGGTGACTTTAAAAATAGTAAAAAGAAAAGAATATAGACCTTAAAAATAGTAAAAAGAAAAAAATACAATCTGAGTAGGCCTAATGGTTAAAAAATGGTTAGGAACATGTGTTTCTTCCTAAGAGGTCACAAGTTCAAATCTAGAGGAGATAGGGTATGTATACCTTCTTAGACAAAGATCCCTTGTCCCACAAACAAAAAGATCTAATCCCAATTCATACCAAAATATACCACAATCCCAATTCATATAAAAGAAAATTTGTATATTAATCAATTATGTATTAAGAAAGAATGCAACTCAAGAAAATTTGTATATTAATCAATCATTTATTAAGAAAGAATGCAACTCACATTCCACTTTAGTAACTATATTTAATAGAATTACTCAAGTGGATGGATCAGTGATTAGAGTTTTTTTAAATGAAGTTAAATATTTTTTTTTTAATTTAATAAAAAATTTGATTATAAACTTTTGTATTTAAACGTTTAGATATTGTCAAATTTTATTAACATTGTTGGTTTTAAAGAGTTTCATTTGTAGACTGATCCACTTGATTCCTTACTATGTTCAATAAATAGTCTAACAAGTTTCATTGGTCAGAATTCAAATTATCATAATTTAAAAAATATAAAATTCCTTACTATATTCGATAAATAGTCGAAAAATATAACCAAAAAACACCAAAAAGTAAAACGTTTAGACTATGACCTTACTAATTACCATCCATTTATTTCAGTACAGTGATTTCTCTTGAATAACAACCTGCATTTGTAATAACATCGAATAATGACTATCCTCCCCACTATTAAAATTACTTTATGTGCTATGATTTTCCTCGCATGAAACTAATTTAAAAAAAATATTGCCGAGGATATTGTCGGTGTTAGTCGGAGAAGTCGACAACGCAATTAAAATAATACCGACAATGTGCCGGGCAACTTGCATGGTTCGGCGGCGGCAATAACCAAGATACCTAAGAACTAATGGTTGCAACTTGCATGGCTTGGCGGCGGCAATAATAAAAACACCTAACAACCAATGGTTGCAACTTGCGTGTCTCCGCCAAATTCACCTCCATGACTTTATCAGACGTTTCACCGGATATAAGGTGCAAGTTGTGCCGGCTTTCTCTGAACAACTTGACCATTTTTTATTTATTCACGACTCACTCCATTACCACAAACTTCTCGAACACCTCCTCCGTTGCATCCATATCATTACGACCATGCTCATCATACTGAGTATATATATGTATGGCATGCATTTCAGCCATGTTCATCGTACAGCCTTACGCATTGTATATGTCTGTGCATGCATTTCTATGACATCGCCTATTTCAAGTGGGAGTGGGCTAATTCCGGAGTCATTTTTCATTTTTTTTCCCTAGTTATTTTTTTGGCAGGGTTTTTGGAGTGGGTTAATTTGAGAGTAATTTTTCTTTCCTAGTTACTTTTTCGGTAGGTTTTTTAGTAGTTTGTTTTCCGGTAGGTTTTCCAGTGGTCAGCTTTTAAATTTTTGGTCAATCCAAAATTCCAATCGTTTTTTTGAACATTTGAGTTGGTTTAAAATGAAACATAATCTTTAGAGTAAGGTTTTGAAATGCGTAGAACATTGATCCATACGAAACTCAGATTACCCTTGAAAATTTGACTAGATTCAGGTCCATTTTTTTGTTTGAAAAGCGAAACTAGTAAAAGATTACTCAAGAATTAGCTTAGTCTTTGTCCAGAATATATGTTTTATTTTTAAGAGGTCGCCCCCAAGATAGGAGTAAAATTAAGTCTTTGGGGGGAGGGAGATATAAATATAAAGGTAGATCTAAATCCCCAGGAAAATATTTTAGGAAATGTTGGAAATGTGGTAAAGATGGGAAATATAAGAAAGATTGCAGGTCTAAGAATGTTGATAAAGGAAAGGGATTGATGATACCTCTTCCATAGAAAAAAAAACCTCCACAGAAAAAGGAGGTGATGTTTACTTGGCATCTATTAATACACATGTATATCATGATGTATGGTTGATTAACTTAGGTGCATCATTTCATATGACTCCTCACAAGGAGTGGTTTAGTGAATATGAAAAGTATGATGATGGTGATGTCTTCCTAGGATATGACTCTAAAAGCAAAATCATAGCACATGGAAAGGCTAAGTTGTTGCTGAAAGATGGAAGGATTAGAACTCTCCCTAGAGTTCTACACATTCCAGATCTAGACAAGAGCCTAATATATGTAAGTAAGTTGGATGATGTAGGTGTGGATACTTTATTGGAAAGAGAACTTGTGAGATGTTACGAGGAGAAATGGTGTTGATGAAGGGAGTTTGGTGTGGAAATATGTAGAAGTTATTAGGAAGAACTTGTACTCATGGGTGTAACAATTTTTTTTTCACTGAGCATATAAATAAAAAAGATCTGATCCATACTGGCCTTGGAAAGAGGACCATGATGTGGCATAAAAAATTGGGACATTTTGGAGAAAAGGACCTTCGAACACTACATAGTAAAGGTATGGTTGATGGTATTTCTAGTTGCACCCTGGATTTTAATTTCTATGAACATTGCATATATGGTAAAAAAAATTGAGTAGCATTCCCATCTTGTGCTACAATATCAAAGGGGATCTTAGAGTTGATACACAATGATGTGTTTCGAATTGTGCATGTTCCATCACTAGGTAAATGTGTCTATTATGTTTCATTCATAGAATATTTCTCAACGAGCACATGGATTTATTTTCTTAGAAACAAATATGACGTATTTCATAAATTTAAAGAGTTTAAGGCTCCGGTAGAAAATCAGACACCGAAGAAAATAAAGGTGTTGAGGAAAGATAATGTAATGAACCTAATCTGAACCCCATTTGTAATTGTACATATAGGCTGGTGAGTCATTGGTACCAATTGTAAATTTAAATCTACATATAGAATGGTGAGCCATTGGCACCAAGTTTTGGTTTTGCATGCACCTAAGTAATGCATGAGGATTCTTATCAAAGAAAGGGTGTGCACATTTCATAGTGTTGTGCACACCTATGTAAGTGTGCGTGGTTTGCACATCAATGAAAGAGTGTTCATATTCCACAGTTTTGTGTGCACTCAAGTAAGTGCACAAGGACTACCATGAAATTCACATTGAATTAATATGTATGTATGTATGTATGTATGTATGTATGCATGCATGTGTGCATGTATGTATATATGTATATGTATTTGAGCCCATAGAGCCTCTGTGGTTATTTGGATGGTGAGTCAGGATGCAAATAGGTCAATGTGTTTATTCTTGTACAATGTAATCACACTCAAGTTATTAATAATATCACATCATTGCATGTAGACAGATCGAAAAAAAAGAGACGGGGGATAAACTCCATTGAAAAATGGAAAAGTGGGGGATAAGCTAAGGGAATTAAGTCCAAGGGAGTATGTTATTAATATTTATAAAAAGTGTAATTTATGGGTAATTATTTATCCTAATCTCATGAGGGATGCAGACAAGTTACCATGTGGCTAAAGCTAATTCTGAGGGTGACAAGTGTCCAATTATAACCATGCAATATATATTGTTGGCCTTACTGTAATTCAAGGGGATTATCACTCATTTTATTGATGATTCAGACAAACTTTCTCTATGAAAGAATATGTATTTTGTTGTAACTTACTTTCATTTCTTAACCCTATTCTTGCGAAGACCTGTTTATTGTCAAAGAGGCGGGTTGTCAAGCTCGTGAGCATTTTCTCGAGGTTAGATATTTTTTGTCAAAGAGGTGGGTTGTTATGCCTGTGAGAATTTTCTCCAGTTGAGAATTTTTTTGTTGAAGAGGTGGGTTGTTAGGCCCATGCACGTTCTCTCCAGGTGAGATATTTACTTTCAAAAAGGTTGGTTTTCAAGCCCGTGAACATTCTCTTCAGGTGAGAGATTTGTCAGGAATTTTTCCCTAGTGCATTGGGCATTAGATGCAGAGCTTTGAGACTTCCTCTCAGACATGTTGTTGAACCCATATAAGGGAAATGAGGCATATGAAGGAATACTAAGTAGAGAAGGGGCACACTTCTTAGGGTGGGATAGGCATGTGGGGAATGAGAGACTGTATACTAGTTTTCACAGTTGGCACGTTGGACTGATCAATTTCATTGTTTATCATACCTTGACCTGGCATTAGGAATATTTTTCCCTGGTGGAGTTTAAGCCCCAACTTGGAGTTGACCTGTTGCTGAATATTTTTCATAAACAGAGTCTATGGATGGGAGGAACATTTGAGTTATGTGTGCAGTTAGTGACCTTTCATACAAGATAAATGTCCTTATGTGTTTGTCTCATTTACTGTGTGCTTAATTATCTATGTTTGATACATGTTTAATTCTTGTATGATGTTGCATATAAGTAATTGTTGTTATTTTTCATAATGTTTCTTGTACTTCTAAGTGTGGTGTTGATAATCAATATTTGTAGTCATACATGCTGAGTATGACAATTGTTATTAGATATTCATGTTAATTTAATCTTATAGTAATAGTCATGAGTCTTCGAGGAGAGGTTAGAATGGTCATGCACGTAGGAGGTACTTTTTGCACACAAGAGACTAGATTCTCTTGTACACACTAGGAAGTAGTCTAGACGCACAAGGTGAATGGAATTTGTGTATGACACAATAATGGTTTTGTGCATAGTAGTGATCTCATGTTCGGGGTGGAATACATGAATAGTAATTTTGTGTGCACTGTGTGCTTATGCGTGCAATTGTATTGTGTTAATTCCATTGTTATAAGTTATATTAGAAGAGGAAAATATGTGTGGTGCAATCCCACTTGGAGTCATGCACATTACCTTACGTATTCTATCTAGAAAAATGTTATATAGTAGAATATGTGTAGAATAGCTTGAAGTAGTGTTTCTCAGTAGTATGTTGGGTATATTACATTATTGTATCAGAGTGACAGAAGTTGAGATTTGTGTGGCATGGCCCATCTTGAGTGGTTGGGCACATTACAATATGGTACCAAAGCTCTAGGTTCAACACCAGACTTGTATGGGATGAATATTAACACGAAACTATAGAGTTGTAGTTTCAACCCTGAGCCTGCGTGGGTCCAATATCTATTTAAAAAAAAATTCAAAATGATAAGTGGTCAAATTTGGAATTACAACATAGCCATGGTGCCCATAAAACAAGAATGCACAAGTGTGAACACTAAATTTTGACGTTGTGGAGTGCGGTGCCAGAAATGCATAGAAAACTATTGGTGTGCGGATTTGTGCACTAGAAGTTGGGGCTGCACAAAGAAAAACTAGTGGTACATGCATAATATTGATGTGAGGATGTGTACACTAGAATTTGGGATGTAAAAATCATTGAAGGAATCAAAAGAAAGGATTCTGAATAAATCATGCAGAGTTTCAGGAAGTTCTCGCATGAATTCTTCTAACAAGGCTTAGTTCTTAGACATTTTCTGGAAATAATAATGATTAGAGAAAGATAGAATCAACGTAGAAAGTAAAAAATCATGGAAGATGTGAAAATAACTTACATCCATGATGATGAATTCAAGGATTTGTATGTCGGTTTGGGTTTCGATGGTACAAAATCCAAGGAGGAGTGCATAAGCTTGGTATAAACCATAAAGGGACTACAAAAATATGTTCAAAGCTATAAAGTCGATAATGAAAGGATTATTGAAATCAAAGAAGAAACAAGATGGCTTCAATATAAATTTGATGCAAATCTTTGATATAATAGAAAAGAAAATGTATAAGAAGACAGAGTCAAGAAAGTCAAGGAGTCATAGGTCTCATTGTGAAAGAAGAAAAACAACAAGTGTTGATAGGAAACATCACCACTCACCAAAGAATTAATTTAGGAAAACACGTAGTAGCTCAAGTCCATCTTCTATTAGAAAGCATAAGATAAGGATCGGGGTGGACGAGATATAAGGAGAAATGAATAAGATCGAGTTTCCTACCTTTGACAGTGAGCACAAGAAGGATGAAGATGCATAGACTTGGTTGTTGGGTATGAGGAAGTACTTCCAAATGCATAATTACTCTACACATGCATAAGAGAGAATTTCCATCTATCAACTAAAGGGAAAATCATCAATGTGGTGGGATCAGTTCGTGCAAGTGCAAGAAATTAATGAGAAGAAGGTTACTTGTTGAGAGTTCAAGAGGTATTTTCAAAAGAAATACTTAACCAAACATTACAATGATAAGAAAATGAAGGAGTTCTTTGAACTCAAGATTGGGAGTATGACAATATATGAGTATGAAAGAATATTCTTGGAACTATTGAAATATGTTGCATTCATCAAAGATGATAAAGTTAAAATTTAGAGGTACCTAAGTGGGATGCTCTCATTTATCAGTGACAAGATACAATATGATGACCCTAAGACATCAGAGGAAACCATAAGGTGTGTTAAATGTATTTATGATTAAAAAAGGGGAAGATTGACTTTCCAAAATCCTTGGGAAGACAAGATGAAAAACAAGGTGGAACATAAGAAGAAGGTGAGTAAGCCACAATTTTTCAGAAATACTATGCAAGGACAACCAACTCCCAAGGAGCCTAGAATCACTGAGACAATGGGGAAAAAACAAAGAAAAAAACCTATTCAATGTTGGGGTTGTGGTGGAGATCATATATACAGATATTTCCCTCAAAGAGGTGAAAAATCAAGGACCTTGCATAGTGTACAACACGTTGTGATAGTTGAAGACATGGGAAGAAATGTACCTAGGATTTATGTAGCCTTGTATAACAAGAAAGATGAGTTTTAGTCGCACATGATTGAAGTGGAAGGTAAGATTAATGGCCAACCCATTGTTATTTTCATTGATTCAAGAGCTAGTCAGAGTTATATAGATCCTAAGATGGTGGAAATATTCTAATTGCCGAGAATCAAGCTTGGAAAATCTTTGTTGGTGCAGTTAGCTATAGGGGGGAAAAGGAAAATTAATGATATGGTTAAGGGATCTCCAATGCAAATGAATGGACTGCGCACAAAATTTGATTTGAATATCATCCCTTTGAGATCATATAATTTCTTCATTGGTATGGATTGGTTGGAATAGCATCATGTTGTTCTAGACTATTACAATAAGACATTTATTTTATTTGATGAGGAAAGGAAAATTAAGAACAATTCAAGGCATTCCAATATATTTAACTATTAGAGAATTTTTATCCTTTCAATTGAAGAAAATCTACATAAAAGGATGTCCATTATTTGTAGTGCACATAAAGGAGGCACCTAAGGATAAGGTGCCAAATGTTGAAGACTGTGCAATATTGAAATAATTTGAGGATATCTTTAAAGATATATCGGGGTTTCCCCTAAAAATTGACATTTATTTCTCTATAAATATGATACCAAGAGCATCTCCTCTTTATAAGACTCCTTATAGGATGAGTATGATTGAGTTCAGGGAATTACAGATGCAACTTGAAGAGTTTATGAAGAAAGGATATGTATGCCCAAGTGTGCCACCTTGGGGTTCCCCAATATTGTTCGTGAAGAAGAAGGATGGTACACTAAGACTTTGCATTAACTTCAAGAATTTGAATAAAGTAATAGTAAATAATAAGTATCATTTTCCTTGGATAGATCTCTTTGATAAACTAAGGGGTGCACAAATATTTTCAAATATTGATCTCATATTTGGATATCACCAAGTGAGAATTAAAGAAATAGACATCATCAAGACTTCCTTCATAATGAGGTACATACATTACGGTTTCACCTTGGTGCCTTTCGTCTTGTCAAATGCACCAGATGTCTTCGTGTGTTTGATGAATGGGTTTTTCAGAAATTACTTAGATAAGTTTGTCATTGTATTTTTGGATGATATACTTATTTACTCAAAGTACAAAGAAGAGAATGAACAACACTTTAGGATGATGCTACAAGTATTGAGGGAGAATCAATTGTATGCAAAGCTGAAAAAGTGCTCGTTTTACGAACGACATATTCATTATTTGGGTCATATCATTTCCAAGGAAGGAATAGTTGCGGATCTAGAAAAGATAAAGACTATTGAGGAATGGACAACACCAAGGAATGTCGTAGAGGTGAGATCCTTCATGTGACTTGCAACTTGTTATAGAAGGTTTATTGAAGGCTTCTAAAAAAATGCACACCCAATTACATCCTTGCAAAAGAAATGTGTGCAAGTTGGGAGGACTTCTAATTATGTAACAATTTTTCAGCACTTGAAGAGTTTTTTGACTAGTGCATCAATACTAAGGATTGTTGATCCATATGAATACTTTGTGGTGTGCATGGATGCATTCAAGGAAGGGATCGATCGAGTCCTTAGTCACAACGAACATGTGATATGTTACGAATCAAGAAAGATAAAAGAGAATGAAAGGCATATGCTACTCATGACTTAGAATTGGCATCTATAGTGCATGACTTGAAGATGTGGTGGTACTATATTATGGGAAAAAGGTTTGAGTTGAGAACATACCATAGTGATCTGAAGTATCTCTTTGGACAACCAAGTTCTAATGCTAGACAAAGAAGATGGTTAGAATTCCTTAGTGAGTCTGACTTTGAAATAAATCATATCGGAGTAAAAGAGAATAAGGTGGCTGATGCACACAATAGGAGGGTGCACAAAATGCATGCTACATACATTAGAATATACAAATCATGTTTTACTGACAAAATTTTATAGGTTTCTAAATAATATCAACGTTATGTAGACATAAAGAAAAATTTGAAGCAAGGTGTGTTGCAACAGAAATTGGACGGTTATGAGATAAAAGAGAATGGAATCCTCGTGTATAGGCATAGAGTTTATGTGCTAAATGATTGAGAATTTAAAACTATTTTATTTTCATAGATGGATAAATTTCCTTATGCTAGACACCCAGATTACCAAAATACATTTGTCGCAATAAAAAAAACAACACTATTGGTGAGGCATGAAAAAGGACGTTGATGATTTTATTGCTAGATGCCTTGAATGTAAAAAGGTCAAGGTTGAACATAAACATCTAGCTAGTTTTCTACATCCTTTTCCCATTCCTGAGTGGAAGTGGGAATTTGTAATCATGGATTTCATTACTAAGTTGCATAGGACTACTAAGCAACATGATTCTATTATGGTAGTGGTGGAAAAGTTTACTAAAGATTCCCATTTTATTCTAGTTAAGTCAATGCACAAGGAAGCCAACATTGTTGAAATATACATGTGATAAATTGCTAAGTTGCATTGTGTACCTAAGACAATTGTGTTTAACAGATATCCCATGTTCACATCAAAATTTTGGAAAGAGTTATTCAAAGGATTTGGGACAAATCTGAACTTTAGCATAACACATCACCCTTAGACAGATGGACAAATAGAGAGAGTAAATCGAGTGACTAAAGATATGCTCATGATGTATGTGATGGAAAAACCGTAAAAATGGGAAGACTACCTTCACTTGGTGGAGTTTTCTTACAACAATGGGTATCAACAATATATTAAGATGATCCCATTTGAGGCAGTTTATGGCAGGAAGTGCAACACACCAGTGAGTTGTGACAACCCAATAGATTGCACAGTGGTTAAGAAAAATATGCTTTGGGAAATGGAAGAGCATATGGTTAAGATAAGGAAGAATTTAAATGCTTCCCAGGATAGGAATAAAAGTTGCACAGATAAAGGCAGAACCCACAAATATTTTAAAGTGGGTGACCATATATTCTTGAAAGTAAAAGAAAGATGCAGTTCCTTGAAGTTGAGAAATTGTTCTAAGATGGAAGAAATTTATTGTGGACCATTTGAAATCCTAGAGAGGATTGATCATGTTTCATATATTATTGCATTGTCTACATCTTTGTGTATTCATAATGTTTTCCATATATCATTTCTTAAAAAGTACATACTTGATGCTAATCATATTATTTATTAGAATGTGATTCAGGTGGAGCCAAAAGATGATTTTTGAGTGCAACGGGTTTGCATATTGAATAGGAAAATCAAACTACTCTAGAATCGAGTCATGGACATAGTAAAGGTCTAATGGACCTGATACGCTCTCTAGGATGCAACTTGGAAACACGAGAATGCTATGCACGCATAGTATCCGCATCTTTTTGAATATTTTTCAAATTTTGTATGTACATGTGTATATAATGCATCGAGGACAGTGTATAAATAAGGGGGAGAGGAATGTAATGTCTCTAATATGAACCCCATTTGTAATTGGACATAAAGGCTAGTGAGTTTTTGGCACAGATTTTTGATTTTGTGCACACCTGAGTAATGTGTGAGGATTTTTATCAAAGAAAGGGTGCACACATTTCATAGTGTTTCGCACACCTCGGTAAGTGCACATGGTTTCCACATCAAGGGAAGAGTGCACATATTCCACAATTTTGTGCACACTCAAGTGTGCAAGGACTATCATGAAAATCACATTGAATTGATATATATATATATATATATATATATATATATATATATATATATATATATATATGAAATTGGAGAGCATGAGTGGTTATTTGCCTGGTGATTCAGGATGAAAATAGGCTAGTGCACATATCCTTGTACAATGTAATCACAATCAATTTATTAATAATATCACATCAATGGATGCATACAGATCAAATGAAAAGAGACGGGGGGCTAAAATCCACCGAAAAAGGGAAAATTGGGGGATAAGACAAGGGGTGTAAGTCCAAGTCAATGTTTTATTAATATTTTTGAAAAGTGTAATTTATGGATAATTATTTATCCTATGTTTCAAAGGGATGTGAACACATCACTAAGTGGCTAAAGTTAATTCTGAGGGTGAAAAGTTTCCAATTATAACCATGCACTATATATTTTTGGTATTAGTGTAATTCAAGGCAATTATCACTCATTTCCTTGACGATTAAAAAAAAATTCCTCTGTGAAGAATATGTATTGGTGTTGTTTAACTGTTCTACGAAATGGTTTTTTTTGCACGAAATCACTATTTTTTGTTGTTTAAAATCTAGTTATGAAGATAAAAATCAATTTATCATGCTAAAAAGCCCTTGGGGCACTCATATTATAAATAAATAATCACTCAAATATGTGGGTCTAACAATTTCCTGCCAGATTTCCAGAAAATGTCCCCGGAAAAAATCGTCGAAGAACATTCATTTCATGGAATGTTTAGACTATGAAATACATATTTTGTGGTAACTTAGTAAAAATTGTTAACCCTGTTCTTGAGAAGACATATTTATTGTCTAAGAGGAGGGTAGTTAGGCCCATGCGAATTTTCTTCAGGTGAGAGATTTGTTTTCGAAGAGGAATATGCAACTCATGTTTGAGTTGGATGATGCAAAATATGAATCAATGAAGGAAGATGAATCAAAATAGGAAGACCCCCATTCTCCATTATTGAGGATATTGTTGAGGGAAAGAAGGAAAGCATAAAGGTATGGTCCACGTGATTTTTCATGCTAATTTTTCTTTATCTATTAGTGATGATGATTCCAGAAGTATCATGGACACAATGAATTGAGAGGATAATAATCTTTGGAAGAAGGCCATGGTTGAGGAGATGGATTCCTTGGATAATAATGAAGCATGGGGTCTAGTTGAGTTTCCAACTAGAAGGAAGGTCATTGGCAGCAAATGGGTGTTTAAGAAAAATTTAAATGCAGAAGGAAAATTGGAGAAATACAAATCTCTCTTAGTAGAAAAAAGGTTATTCTCGGGTAGAAGGAATTGACTTTGGTGAAATTTTTTCTTCTATTTCCAGGTTAACTTCTATTAGATTTATTTTATCTCTTACTACAACTTTTGATTTTGTAGTAGAATAGATGGATGTAAAGACAACATTCCTACATGGGGATCTTGAAGAAGAAATATACATTAAGCATCCATAAAGTTTTGTAGTGAAGGGAAATAATGGGTTGGTTTGTAAGCTAAATAAGTAACTATATGGTCTAAAGAAATCACCTAGGATGTGGCACCAAAATTTTGACACATACATCCTCGGAATGGGATTTGTGAGAAGCACAGATAATCACTGTGTATATTCCAAGAAAATTGGTAATCACTTCATTTATATAGTGTTGTATGTCGATGACATGTTGCTTGTAGGAAATGACACAGATGGTATCAAGGAGGTGAAGTTGTAAATATCCTCCAAATTTTAAATGAAGGATATCGATGCTACTAACTTCATTATGGGAATGGAGATTAAAAGAGATTGTGCAAATGGTAAACTCGTGTTGAATCAGAGAAAATATGTTGAGACTATATCACAAGGTTTAATAGGAAATAAAGTAAACCGGTCAAGGTTCGCATTCCTGTATGTGTAGAATTACCTGTAGATCAATATCCAAAGACAAAGGAAGAGGAAGAGGACATGTCTCATGTTCCATATGCTAGTGTGGTTGATAGCTTGATGTATGCATTGTTTTGTACTAGACCGTACATTGCATGACATGTAGTGGGAGTTTTGAGTAGTTATATGTCAAAACCAAGGAAGGAGAATTGGACATTAGTAAATAGGGTTTTTAGGTATTTGTGTGGCACTTCTAGTTATGTATTTTTCTAGCGAGGAAGACCAATATTGGACATAGATTTTTACATACATGGGTTTGTTAATGCAGATTGGGGTGGAGATCTAGATCACAAAAGATCTACAAGTGGGTATGTGTTTAAGATATTTGGAGGAGCAATCAATTGAATGAGAAAAAGATAGGTTGTAGTGGAACTCTCAACTATAGAATATAAATACATGGCAACCACTCCTGCATGAAAAGAAGAAAATGGCTACGTATATTTTATTTAGGTATTGGGTTGGTACAAAAAGAAGTAAGATTAGATTTTGATAGTCATAGTGCAATATTCTTGGCTAAGAACCCAACTTATCATTCAAAGAAAAAACACATTGATGTCTAATATCACTTTGTGAGAGAAATGGTTGAAGACAAGAAGGTGTTGTTGGAGAAGTTTGACACTTTGAAGAATGTTGCAGATTCATTGACAAAGTTTGTGAGAATCAAGAAATTCTCCTATTGTAGAGAAACAATGGGCATTACTTCCCTAGATTGTTGAATATGTAATCATGTGACCCCCTGCATGCAAATAAAACAACAAGTGGGAGAATGTTGAGAAAGTGTTATATTCTTCGGATGTGTGTGGGGGGGTGCGTCATATTTGACGACTGTGTTTGACGATTTTTTCTATTTTAGAATTTTTCGCTATTTTTACCAGTTTTCTAAATTAGTGTCGGATTAAGGGATCAGGGTTTTGGTAGCTGTGTAATACCTAAATTTTTTTATATATTGTATTGAAAATGGTGAAATTAATACATTGAAGATTTGAGAGGTGAAACACTAAGGAAGGCTAGTTTTCTCCCAATTAAGGGTTTCCAACATAAATCTTTGTGTACTATGTGTATGACCCATTGATTACTTTTTGTTTTTCTAAAGAATATGTATGAATTTCTTTAATTCAAAGGTTAAAAAATTAAACCTACAACAAAAGAACTAGAAGGAGAGGACTCCCCACTAGGAACCCTTGTCGGTTGTGGAGCCTGATTATCTTCATGATTCAAAGGTTTGTTTCATCCATGCTTGGACCTCATTCCCTAAACAAGGATTGGGGGGGGGAGGGATTTTCGCCCCAAAACTGTCTCCAGGGGGTAGCGACGATAGTTGTGGGGTCTGGATTGTTCATTATAAGATCGCATATCTAATGGTAGAAGTTACTTTTAGTGTTTTTTTCCCTATAAGGAAACCCTCTTTTATGAGGGAATTGTATTGCGATTGTGTATTATCGCTAATATTGTATTCTTATAAAGGAGATCGTGAGAGAAAGAAGAGGAAGTTATAGTGGGTATGTTGTAGTTTGCGTCCTTCCATTTTGTTGGATAATAAAAAGGAAGGACCTAGCAATTTCTCTGGTGGACGTAGCCCACATTGGGTGAACCATGTATATCTGTGTTACTAGCATATTGTGTATCTTATGTTTTTTATTTCTGCATTTGTTTCATTTTATTGCTTTGTGATCTTGTTTTTCTAACAACTAGTATCAAAGTGAAACGTAACTTGCAGGAAAAGAGGGTTTTTGGTTCAAGTGGGAGCAATGGCAGGAGATGGGAAGTTTAGGTTCGAGAAATTTAACATCCAAAACTACCGGTTATGAAAGATGCAGATGAAAAATTATTTATATTAGAAGGATATATTCCTACCATTGGGCGGAATAAAAAATAAGATGACAACCATGAAGGATGAAGAATGAAAGTTTATTGAAAAAAATGAACTTGGAACAATATGACTAATCCTGGAAGCATCGATGGCCTTAAATATTTCAAAAGAAAATACAATGAAGGAGTTGATGGTCGCATTGTATAAACTGTATGAAAAACCCTCAGTGTCCAATAAGGTATTTCTAATGGAGTGATTATTTAATATGAAGATGTCATATGGTGGGTCTGTTGCAGATCATTTAAATGAATTTAATACTGTTACTAATCAACTATGTTATGTAAAAGTGGACTTTGATAATGAGATTAGGGCTCCTCTAATATTGTGCTCATTCCCAGAAATATGGAACGACTTGGTCATGGTTGTAAGTAACTTTGTCTCTGGTTCAAACACTCTAAAATTTGATGATGTTGTTGGTGTTATCCTTAGTGAGGAAATGCGACAGAAAAGCATAGGTGAGAGATCAGGTAATGCATTAAACATGGAGAACAGGGGAAGACAAAAGGATAGAGGAAAGGGATCATGGAACCGTGGGAGTTATAGGAAGGGTAGATCCAAATACATACTGGGAAAGATAGAGTGTTGGAATTGTGGGAAGAAAGGACATTTGAAGAAAGAATGCAGAGCTCCAAAGAAACAAAGAGATGGACAACAAGAGAAAAATAAAAAAACAAATGTAACAGGTGATGTGTTACAAGATGCTTGGATTCTTTTTGTAGATAATATTTCTGAGTCTTGGGTAGTAGATTCAAGGGATTCATTTCATGCCACACCCCATAGGAAGGATTTTCTAGATTATGTTCAAGGTGATTTTGGACAGGTTCATTTGGGTGATGATGCCCCATGTAAAATTGTTGGAATGGGAAAGGTACATATAAAAAAATAAAATGGAAAGCAATAGTTGTTGAAAGAGGTAAGACATGTTCCATATCTAAGGAAAAGTCTAGTTTCAATTTGGCAGTTGGAAAGTGAAGGATGTATATCTATATTTATAGATAAGGAGTGGAAGGTCACCAAAGGATCACTGGTGATAACAAAAGGAGAGAAGGTAGGTACATTGTATTTATGTACTGGTAATATTGATTTTTCTATCTCTTTCTCTTATACAGGAGTGGATAAAACATTGTGACATCATAGGATTGGACACATAAGTGAGAAGGGTATGCAGATACTTCACAAAAGAAATTTGTTTCCAGATCTTAAACAAATTGATTTGGATCTATGTGGGCATTATGTTTAAGGAAAACATAAGAGAGTCATATTTCTCAGAGTCAGAAAAGAAAAGAAGAGTGAAATGTTAGAGCTTGTGCATACATATGTATGGGGACCAACTCGTGTATCATATCTTGGTGGCTCTTTTTATTATGTTACTTTTATTGATGATGCAACTAGAAAATCTTTGGTTTATTGCATTAAAAAAAATATGATGTTTTTGAAACTTTTAAAAAATGGAAAGCTTTGGTTGAGAATGAGATAAGAAAAAGGGTGAAGTGTCTCATATCAAACAATGGAGGTGAATATTGCAACAAGGAGTTTCATGATTATTGTTCATACCATGGGATTCATAGAGAGAAATTATTTCCAAGAACACCACAAGAAAATAGTGTGTCAGAAAGGATGAACAAGACAATCATGGAGTGTGCAAGGAGTATGAGATTGTGTGTTGAGTTTCCCTTACATTTCTGGGCAGATGCTGTAGACACTGCTATTTACTTAATAAACAAAGCACCTTCAAGCTATTTGGATGGTGGAATTCTAGAGGAGGAATGGAAAATTAAAAAGGGAAAGTATTATTTTTTAAGACTCTCGGTTGTGAAGCATTTTTCCATATTGATAAAGAAAATAGAACAAAGCTTGAGGAAAAATCCAAGAATTGTACATTTTTTGGATACAATGTTAATGATTTTAGTTATCACTTATGGGATTATGAAAATCACAAAATAATTAGTAGTAGATATGTCATATTCAATGAAAAGTTCATGTACAAAGATCAGTTGCAGGGAAAGAAACATGAAAAAGAAAAACCATAATACACAGTGTTTGATGAGATCATTGAAAATGAAATTCGAAAGGTACCAGAAAATCAAAATGTAAAAAAACAGGAGAAAAAGGTACATCAAACTTCTACAAGTGTTGTTAAAATATCTACCAGGTTAAGTAGACCCCTTGAATAATACTCTCCTTCATTGTATTATTTATTGTTGAATGGTTCGAGTGAACCCGAATGTTATGAAGAGGAAATGCAGGTAGAAACTGAAAAGAAATGGGAGAAAGGAATGAAAGAGGAAATGGATTCCCTGGTAAATAACCAGACTTGGGACTTGGTTCAGTTTTTTGCAGGAAAAAGAGCATTGCAGAATAAATGGGTTTACAAGTTGAGGGAAGAAGAAGGGGGAAAACATCGGTACAAGGCTAGCCTTGTTGTAAAGGAGTTTGCACAAAAGAAAGGTATATATTTTGATAAAATATTTTCTTATGTTGTTAAGATGACTTCAATTAGGACTATTTTAATTCTTGTGGTAGTATAAGACTTACATATTGAACAAATATTTGTAAATGTAACTTTTCTTTATGTGGATTTGGAGGAATATATTTATATATAGAAGCCAGAGGGGTATGAGGTCAAAGGGAAGGAAAATTTGGTATGCAGGTTCAAGAAGATCTTGTATGGCTTAAACCAAGCTCCAAGGTAGTGGTATTTGAAGTTTGACAAGTTTATGATAGAACACGGTTAGAGTAGATGTCATTCTGATCACTGTGTTTATTTTAAAAGGCTAGAAAATGGAAGTTATATTATCTTTCTATTGTATGTAGATGACATGCTTGTTGCAGGTTCTAATATGTAGGATATAAATGTGCTCAAGAGGGAATTAGTTAATTCATTTGTGATGAAGGATTTGGGTGCTGCAAAGAAAATCCTTAGTATGGGAATAACAAGAGACAGGAAAAATCACAAATTGGCATTGTCTCAGGATGAGTACATACAGAAGGTGTTGGAGAGGTTTAGAATGAAAAATGCAAAACCAGTTAGTATACCTTTTGCCATCCATTTCAAATTAACTAATGAAATGTGTCAGAAGACACAGGAGGAGATAAAATACATGTCCAAGATCCCTTATTCATTAGTAGTTGGCAACTTTATGTATGCGATGGTTTGCAAAAGACCAGATATTGCACATGAAGTGGGAGTTGTGAGTAGGTATATGAACAATCCAGATAATGAACATTGTGAGGAAGTAAAGTGGATTCTTAGGTATTTGAGAGTTACTTTTTCTGATGCATTATGTTTTGGAGGTTCATAAATTTCTCTATAGGGATATGTTGATTCAAATATGGAAGGTGATAAAGATAGCAGGAGGAGCACCGCAAGGTATGTTTTTACTGTAGGTGGAACAACATTAAGTTGGATTTAAAAACTACAAAACGTTGTTGCAATTTCAACAACAAAAGAAGAGTATGTTGTTACTATAGAGGCTAGTAAAGAAATAATTTGGTTATAGAGGTTTATGGAGGAACTGGGAAAGAAGAAGGAGAATGGAAGGTTGTACTGCGATAGTGAGTGTGGCATTAATCTTGCAAATAACTCAGCCTTCTATTCAAACATTAAGAATATACAACTCAGGTACCATTTCATACGATTTGTCTTGGAAGATGGACATTTGAAGTTGGAAAAAATACATACTAGCTAGAATCTTGTAGACATGTTAACAAAGGGAGTATCCAGGGAGTAACTAGGAATAAACTAATTTCCCGCTCAGATTCAATTGTCCTTCAAGAATGAAAGTGAAGATGAGAAATTTTCTAGGTCTAAGGTGGATTATATTCCAACAAGAATGAAAGCAGTGAAGTTTTTGTGATCAGTCTCCAAGTGGGAGATTATTAGTTGTGGAGCCTAATTATATTTTTGATTCATAGGTTTGTTTCAACCTTTCTTGGACCCCATTCCATAAAAGGGGATGTCGGGGGGATTTCCCCCTACAACTATCACTAAGGGGGTCTAGGGGGGCGGAGACAATTTCTTTGGACCCATCCTAGCAGGGGATTCGGGGGAAGTGCCCCTGATGAGAAATATTGGGAAAGATTTCCTTTTAAAATGTTGTAATTTCATTATAGGGTTGCATATTTAACGGTAGAATTTATATTTAGGGTTTTTTACCCTAGAAGGAAACCCTCTTTTATGAGGGAATTGTATTGTGGCTCTTTATTATCGTAACTATTGTATTTTGAGGGAGGATATTATGAGAGAAATAAGATGAAGCTACAACGGGTGTGTTGTAGATTGTATCACTTCATTTTGTTGGATAATAAAAAGGAAGGACTTGTGAATTTCTTTAGTGGATGTAGCCCACACTGGGTGAACCATGTATATCTATGTCTTTATTGTATTGTGTATCTTCTATGTTTTATTTATTCATTTGTTTTATTTTATTTCTCTGTGATCTTGTTTTTCTAACAAAACCCAACAGTGACATGTGGAAGAAATAACGATGCACAAGGCAGTCCAAGAATGCCATGAATTGGAGGTCGATTTACACATTGTATTGATCAATGTAGTGGATGAAGTATATGTGCAAGTCCCAAGTATATATATAGGTTCTTCATACGTCACAATGAAGAAAAAACCCAACAAGGTGAAGGAATCATTCCAACACCTAAAGGCACATAATATTGAAGCACACAACACCAGTATAATAGGGGGAATTGAAAAAAAAAATTGACTACAAAATTATTGTTAGAACAAGGGAAAACACTCATGATTCTCAGGGTTGGTTGAACTAAGTCTCCAACTCTGGACCCACCTATAGAATTACCAAGAAATCAACACAATTAAAGAATGAATTCACAAAAGTAAGGATCAAATCAAGGAGAAGATGCAAATGATGCCCTCCCTTTCACCCACAGAGTCCAATGTGACCATGATAGAGGTAGTTGACCTTCATCAATATATTACATCTTCTGACATCGAACACCAAACATTAACAACAATTGTATTGGAAGCACAAGAATAGGCATAATAACACCATAATTCACTTATTGACATGCATGCAAGGGAATACCTAGTGATAGAGCTGGGCACTCAAATCAAGCCAAAGGAAAGGGTGAACACATCAAAAGAGCTCGACCAATTTTGCAACAAAATGAAGGAATTTATGCGGATTTTTTATGAGAACGAATAAAGGTTCCAAAACTTCATCACAAAGATAATAAATATGGTGCCATACATTATCCAAGCCATATCACAATGAATTTGTTTGACTTAAGGATTAGGAAACTAATAATGTTGTGGGTTTTTTGGCACCCTAATGTTTTGGAAAGATTGCATGCACACCACAAGTTTTGCACTACACATCCTCCATGAGTTTTTCACTGTAGAGCACTAAGATTCAACTCTCGTGCCAATGATTTTTCAACTATGTGCACCAACTAGTTTTATACTACATGAAAGGACTTTTGAAGTTTGCATTCATTCTAAATCCTTGAAGATGTTTTGTAATGATTGTAACCATTTTTGTAACAAATTGACTAGTCATGGTCAAGGTTGTGAATGAGCTAGCAAGTTTTTTTTTTATTTCCATTTTATAATAGAGATAAAAGGAATGCATGTGAACATTTACGGTTTGTTGGATTTTTGTTTAATGAGAAGATTCATTGCTAGAGACTGATTGTAATGGTAAATATGTAAGTAGAAAATGAGAGAAAAATTAGATCAAGATATGCATTTTAGGTCTCTGGTTTAATCTGGATGAGTCTCAGTGTAGGTTACGACCCTCCATGTATATGGATGTTTATCTTTGATTAATTAATGAATACTAGAGGCCCATTTGATATTCTATCATGAGTTATATTCTAAATGAATGTTTGTTTGATATGCTAAGCTATACATGATTGGTATAACACCACCATGAATGAGTAGAATGATTCTTTGAATGAATATGATATAATGCATAGCTTGTAGTAAAGTGTTCCTTATCTCTAATATTAAAACATGTTTTTCACAACCATATATTCTCTATGATTCTCAAGCGTGTCTTTAGTGAAACCTTATTCAGTCCATAAATATGGAATATGCCAACGCGAATGGGGTATTTGTTGGCGAATACTTTCGGACCCTAAATTTGAAACCTCGAGTGATCTAGATTGTATAGATATTACAATGAACTACTCATAAAAATTACCACCAATAGATAGATATGAAAATACATGATTTATATTTAAAATGAAATAAATGTACAGAGACTGTAAAATACAGAGTGAAAAACTCGCCAGAATGTTGGCAACTTTATCTCTCAGAAAAGTTGTGACGGCTACGCTCATTCGCAAGAAGATGAATACAATGAGGCTTTGAATGACTTTTTATGATAAACATGAATTCCAAAACCCTAGACATCAAAAAACCTAACCCTAGGAGATGAAGAACCAAAAGTCATGTGGGCCTCATTAGGGTAAGTTGGTAAATTAAATTCCCGGTGTCGTAACTTCTGCATACGATCTTCATTTTAGGCATGTGATAACCCCTTGGAAAGGTATTTTCGATACTACGCATCATGCCCTCAAATTCTATCTCCGACTACATTTTGACTGTGGAAGGGAAAGAAAACATTGATTAGAGCTCCAAAACAACCTTGGAAGTAGAGAAAGATGTACTGACATGAAAACTTCCAAAATAAGCCAATTGGAATAGGTGGGTGGCCACAAATATTCACCTGGATATTATGTAGGGATTAAGGACAACCTTGGAAGGGAAAACTCACAATTACAATGAAATGTCCCCATTACAGAGAAATGTGTTGAACTAAAAACTGTCAAGATGAACCAGTTGGAATTTGGAACATGGGGGTAGCCACGAATATCCACCTGTATTAATCCTTTCCCCTTAGGAAGCAATGGTCTCCATTGTGTTGAGTGCCCGAGGAAGATAGGAAAGCATTTTATGAATCTGAATCTTGGTGAGTTTTGTGCCTTATTGGAAAAGTTGCATTGCTTGTTCTTTGGAAGGATGTCACAAACCTGTTGTTAATAGGGTTGAATCTATTCCACCAACCTGTTGTCTCTAGGATTTAGGAGGCATTGTTCATGTGTTACACATTATTTTTGTCACCCTTATGATCGGTAATGGTGTAATCCTATATGTTTCCTTTAGAGGGGTCAATGGCCTGAATTCATGAAGAATGAATGGAGAAGAACTTTTACTGAGAGAAGAAGTTGTATTTTCCTTTGTAAAATCCCTATTAAAGAGGATTTTCGCAGGCTGCACTATAGCCAGGGTGAGGAAATTCCTGGTTTCCAAAGGATGCAGTATAGCCAGGGTGAGGAAATTCCTGGTTTCTACAGGTTGTACTATAGCCAGGGTGAGGATATTCCTGGTTTCCACAGGCTGCACTATAGTTAGGGTGCGGAGTTTCTGTAGGCTGCACTATAGCTAGGGTGTGGAAATTCCTGTACGTGGGAAAAATGAGTGTCTTCTCAATGCGTCTAGAAGGAGAAGATTTTATGGTGAGGTGGCCTCCAAACGGTTTGGATCTTACTTGCTTTCATGATTTAGTGGGATCATCCTAACCTCCTAACCTTATCCTCTTCATCTTATAAAAGGAGAGGAGCTCTCATGGAGAAAGTTAGCTTTGGAGATGGGATTGTGCCTTAGCCGTGGGGGGGCTGGGGCGATGCCGGGCATCACCAGCCTCCATGGCCAAGCCCCAGGTGCAACACAGAACAATAGATAACTGTGAGCAAATGCTTCTCATTATTGCATCATAGCTAAACAAAGCATCAAACCTATCATGTGCATTATTAGTAGAAAATAAATCTTACTCCAAATTAGACTGACTGGACAATACCATCAAGGATTTAAAATGTTCCACATACATCAATACCATTTTTCGGAACTAACAACATCTACAACCATGTTGGATTCTTCAAAGGAGTGACAACGACTTTAACCTGTAAGTAATTTTTGAGACTGTAGATACCCTTCTCTCTTCCGGTGCCACTCATTTTTTAGCCACCAAAAGGTATACCGCCATCAAAAATGTCAAAGAAATTAACCCAAAATGTTCCGACAAGTAATGCAGGAGTAAGAGTGTTTGTAGTTTCTATATTCTGTGTAAACACTCCTGCTGCCAAGCCATAACAAGAAGCATTCAATCGCAATTATCTATTGTTCTCTATTGCGCCTGGGGCTTTACCATGGAGGCTGGCGATGCCAGGCATCGCCAACCTCCATGGCCAAGCCCCAGGCACAACATAGAACAGTACCATAACTGTGAGCGAATGCTTCTTCATTAGTGGCTCTTCGTCCTCCTATCTTATGACCAAATAATTCGTTAGTGGCTCTTCATCCTCCTATCTTATTGCTTAAAAAAGAGTTGGGTCCTCCTAGCCTTAAACATAATCAATTTTGATCATGATCTCCTCCTCTTATTAGGAACAACCCCTCTATAGTTATCATGGCATCATTCTATTGAGACACTTGAGGTTTACACAACCCTAGGATCTTATTTCTACCCCTAATTTGTGACCATTGAATTGACATCACCACCTCTCTCTCCTAGCCCTCTCATGTATTCATGTCAAAAAAATGACCTTGTTTTATCCTCCACTTTGGAGACATTTAAGTAAGGAAACTGCCTCCTCGTAGAGTACACCATCGATATCGATATGGGTCCTCTCGAACATCCATGCATCATAAAGTTTAGGTCGAATCTTACCCTTAAAGAAGTCGAGTCCTACAGAGCTCTAATTTCAAGGTACAAAGATGTTTGAACTTAGGACTATTCAGAAAAGACAGGCATAAATGTGTCCCTTGTATCCCACAATCTATTTCTTAAACTAGGTTCTAAACCCATCAAGTAGAAACTTCATTGCCACAATCTTGAGCTCAATACCTTATTATACAAGGATATCTAAAGACTCCTTGATGTTGGTTTTATCTAGACCATTGACTATCTGAAATAAAATGGATGGATCACATAGTGCTAGTCATAAAAAATAACATATCTATCTGCATGGGCATTATCTTGAGGGATCTCAATATCACTAGTCCCAAGGAAAAGTGCCCTCTACCCTTTCTATACTAGCTCATAAACTCTTAGGCATGCTACAATATAACCTATGTTATATGTTATATGTTATATAACATATGTTATATTGTTATATAACATATGTTATATGTTATATAACAAACAACATAGGTTATATGGTGTCATAGAAAACCATCATTAGCTTTCACCCATCCTTTTGGCGAATGCTCAATGACCAAGTAGCGAATCCCTTTGGTATACAATATATTATTTAGAGAAATTAAATAAACCTTAGTTATGATTTTAGTCAATGAGAGCAAAGATTTGCTTCTCTAAACAATATAAAGGAATTCTACAAAATATATACAACATGTAAAATTAACGATCTATAGAAATTAGTGATCTAATGTTTTAAGATAATACTTCAAGATAAAGAGCATAAGATCATAAACCACCCTGATTCGCTTATATCCTTTTATGAGTAAAAACAAGTAGATTAATAACAAATCTAGTTTATAAGGTATTCAATAATACTTTATATCTAAGGTTATATGTTATATAACATATAACCTAGGTTATATGTTATATAACATATAACCTAGGTTATATGTTATAACATATAACCTAAAAAACCATTAAAAAAATAGACAAAAGCTAAAACAAAGTTAAATTATATCTAAATTTAACTTTTTTTGCCTCTTTCTTTTCAAAAACTCTTAAGGATTTTTTGAGAAAAGTAGAAAACATCTATGTTTTTTAGAAAAAAGTAGAAAACATGTAAGAATTTAACAAAAAACTAACCTATGAAATACTAAATTCTCTTCTTTGCTTGCTAGATTCTCCCTGGTTTAGCTATATATAACACAGATGATATAAATTATTGTTAGTATAACCAATGCGGGATAAAAAAAATCTAGGTATATTGTCTACATATATACCTAAAATGATATGGATCATCAATATGTTTAATAAATGTGGGATAAATAGATAAACATTATAAATATTGTATTTAACATGTAAATAACAAAATAAAAGAGTAAACTTTGTTTTTAATTTTTAAGGGAAAATAACTGAAAAAAAGTTGAGGGGAAAATTTGGAGGGAAAAAATTGAGGGGGAAATTTTGGAGGGAATATTTTGGGGTGGAATTTTGGGGGGAAAATTTTGGAGGGAAATTATATTTTTTTTTTTGGGGGGGTTGGGGGCGATTTAGAGGGAAAACTCATTATGCATGTTATTATAATGTCATAGGGACAGTGAACATTTCCATCATTGTATGTTCTGAGAGAGAAGGGATGGCTTCATTAAATAATGAAAATTGTATTTCTGAGACATCAACAAATTCTTCGCATACCTCTTCTGTTAGGACTAGGAAATTCCATAGGAATGTTTGTAATGCAAATGAGGTGTCATATTTTTCAGTTAGTCATAATTTTGATCATGGTGGACGCAATTTTATTCAACATGTTCCTCATGAAAGTCCTAAACCAAAGGACTTTGAAGGCACCGATAATGAAGAGGAGGAATATGATGGTGATAAATCTAGTCAACAGTTTAATAGTAATGAAAATAATCAAAATGTAGGTCAAAGTGGAGACTATGATCAACATTTAAATGATTGGGATGAAAATTTTCCTCCAAGTGAACAGTTTGAATGTACCGATGAAGATTTCCAAGGCACCAATGAAAATGATAAATAAATTCCCTTAAGTGGAAATTTTAAAAGCAGTGAAGATGATTATGACAATGGTGAACCAAATTCCCCGAGTGGAGAATTTAAAGACAACAATGTTGGTGATTATGATTTTCCTCCTAGTGAGGATTTTGAAGGTACTGATGAAGAGTTTCCTCCAAGTGAGGATTTGCAAGGAACAAATGAGTATGGAGAAGAATTTCCCCCAAGTGGGGACTTTAAAAGCAATCATGACCATTATGACAATGTTGGACAGTATTTCTCGAATGAGGAATTTAAAAGAAACAATGTTGGTGATGATGATTTCCCTCAAAGTGAGGATTTTGAGGGTACCGATGAGGATAATGAAGATTTTCCTCAAAGTGAGGATTTTGAAGCTAGCAATGAGGATGAGGATGATGACCAATATCTTTCAAGTGGCGAGTTTCAAAGTAGCGAAGATGATTACACCATTGGTTGTCACTCTTTCCCGAGTGATAAATTAAAAATAAACAATGTTGATGTTGATTTTCCTCCTAGTGAGGATTTTCAAGATACTGATGATGGTTTTCAAGGCACTAAGCAAGATGGTGGAAATTTTCACTCAGGTGGGAATTTTGAAAGCAATAAAGATGATTATGTCAATAATGGACATAATGTTGATGATTATTTTTCTCCAAATGATTATGTTGATGATTATTTTTCTCCAAATGACTATGTTGATGATGATGTTCTCAAACATTCAGCTCTGACAAATGAAGGTGATCGACATTCTCTAGTTCAGTCTCCTGAAAATGTTTTGCTTGATACTCCTTGTGGTGATAAGGAAAAACCTTCTAGTGAGGATGATGAAATAGTGGAGACATTGCAAAGAAACATTGTGTCTAGGACCAAGATTAAACCTTTTTATATTGATCCAAAGCATTCTAGTTATACAAGGTCTACGAAAGAATTTCTCACTAAATCAATTTCCATAAAAGAATTGATTTCAAGTGAATGTTGTCAAAAGAATTGTTTGAAAAGCATGGACTACATGTATGCCTTGAATAAAAGGAAGACATATTTGGCAATGAATAAGAGCATGCAAAATTCATATTTTACGGGGTGCATGATATCCACCAATACAATATATGATTATCGCATTGGGAATATTTTACTTTGCAGAAAGGCTTTAAAAAAAAATCACTCAATTGGTAATCTTTGTCTATCAAGAATCCAGACAAGGTTGGAAAAAGATCCATCATTTTATTCAAAGGTACATCATGGAAGAGAGAGTGGGCCATTCACAAACACTGCATTGTCATGGATGCATGATTTCTTTTCCAAACGTGGAGAGTGTATGCCAGATAGAGACACCATACATATTCTAGATAATTTTTCAAGGAGGGAAATCTACAACTTGTACAAAGGACATGTTGAAGATGTTGAAGGAAAGGATAATTTTATTATATATGCATATTTTACAAGAATATGGAAGAAACAATTCAACAATATCTGTATTCCTAAGAAGTCAACGATGGGGATTATTAGTATATGTGCTACTCTTAAATCAAGAAGAGATTAATCTGAAGGGGCCAAAAGAGGTATGTATTTACTATTTTTTTTTTTAAATTGAATAGTTATCAACTATGAAAACATACGATCAATATTTCCATTTTATGTCATGTGCAGATTCCATAATCAAAGCACTTCAAGAACATCAGAATCAATAATCAAGTGAAAGACAAAAGTTGTACAAACATCGGAAGAAGTGTTATGATGATCCAAACAAATATTTAGGTATGATAATTGATGGCATAGACCAGAAGAAAACACTTCTACCACATTTTGTCCGTACACCCAAAAATTTACAGGAAGAGAATTTCATTTAGTTTCACTTGGTTTGTTGTATGGTTTTCAATGGAAAAATGTGTCCAAGAGTTTACTTCACAACTCCAAATATTCACAATGATGCAAATATGACCATCACCATAATTCATCATGTGCTCATTCATTGGTCTGGAAATCTTCCTCAAGTTCTCTATCTATAGTTGGACAACACTAATCATGAAAATAAAAATCAAATTGTGTTTGGATATCTAAGCATGCTTGTTGAAATGAGAATCTTTCAAAAGGTGAAAGTTGGTTTCCTTCTTGTTGGACGCACTCATGATCATATTGATCAATTGTTCAGTCGTTTTTCCATAACATTGAAGAGGAAAAATGTTGGAAGTCTACCATCATTGATTGAATGTATCAAGAAAGCATACATTCCAGAGCATGTTTTTCATATATTAGAAGAAATTGTTGACATGCGAAGATTTATTCAAGGATCAAATCCTGAAGAAAAATGTATTGAGCAGCTTAATGACATTAGCTTCCAACATCAATTTTGTTTCAAAAAAATTGATGGGAAAACACTTATATGGGGAAAGCAATATTCAACTACTACAGAATGGGGGCCTTCATCAGGTTTATCATTTTTGAAGTTCATTCCAGATCGTCCAATTTTTGCATCAAAATTATTATTTTTATAATCAGTTGTTGAAATCCATAATGCACGAAGGCATAATAGAGATGTAGATTATTCTGAATGCTTGGAAGAAATTAAAAAGTCCATTAAGGATACATATGAGTACTTTGATGTTGCTGATTCTATTTGGTGGGAGTCTTTTTTCAATAGTTAAAGTGACATAATTTCAAGCTCAACAAATGAAGATACAATGTTGAGGACTCCATTTCATTGGCCACAAAATATTCCAAACGAATTTGAAGAAACAAACATTGTTGAAGTTCACGAATCTCATGGTGCTATTGAGATTACACAAGTAGAGGAAAGAGAAATGTATATTGGCTCGCGAAGGTCATGTGCATAATGTGAAGCCATGGAAGACCTTTACAGGGGTTCAGTACAAGATATTAAGGAGGGTAGCATGATTGCAGTTTCAGCAACTGAGGATCCACATGGTTATCCATTTTGGATAGGAAAGGTTATAAAGATTGAGAAAGAAAATGATGATGTTATTGCAATTGAAGTGCATTGGTATGCAACAAGTACACACCCATTCAATGGCATGTAAAATCCAGAGATGGTGGTTGAGAAACATGTCAATAGAAAGAGAAAAAGAAAGGGTCAAAATACAACTCTTCGTCGGACTGACCTCTTAAAATTAAATGATGTTGACATACTTGTTTATGACTTCAATTTGATAAAGAGAGGAACTCTTCGCTCCAAGACAACAATGATTATCAAGAGGTTGTTGCTACAAGAAATAAATGCAAGATGGGAGTCTGTTGAACCTAGTCGTAGATCTAAAAGGATTTTGACATCTGAAATGTTGGGCATGCATGTAGACTCAGATGGTGCATTCATCGACAATATAGAAGAGTATGGATCATCTACATATTCATCAAAACATTCATCTGAAGACAATTTAGAATCTGATGGTATTTAAAAAACCATGATTCAATCTGAATAAGTGTATGGAACATTTTAAGAATTTTTGATCCATATGATATTTGTATGGTAACTAAAAAAGACCATTGAAGTTACATGTGATCTTACATGAAGTTATGAATATTTTGTTATGTTTTATGAATGATATGTTTTTTTATTATGGATAACATAATAAAATTTCTTAGCTCATATGTTTTGAATATGGCCAATATAACAATACTTTTAAGAAACTATTTATGTTTCATTCAATGTAACTTGTATTTACTTTTTAATTGTTAAAAGGAAAAAAATATTAAAAAGTGACGTTGAATTTTTAAAGTATATTATGATATTTTCATGGCATTATGTATTACCTTGTCCTTTGCATGATGATAACATTTTAAAAGTAAACATTTAAGGGTTGTTTTTATGATTTTGATTACAGTAATGATGAGTTCTTTTACCACATTATAAAAATGTGTCATTTTAATACCCCAATTTTAAAATGGGTGCTATTGGTACCAGTACTTTTCAATTTGATGGTTGATTTTGAGGTTTTGGTTTTAATGGTACCAAGTGATAAAAATACGATTTCAAATGATCTCAAAATTTAACGTTTTGAAAAGAAAAAGAAAAAAATAAAAAAACATCTTCCTTTTTTCTAGGTGGTAATTTTAAGGTTTTTCTGAGTTACTATCTAAGTTTTGAAGGCAATGTTTGAAAACTATTGTAATTTTGACCCCGTTTAAAAAAATGGTGCTACCGGTAGCACCATTTTTGATTTGGGGGTTGATTTTGATGTTTTTTATGCAAAAATATGGGTTTTTTGGGCTAGAGTTCTCGTTTTGAGGTCACAATTCTTATTAAGTTGGTAACTATGTTATACGAGGATATCAAAATTAAATTGTATCTTGAAGGGAGAGGTTCCTTGTGACATCCCCCAAAAGAAAATATTTTGGAAATTTAAATTTCTGGAAATTTATTCTGTTTTTGGTAAATTCGAATTTGGAAATTTTTTTCCATTTATGGAAATTTCGAATTTCGAATTTGTTAATTGTAATAAATTATTATGATTGTTGGGCAGAGATTTGATTTGAACCAACTAACTATTTGACAATGACACTTGTTTAAAAACAAAATATTTTATATTGATTGCAGGAAGACAAATGAAACAACCATGTTAAAAGTAGCTGACCATGACTCCATGAGTGGGGAACATGATGGAACTACCCCTAGGCTGATTTTTACAAGTGGAAAATTATTGATTTGGCCATTGGCAACCCTTGAAAATCAGGGATTTAGGAAGCTACGAAAATTCCCAAGGAAGGGAAAAGACCTAGGCAAGTTACAAATAAGCATATGTGAGGAGGCAGGACGTTGCTAAGTATGTTGGGAAAGAGACTATTGATTTTTTTTTTTCACTTGCTTTTATGAACACTGGAAGGGTGTGAGGTAAGGGGAAAATTGACTGAATTGAAGGACAGTTTTGTAGAGGGATTTCCAAGTTCACTCTTATGGACTCATGGTTAGGCTAGGGGGTGAATCGGGCAAGTGATCGTGGTTGCTCGGTTCTACGGTTGGGAGGAACGTGGTTGTTCCCTTTGTTTTCCCGCAAGTTTATTTCAGATATGCTACTCTAAACTCTATCTGTCTGAATTGATTTTATATTGGATGTATTGTACTTGTTAAAGATGAACGAAAATGGTTTTTAGCATCTGTTTTAATGATCGCATAATTGTTGTAAGTATTTTTCTGTATCTACATATTCAGTATTTCTGACTCTGTGGGATGAATTGGTTATTGTTATAGTGGAATCCTTAAAGTTGGTATGCATGCAATAACCTAGATAAAGGCTATTCGATTTCATGAAATATACAGTCCACTTAACTAGAGAATAGTTACACTTAAATTCTTGAATCATCCCCTTAGTAACCCCTACTATAGATTTAGAATCTGTATGTAAATATAAAGGATATGATACCCTCATAGAATTCAACAAATAGACTGTGGGGCTTATTATGGAAATGTTTTCCCGAAATGAAACCTTAAGAGGAATCGAATATATATATCCATGAATGAACAGATCTATTACAGACAGGTATATATTTCATTCTGTAAATTTTTATTCCTAGAACATAATCACATATGTAGTCCTACTTGGATAGAACTGAAATAATGAAGCATATGGGAATGAACATAATCGAAGAAGCAAGAATACCCTAAACTTAAAAAGATATTCATGCTATGATCATACTAACGAAAAACGAATAAATGAACTTGCTAATACATTAACAACATATGACACATCTTACATATGTTGTGCACAGAGAGGAACAAAGAATTTTATGACTGTAGAATTACCATATAGGATATTTGTTAAATTTGCTTCACAATTACAGAAAACGTTTTTTTAAGAAATTACAGAGTAATGCAATCTATGCTGAAGATGCAACCAATCGAAAAAAAAACCCATACAAATACGCAGAGACTTGAATATGCGAGACCTCTGAAACGATCCTCGTTGGGGTATTTTTTTCCAAATAAGAATTACATTAATAAGAGACTAGTCTTACATGCATTAATATAGTCAAGAAAAGATTGCTATTATAACTATTTAAAGATTTCCGAACACTTTCAATTAAATAAGTAATGTACAGAATGCCGAGGATAAGCTACTTCCAAATAGAAATAATATTCCACGACTTCTAAGCTTAACTTATTTAAGAGTTTTCCCAACATCAAAAACTTAGATCTGCTTTCGCTAAATTCTAGCTTTAGAATATCAGTCATTTCCTGCAACATGGTCGACTGTATGTATATCCTTAAATGGAACTTTAACAAAAAACAAAACAAGATTAACCCTCAGATATCTGGTACAAGAAATCGGTGCATGAATAAGGTTACTTTTAAAAACAAAAAGCTACGAACATAATCGTGACCTCCATGCCGTGATTTCAGAAACGAGTGGAAGAGTCACATTTTGGAACCCGAGTACCTTTGTCATGATGAGCATAGGTTAGTACCTATGACGTGAAGTGGACATACCTACATTCGAACGTCACAGAAAACATTAGTAAAATACAGAGTAGAACCTTAAATTATAAACTCAAAAGGGTAGATTGATAACCATAGCTTTGTCAGATTACTTAACTTAAGGGATGAAATTTCGCACCCTCCAGTTGTCTTGCTTTTCTTTGTAATCAACCTGGCCAAGGGGGAATGGTCCTGGAGCTCCTGGTGGGTACCCTCGCAACAACCAGAGTCCCACCATTAATACAGAGAAACCCTTTTTACAGAATCAAATAATTACTTTGAAAAATAACATTCTGAATTCAAGAGATAAATCATTTTATAAAAACCCTTTACGAGCAAAATCAAGAGCGTAAAGAATGGTATCATACACGTAGCCAATAGAAGTCCTCGTGAGGAGTAACCTAGCTCAACAAGAGATAAATTACCGGTAGACCACTACCTTACTACAAACGTTATGCAACAGTCACAGAGGAGAAACATATACATTAAGAATCCATATTGACCCTCTATTTTCCTGGAGCTGTCACACAATGAAGGTATAAACTCTTGTAAACTACTCTGAGTTACTCCCAAGTACAGTTGCTAGTTATAGGGTAAGCAAAATGATTGAACTAAAAATAAACCCATGGGACACAAATAGTGGACACGAAGTATGACCTTAGGTTCACAGAGGAAAGATTAGTGACTCATGGATACAACAAGAAAACCTCTTCTACAGTCATTACCAAAATAAAAGGAGAAATGCGTAGAGTCTGAACATGACTATCGGAAGTAAAGAGGGTCTGTAAATCCACAGTAAAGTTTACAGAAAGCAAAATCTTTCTCGGTATTAACCAAAACAACAAACTATGTTTCGAGCTTGAAATATGACAGTCCCCTAAAAGAACTTATCAGGTAGTCGGATATTGTCGTCGACTTCACCAAAGGTTGCTCACAGAAGCAATAGCATTTCCCTGTGGAAGAATGCATAATACAAAACCCTCTCGTTCGGAGGCACAAGGGCAGAAATGAGACCACTAAAACCTAAGAGGGATGAGTACCACTCTTTACAGCATGGGAGGTACAATCCTTACACTAGGGCAAAGCTGGTGCATCAGGATTAGGAGGAATAGAAGGAAGAGTCATCGAGACTAAGGTTAGTAGGACCCTAATTAATTTCAGGACAGAGCCTTAAACTCCTCCTGACAGGTACATCCACCCCCCCCCTTAATGCAAAAGATACGAAGTTAAACAATAGTAAAACCATGACTGTCCAGTGAAACTAATCGACTGCCAAAATTTTTGTCCTTGAAGTTATTGTTTCATTACTCCAACAAGCAAAGGAGAGTTAGTTAATTTAGTTATGTAGAGAATGATGCAGATTTGATCGGGTTCAATTTGTTATGGTGGAGACAAGTTGTAACATAACTAAAATGAAGCCATCAGAGGAAAACACTTTGAAACCACTCCTAAACCATCATTAATATCCTTAATCCATTTCCTGTCACGTACTACATTCAGGACTTGAAGTCTCATGTTGACATAGTTAGGTAAGTGTACAAGCATTTAACTCCCCGGGAGATAAATTTGTGCACAAAATCCAATAGCCTGATTCTATTAAAACAAGGGAACTGGAATTCAAATCCTAGTATATATGTAGATATGGGTATTGTATTGAAGTCTTTATAATAAAGTATGCGTTAGAAAATACTTGTATTCGATGGAAACCTCTCTTAAGAGTATTGAGCTAGTGTGTCATAAGGTTATGCAAAGCAAAAACAAAATGTAAGTACCCACCTTACGAGTTGATTAAACGAAGATAAATGGTAAATATTGTACCATAGAATTTTTTTTTTATGATAAATTTGAGGTTCATTACATATGGTATCAGAGAAAAAGTTACAACACTAGGCCTGAATAGGACCAATGTAGTGCATAGTATATATTTTGTTTTAAATAAAAAAACTAATAAATCGTTTGGTTACAAACAAAAAACTTTTTCTACTTTTGTGATTAAGTATGGCAGCTCAAGACAATGCAGAAAACATGATGGAAGAAAATCCACAACAAAGACCTCCTGGAGATACAAGGCAGAACAGTGACGGAAGCTCACCCACAGAAGTGTTGGAAACAATGAGGAACCTGATTGTTGAGCTACAGATCTTTAAAGCCGACAATGAATAATTGAAGAAGGCATAGCAAGAACAAGAGGACATAAATGAAGTCCTGTTGCGTAGTATAGTGACCAAGAAAAGCCCAAAAGACAATAATAATGACGAAGAAGTCAGCAAGAGAGCCTCCAAGAACTCAGGTCCAGAAACAGAAAAAGGAGACAGTTTGTCTGAAGGAATGCCTCCAGCTAAAGATGGAACAAAAACAGACAGAAAAAGAAAACAAGTAGACCACCTTGAAGGGGAATTTAAAAAGATTAAACCCACTATCTTTGATGGAGGATCCAAGACAGGAGAAGAAGCAGAGGCATGGTTGTTGGACATAAGAAAGTACATCCAAATCTATAACTATTCCAACAACATGAAGGTCAGGATGTCCATTTAAAATCTAAAAGGGAAGGCCAGTATTTGGTGGCAAGATATGAAATTGGCCAAGGGCCTAAAGAAAAAACAGTTGGAATGGTTTGACTTTAAGAAGTATTTCAAGAAACAATACCTTTTTGAAAATTATTACAAAAGGAAGACAAAATAATTTTATGAGTTACGACTCGGACAAATGACGATGGAGGACCTTATAAATGATTTTTTGGAACTGTTAATGTTCGTACCATACATCCGAGAGGATAAGGTAAAAATCCAACGATTCTTAAGCTTCTTACCATAGTCCTACCGGGACAGGATCGAGTTTGACAACCCCAAATCCTTGAGTGAGGTTTTCAGGAAAGCACGAATGTGCTATGATCAGTATAAGCAGCGCGTGGAGTTTCCCAAAGCCTGGAAACATAAGAAACAAGATCGAATGAAACAGCGGAAGAAGGGGTACCAACCAGCTCCTCATCGGAATAAAGTAAAAAGTTTCCCGAGAAAACATTCTCACGTCAACCACCCGATTATGTTGAGCAGTGGTAAACCAGTAAACCTAGGAATGAAGAAGTTTAGGGAAAACCCCCACGAGCCACTAAAGTGTTGGGAATGTGGAGAGCCTCATCTAAGGAGGAAATGTCCACGTTTGATTTCAGCAAACAGAACTGTCGTTCATAATCTGCAAGAAACCTCAACAGTGGGAGATGTGGGCAGGAGTCTACATCGGATAAATCTAGCCATTGATGGCCGACAAGCTGACCACCAGTCCTCTATGGTAGAAATCGAAGGTAAAATCCATGACACTCGAATTTCTGTTTTAATTGACCCCGGAGCAACATTAATTTATATTACTCCGAAGGTAGTAGACTCAAATAAACTTAAGAGACTGAAGCATGCAAAATCATGGCTTGTGCAACTAGCGACAGGTACAAAAAGTAAAGTAATTCACTATATTTCGGATTTTGAGTTCAACTTATATGGTCAAACTATAAGGACCGATCTAAACATCCTACCACTATGATCTTATCATATGATTATTATGATGGATTGGTTGGAACAACACAAAGCAATATTAAATTGTTATACAAGGATACTTAGCTATAAAGATGATGCTGGCACTACCAGGACAACCCAAGGTATACCAAAACCGGTATCAGTCAGACAAATTTCAGCGATGCAACTAAAGAAATGTATGAGAAAGGGATGTCAAGTTTATGCCATCCAAGTGACGAATCTAGCAGAAAAATAAGACAAGCCAAAGTTAGAAGACTTTGTTGTTTTATGTGATTTCAGAGATCTGTTTGTGGATGAGATACCAAAATTACCCCCTTGAAGGGAAATAGACTTCTCCATAGACCTACTACCCAGTTCAGCCCCCATCTCAAAAGCGTTGTACTGAATGAGTCTACCAGAACTGACATAATTAAAAATACAATTACAGGAATTGTTGGACAAAGAGTATATCAGACCAGGTGTCTCACCTTAGGGAGCACCAGTCCTCTTTGTGAAAAAGAAATATGTTACTCTAAGACTATATATCGATTATATACAACTAAACAAAATGACTATTAAGAATAAATACCCCTTACCAAGGATAAATGCTCTGTTCGATCAAGTAGGAGGGGCCAAGATATTTTCAAAATTGGATTTACGATCCAGTTATCATCAAGTTCGTATAAAAGATGAGGACATAAACAAAACAAAATTTCAGACAAGATATGGACACTACATGTTTGTAGTCATACCTTTCAGACTCACTAATGCCCCAGCCACGTTTATGTGCCTAATGAACAGTATTTTTAGTGAGTACTTGGACAAGTTTATGGTAGTATTTATCGATGACATCCTGGTCTATTCAAAGACAGAGGAGGAACATGAGGAACATTTAGGAATAGTTCTACAAATTTTAAGGAAGCATAAACTGTACGCCAAGTTCGACAAGTGTGACTTCTATCAAAAAGAGATACAATATCTTGGCCATGTAATTTCAGCAGAGGGCATTGTCGTACACCCAGAAAAGACAAAAGCCATTATGGAATGGCCAGTACCTAAAGATGTAGCAGATATACGGTCGTTCATGTGAATCACCGAATATTATAACAAGTTTATAAAAGGGTTTTCCAAGATAGCCTACCCTATCACATCCTTAGAAAAGAAAGGAACCAGGTTTAACTGGTCAGAGAAGTGTCAAGACATCTTCAACAAACTAAAGGAATTATTGACAACGACACCCATACTGAAAGTAGCAGACCTAGATAAAGATTTCACCGTATGTTTTGATGGAAGTAAAGAAGGTCTAGGTGGTATCTTAACTCAGGAAGGACAGGTTATTTGTTATGAGTCCCGAAAATTAAAAGAACATGAGCAAAATTATGTCACTCATGACTTAGAATTAGCAGTAGTAATACATGCTTTAAAGATGTGGCGATACTACATAATGGGCAGAAAAATTATATTATTAACGGACAATAGCGGGGTGAAATATTTGTTTAATCAACCAGATCTTAACACAACACAATCAATATGGTTATCCCTCTTGAGCGAATTCGACTTCGAGGTCAGACATATCAAGGGCAAGAAAAATAAAGTAGCAGACGCTTTAAGCAGAAGAGTCCATGGGTTATTTGAGATGAATATGAGCAGGGCAGAATGTGATCTGGAACAAAGAATGAGGACAACAGGTATTAAGTATGAAGACTATACTAAAATAATGGTATAATTACCGAATAGTACCGCAAACTCAGATAAACCAGATCTAAGTATCGACAAGAAGGGATTGATCCGATTTAAAAATAAACTTTACATACCAGATTCAATAGAATTAAAATTAACAGTCTTGGACGGAGTGCATAAGAAACCATATTCTGGCCACCCAGGTTACCAAAAAATGATAACAGCACTTAGGAAGCTATTTTATTGGCCTAACATGAAGGGCAAAATAATAGAATACTTGGCTATGTGCCAAGATTGTCAGTAGGGTAAGGCTGAGCACCAACATCCAACTGACCTATTACAACCATTATAAGTACCAGAATGGAAATGGGAGACTATATCGCTTGACTTTATAATAGGTTTTCCTAAAACTCAGAAACAAAATGATTCTCTCATGGTCATAATCGGTAAACTCAGTAACTCTGCACATTTTATTCCTATAAAGTCTACTTTTAAAGCTATAAACATTGTTGAAATATTCATGAAAGAAATTTTTAGACTGCGTGGTATTCCTAAAATGGTGATTTCAGATAGAGACGTAAAATTCACATCCGCCTTTTGGAAGGAATTGTTTGCAGGGATAAATACCAATTAGAATTTCAATACGAGTTATTATCCACAAACGAATGGGCAAACCGAAAGGACAAATCAAATCATAGAGGATATGCTCCGCATGTATATAATAACGAAACCAAACAAGTGGGAGGACTATATACACTTGGTAGAATTTGCATATAACAATGGGTACCAAACTTCAAAGAAATTGAGCCCTTTCGAAGTACTGTGCGACCGAAAGTGTACGACTCCAATTAGCTGGGATAACCCGGTTGACAGACTCATGGTTGGACCAAAGATTCTCTAGGAAATGGAGAACACGGTAAGAAAGGTACAACAGAACTTGAAGGAAACACATGACAGGCAGAAGAGCTATGCAGATCAGAGAAGAAGACACTTAGAGTTTCAAGCGGGAGACCATGTGTACTTGAAGGTCAAAGCCCAAAAAGGCTCAATGAAGTTATGAAACTGTGCCATGTTGGCACCCAGGTTTTGTGGGCCCTTCGAGATACTAGCTCGAATTGGACCCATAGCATATCAACTTGCACTTCTAGCCAATCTAAGAATTCATAATGTATTTCATGTTTCTTTATTGAAAAAATATGTTCACGACCCTACTCATATGATTGATTGGAACTTGGTACAGGTGGAACCTGAAGGAGAATTCCAAGTGGAACCCCTACGCATTCTGGACCGGAGAGAAATAACGCTTCGGAACAGAGTCGTCGCTCAGGTAAAGGTGCAATGGAAGCACTTTAGTCCTGAGGAGGCCACTTGGGAATTGGATGGAGATTTGTGGAAATCTCATCCAATCTTATTCCAAGAAAGGAACGAACACTGAGGAAAATGTTTTATTAAAGGGGGGAAGGATGTGACATCCCCCAAAATAAAATATTTTGGAAATTTAAATTTCTGGAAATTTATTCCATTTTTGGTAAATTCGAATTTGGTATTTTTTTTCCATTTATGGCAATTCTGAATTTCAAATTTGTTAATTGTAATAAATTATTATGACTGTTGGGCAGAGATTTGATTTGAACCAACTAACTATTTGACAATGACACTTGTTTAAAAAAAAATTATTTTATATTGATTGCAGGAAGACAAATGGAACAACCATGTTAAAAGTAGCTGACCATGACTCCGTGAGAGGGGAACATGTTGGAACTACCCCTGGGATGATTTTTACAAGTGGAAAATTAGTGATTTGGCCATTGGCAGCCCCTAAAAATCAGGGATTTAGGAAGCTGCAAAAATTCCCAAGGAAGGGAAAAGACCTAGGCAAGTTACAAATAAGCATATGTGAGGAGGCAGGACGCTGATAAGTATGATGAGAAAGAGACTATTGATTCTTTTTTTTTTCACTTTCTATTATGAACACTAGAAGGGTGTGAGGCAAGGGGAAAAGTGACTGAATTGAAGGACAACGCTGTAGAGGGATTTCCAAGTTCTCCCTTATGGACTCATGGTCAGGCTAGGGGGTGAATTGGGCAAGTGATCGTGGCTTCTCGGTTCTACGGTTGGGAGGAACGTGGTTGTTCCCTTTGTTTTCCCGTGAGTTTAGTTCATATATGCTACTCTAAACTCTATCTATCTAAATTGATTTTATATTGGATGTACTGTACTTGTTATAGCTGAACATAAATGGTTTTTAGCATCTGTTTTAATGATCACATAATTGTTGTAAGTCTTTTTTTGTATCTACATATTCAGTATTTCTGCCTCTGTGGGATGAATTGGTTAATGTTATAGTGGAATCCTTAAAGTTGGTATGCATTCAATAACCTAGATAAAGGTTGTTTGATTTCATGAAATATACAGTCCACTTAACTAGCGAATAGTTACACTTAAATTTTGGAATCATCTCCTTAGTAACCCCTACTATGGATTTAGAACCTGTATGTAAATATAAAGGATATGATACCCTCATAGAATTCAACAAATGAACTGTATAGTTTAATTATGGAAATGTTTTCCTGAAATGAAACCTTAAGAGGAATCGAATATATATATCCATGAACGAATAGATCTATTACAGACAGGTATATATTTCATTCTGTAAATTTGTATTGCTAGAACAGAATCACATATGTAGTCAAACTTGGATAGAACTAAAATAATGAAGCATATGGGAATGAACATAATCGAAGAAGCAAGAATACCCTAAAATTAACAAGATATTCATGCTAGGATCATACTACCGAAAAATGAATAAATGAACTCGCTAATACATTAGCAACAAATGACGCATCTTAGATATGCTGTGCTCAGAGAGGAACAAAGAATTTTATGACTGTAGCATTACCATATAGGACATCTGTTAAATTTTCTTCGCATTTACATAAAACCTTTTTTTAATAAATTATAGAGTAATGCAATCTATGCTGAAGATGCAACCGATCGAAAAACAAACACATACAAATACGCAGAGACTTTATGATGCGAGACCTTTGAAATGATCCCCGTTGGGGTATTTTTTTCCAAATAATAATTATATTAACAAGAGACTAGTCTTACAGGCATTAATATAGTCAAGAAAAGATGGCTATTATAACTGTTTAAAGATTTCCGAACACTTTCAATTATAGAATTAATGTACAGAACGTCGAGGATAAGTTACTTCCAGATAGAAATAATACTCCACCACTTCTAAGATTAACTTATTTAAGAGTTTTCCCAACAACAAAAACTTAGATATGTTTTCGCTAAATTTTAGCTTAAGAATATCAGTCATTTCCTGCAACATGCTCGACTGTATGTATATCCTTAAATGGAACTTTAACAAAAATAAAATGGGATTAACCCCCATATATCCGGTACAGGAAATCGGTGCATGAATAAGGTTACTTTTAACAACAGAAAGCTATGAACAGAATCATGACCTCCATGTCATGATTTAAAAAATGAGTGGAAGAGTCACATTTTGGAACTCGAGTACCTTTGTCATGATGAGAAGAGGTTGGTACCTGCGTCGTGAAGTGGGCATACCTACATTCGGCCGTCATGGAAAACATTAGTAAAATATAGAGTAGAACCTTAAATTATAAACTCGAAAGGGTAGATTGATAACCATAGATTTTTCAGATTACATAACTTAAGGGCTGAAACACTGCACCCTCCAGTTGTCATGCTTTGCTTTGTAATCAAACTGGTCGAGGGGGAATGGTCCTGGAGCTCCTGGTGGGTACCCTCGTAACAAGTAGAGTCCAACCATTAATACAGAGAAACCTTTTTTATAGAATCAAATAATTACTTTGAAAAATAACATTACGAATTCAAGAAATAAATCATTTGATAAAAACCCTTTACGAGTAAAATGAAGAACGTAAAGAACAGTATCATACACATAGCCAATAGAAGTCCTCATGGGGAGTGAACTAACTCAACAAGAGATAAATTACTAGTGAAGAAGCAAAGGCATGGTTGTTGGACATCAACAAGTACTTCCAAATCTATAACTATTCCAACAACATTAAGGTCACGATGACCATTTACAATCTAGAAGGGAAGGCCAGTATTTGGTGGCAAGATCTGAAATTGGCCAAGGGCCTAAAGGAGAAACAGTTGGAATGGTCTGAATTTAAGAAGTATTTCAATAAACAATACCTTTTTAAAAATTATTACGAAAGGAAGACAAAAGAATTTTACGAGTTACGACTCAGACAGATGACAATGGAAGACCTTATAAATAAATTTCTGGAACTTTTAAGGTTTGTACCGTACATCCTAGAGGATAAGGTAAAAATCCAGTGATTCTTAAGTTGCTTACCACAATCCTACTAGGATAGGATCGAGTTTGACAACCCCAAATCCTTGAGTGAAGTATTCAGGAAAGCACGAATGTGCTATGATCAGTATAAGCAGCGGGTGGAGTTTCCCAAAACCTGGAAGGATAAGAAACAAGATCGAATGAACCAGCGGAAGAATGGGTACCAACTAACTCCTCATCGTAATATAGTAAAAAGTTTCTCGAGAAAAGATTCTCACTTCAACCACACAAATATGCTAGGCAGTGGTAAACCGGTAAACTTGGGAATGAAGAAGTTTGGGGACAACCCCCGTGAGCCACTAAAGTGTTGGGAATGTGGAGAGACTCATCTAAGGAGGAACTGTCCACGTTTTATTTCAGCAAACAAAACTTTTGTTCATAATCTGTAAGAAGCCTCGATAGTGGGAGACACGGGCAAGAGCCTACATCAGATAAATGCAACCATTGATGGCCGACAAGCTGACCACCAGTCCTTGGTGGTAGAAATCGAAGGTAAAATCCATGACACTCAAATTTTTGTTTTAATTGACCCCGGAGTAACATTAAGTTATATTACTCCGAAGGTAGTAGAGTCAAATAAACTTAAGAGACCGGAGAACGCAAAATCATGGCTTGTGGAACTAGTGACAAGTACAAAAAGGAAAGTAATTGACAATATTTTGGATTTTGAGTTCATCTTAGATGGTCAAACTATAAGGACCAATCTGAACATCCTACCACTAGGATCTTACAATATGATTATTGGGATGGATTGGTTGGAATGACACAAAGCAATATTAAATTGTTATACAAGGATACTTAGCTATAAAGATGATGTTGGCACTACCAGGACAAACCAAGGTATACCAAAACCAATATCAGTCAGACAAATTTCAGCGATGCAACTAAAGAAATGTATGAGAAAGAGATGTCAATTTTATGCCATCCAAGTGACGAATCTAGCAGAAAAAGAAGACAAGCCAAAGTTAGAAGACTTTGTTGTTCTATGTGATTTCAGATATGTGTTTGTGGATGAGATACCAGAATTACCCCCTAGAAGGGAAATAGACTTCTCCATAGGCCTACTACCCGGTTCAGCCCCCATCTCAAAAGCGTCGTACCAAATGAGTCTGCCAGAACTGACAGAATTAAAAATACAATTACAAGAATTGTTGGACAATCACCTTGGGGAGCACTAGTCCTCTTTGTGAAAAAGAAAGACGGTACTCTAAGACTATGTATCTATTATAGACAACTAAAAAAAATGACTATTAAGAATAAATACCCCTTACCAAGGATAAATGATCTATTTGATCAAGTAGGAGGGGACAAGATCTTTTCAAAATTGGATTTATGATCCAGTTATCATCAAGTTCGGATAAAAGACGAGGACATAAACAAAACAACTTTTTGGACAAGATATAGACACTATGAGTTTGTAGTCATACCTTTCGGACTCACTAACGCCCCAACCACGTTTATGTGCCTAATGAACAGTATTTTCAGTGAGTACTTGGACAAGTTCATGGTAGTATTTATCGACGACATCGTGGTCTATAAAAAGATAGAGGAGGAACATGAGGAACATTTAAGAATAGTTCTACAAACGTTAAGGAAGCACAAGTTGTACGCCAAGTTTGACAAGTGTGAATTCTATCAAAAAGAGATACAATATCTTGGCCATGTAATTTCAGTAGAGGGCATTGTCGTAGACCCAGAAAAGACAAAAGCCATTATGGAATGGCAGGTACAAAAAGTTGTAGCTGATATACAGTCGTTCATGGGAATCATCGGATATTACCGCAGGTTTATAGAAGGGTTTTCCAAGATAGCCTACCCTATCACATCATTACAAAAGAAAGGAACCAGGTTTAACTGGTCAGAGAAATGTCAAGACAGCTTCAACAAACTAAAGGAATTATTGACAACGACACCCATACTGAAAGTAGCAGACCCAGATAAAGATTTCACCGTATGTGTTGATGCAAGTAAAGAAGGGCTAGGTGGTGTCCTAACTCAGGAAGGACACGTTATTTGTTATGAGTCCCAGAAATTAAAATAACACAAGCGAAATTATGTCACTCATGACTTAGAATTTGCAGTAGTAATACATGCCTTAAAGATGTGGCGACACTACATAATGGGTAGGAAATTTCTATTATTAACGGACAATAGCGGGGTGAAATATCTATTCAACCAACCAGATCTAAATGCAATACAAGCAAGATGGTTAGCCTTCTTGAGCAAATTCTACTTCGAGGTCAGACATATCAAGGGCAAGAAAAATAAAGTAGTAGACACTTTAAGCAGAAGAGTCCATGGGTTATTTGAGTTGAATATCAGCAGGGCAAAAGGTGATCTAGAACAAAGAATAAGGATGACAGGTATTAATTACGAAGGCTATACTAAAATAATGGTAGAATTATCGAACATTACCGCGAACTCAGATAAACTAGATCTAAGTATCGACAAGAAGGGATTGATCTGATTTAAAAACAGACTTTACATACCAATTTCAGCAGAGTTAAAATTAACAGTCTTGGACGAAGTGCATAGGAAACCGTATTCTGGCTACCCAGGTTACCAGAAAACGATAACAACACTTAAGAAGCTATTTTATTAGCCTAACGTGAAGGGCGAAATAGCAGAATACTTGGCTAGGTGCCAAGATTGTTAGCAGGTTAAGGTCGAGCACCAACATCCAGTCGACCTATTACAACCATTACCAGTACCAGAATGGAAATGGGAGACTATATCGCTCGAATTTATAATAGGTTTGCCTAAAACTCAGAAACAAAATGATTCTATCATGGTCGTAATCAACAAACTCAGTAATTCTACACACTTTATTCCTATAAATTCTACTTTTAAAGCTATAAACATTGCCGAAATATTCATGAAAGAAATTTTTAGACTGCATGGTATTCCTAAAATGGTGATTTCAGATAGAGACGTAAAATTCACATCCGCCTTTTGGAAGGAATTGTTTCCAGGGCTAAATACCAATTTGAATTTCAGTATGAGTTATCATCCACAAACGGATGGGAAAAATGAAAGGACAAATCAAATCATAGAGGATATGCTCTGCATGTATGTAAGAACGAAACTAAACAAGTGGGAGGAGTATATACACTTGGTAGAATTTTCATATAACAATGGGTACCAAACTTCAGCAAAATTGAGCTCTTTCGAAGTACTGTACGACCGAAAGTGTACAACTCCAATTAGTTGGGATAACCCAGTTGACAGACTCATGGTTGGACTAGAGATGCTCCAGGAAATGTAGAACATGGTAAGAAAGGTACAACAAAACTTGAAGGAAGCACAAGACAGGAAGAAGAGCTATGCAGATCAAAAAAGAAGACACTTAGAGTTTCAAGCAGGAGACCATGTGTACTTGAAGGTCAAAGCCCGAAAAAGATCATTGAAGTTAGGAAACCTTGCCAAGTAGGCACCCAGGTTTTGTGGGCCCTTTGAGATACTAGCTCGAATTGGACTCACAGCATATCAACTTGCACTTCTAGCCAATCTAAGAATTCATAATGTATTTCATTTTTCTTTATTGAAAAAATATGTTCACGACCCTACTCATATGATTGATTGAAACTTGGTATAGGTGGAACCTGAAGGTGAATTCCAGGTGGAAACCCTACGCATTCTAGACCAGAGAGAAATAGCACTTTGGAAGAGAGTCGTCGCTCAGGTAAAGGTGCAATGGAAGCACTTTAGTCCTGAGGAGGCCACTTGGGAATTGGAGGGAGATTTGCGAAAATATCATCCAATATTATTCCAAGAAAGGAACGAACACTGAGGATAGTGTTTTATTGAAGGGGGAAAGGATGTGACATCCCCCAAAATAAAATATTTTGGAAATTTATTCCGTTTTTGGTAAATTCGAATTTGGAATTTTTTTTCCATTTATGGGAATTCAGAATTTCGAATTTGTTAATTGTAATAAATTATTATGATTGTTGGGAAGAGATTTGATTTGACCCAACTAACTATTTGACAATGACACTTGTTTAAAAACATAATATTTTATATTGATTGCAGGAAGACAAATGGAACAACCATGTTAAAATAGTTGACCATGACTCCATGAGTGGGGAACATGTTGGAACTACCCCTGGGTTGTTTTTTACAAGTGGAAAATTAGTAATTTGGCTGTTGGTATCCAATGAAAATCAGGGATTTAGGAATCTACGAAAATTCCCAAGGAAGGGAAAAGACCTAGGCAAGTTACAAATAAGCATATGTGAGGAGGCAGGACGCTACTAAGTATGCTGGGAAAGAGACTATTGATTCTTTTTTTTTTCACTTGTTGTTATGAACACTGGAAGGGTCTGAGGCAAGGGTAAAAGTGACTGAATTGAAGGGAAATGTTGTAGAGGGATTTCCAAGTTCGCCCTTATGTACTCATAGTCAGGATAGGGGGTGAATCGGGCAAGTGATCATGGCTGCTCGGTTCTATGGTTGGGAGGAATGTGGTTTCTCCCTTTGTTTTCCCGCGAGTTTAGTTCAGATATGCTACTCTAAACTATGTCTGTCTGAATTAATTTTTTATTGGATGTACTCTACTTGTTATAGCTAAACGAAAATGGTTTTTAGCATCTGTTTTAATGATCACATAATTGTTGTAAGTCTTTTTCTGTATCTACATATTCAGTATTTCTGCCTCTGTGGGATGAATTGGTTATTGTTATAGTGGAATCCTTAAAGTTGGTATGCATGCAATAACCTAGATAAAGGTTGTTCGATTTCATGAAATATACAATCGACTTAACTAGCAAATACTTACACTTAAATTCCGGAATCACCCCCTTAGTAACCCCTACTACAGATTTAGAACTTGTATGTAAATATAAAGGATATGATACCCTCATAGAATTCTGCAAATAGACTGTAGGATTTAATTATAGAAATGTTTTCCTGAAATGAAACCTTAAGAGGAATCAAATATATATATCCATGAACGAACAGATCTATTACAGACATGTATATATTTCATTCTGTAAATTTTTATTCCTAGAACAAAATCACCTATGTAGTCGAAATTGGATAGAATTGAAATAATGAAGCATATGGGAATGAACATAATCGAAGAAGCAAGAATACTCTAAACTTAACAAGATATTCATGCTAGGATCATACTACCGGAAAATGAATAAATGAACTCGCTAATACATTAACAACATATGACGCATCTTACATATGCTGTGCACAAAGTGGAACACAGAATATTATGACCGTAGCATTACCAAATAGGATATCTGTTAAATTTGCTTTGCATTTACATAATTTTTTTTTTTAAGAAATTACAGGGTAATGCAATCTATGCTGAAGATGCAACCGATTGAAAAACAAACACATACAAATATGAAGAGACTTGAAGATGCGAGACCTCTGAAACAATCCCCGTTGGGGTATTTTTTTCCAAATAAGAATTACATTAACAAGAGACTAGTCTTACAGGCATTAATATAGTCAAGAAAAGATGGCTATTATAACTGTTTAAAGATTTCCGAACACTTTCAATTACAGAAGTAATGTACAGAATGTCTAGGATAAGCTACCTCCAAATAGAAATAATATTCCACCACTTCTAAGCTTAACTTATTTAAGAGTTTTCCCAACAACAAAAACTTAGATCTGTTTTCGCTAAATTCTAGCTTTAGAATATCAGTCATTTCCTACAACATGCTCGACTGTATGTATATCCTTAAATGGAACTTTAAAAAAAAACAAAACGGGATTAACCATCAGATATCTGGTATAGGAAATCAGTGCATGAATGAGGTTACTTTTAATAACAGAAAGCTACGAATAAAATTGTGACCTCCATGCCGTGATTTCAGAAACGTGTGGAAGAGTCACATTTTGGAACCCGAGTACCTTTGTCATGATGAGTAGTGGCTGATACCTACACCATGAAGTGGGCATACCTACATTTGGCTGTCACAGAAAACATTAGTAAGATACAGAGTAGAACCTTAAATTATAAACTGGAAAGGGTAGATTGATAACCATAGCTTTGTCAAATTAATTAACTTAAGGGATGAAACATCGCACCCTCCAGTTGATGTGCTTTGCTTTGTAATCAACCTAGCTGAGGGGGAATGGTCATAGAGCTCCTGGTGGGTACCCTCACAACAAGCAGAGTCCCACCATTAATACAGAGAAACCCTTTTTAGAGAATCAAATAATTACTTTGAAAAATAACATTGCGAATTCAAGAGATAAATCATTTGATAAAAAACCCTTTACGAGCAAAATGAAGAACGTAAAGAATGGTATCATACATATAGCCAATAGAAGTCCTCGTGGGGAGTAACCTAACTCAGCAAGAGATAAACTACCGGTAGACCAATACCTTACTACAAACAATATGGACCAGTCACAGAGGAGAAACATATACGTTAAGAATCCAGATTGACCCTCTATTTTCCTGGAGCCTTCACACGACAAAGGTATAAACTCTTCTGAACTACTCTGAGTTACTCCCAAGTACAATTGCTAGTTATAGGGTAAACAAAAGGATTGAATCGGAAATAAGACCACGGGACACAAACAGTGGACATGAAGTATGACCTTAGGTTCACAGAGGAAAGATTAGTGACTCACGGATACAGCAAGAAAACCTCTTCTACAGTCATTACCAAAATAAAAGGAGAAATGCGTAGACTATGAACATGACTATTGGAATTAAAGAGGGTCTGTAAGTCCACAGTAAAGTTTACAGATAGCAAAATCTTTCTCGATATCAACCAAAACAACAAACTCTGGTTCGAGCTTGAAATATGACTGTCCCTTAAAAGAACTTACCAGGTAGTCAGATATTGCCATCGACTTCACCAAAGGTTGCTCGTAGAGGTGGTAGAAGTTCCTTGTGGAAGAATGCATAATACAAAACCCTCTCCTTCGGAAGCACAAGGGCAGAAATGAGACCGCCAAAACCTAAGAGGGATGAGTACCACTCTTTACAGCATGGGAGGTACAATCCTTACACTAGGGAAAAGCTGGTGCATCAGGATTGGGAGGAATAGGAGGAAGATTCATCGGGGCTGAGGTTAGTAGGACCCTAATTAATTTCAGGACAGAGCCTTAAACTCCTATTGAAAGGTACATCCACCCCCCCATTAATGCAAAAGATACGAAGTTAAACAACAGTAAAACCATGACTGTCCAGTGAAACTAATCGACCGCCAAAACTTTTGTCTTTGAAGTTATTGTTTCGTTACTCCAGCAAGCGGAGGAGAGTTAGTTAATTTTGTTATGTAGAGAATGATGTGGATTTGATCGGTTTCAATTCGTTATGGTGGAGACGAGTTGTAACATAACTAAAATGAAGCCATCAAAGGAAAACACTTTGAAACCGCTCCTAAACCATCATTAATATCCTTAAACTCTTTCCTGTCGCGTACTACATTTAGGACTTGAAGTCTGATGTTGACACAGTTAGGTAAGTGTACAAGCATTTAACTCCTAGGGACATAAATTTATGCGCAAAATCCAATAGCCCGATTCTATTAAAAAAAGGGAACTGAAATTCAAATCCTAGTATATATGTAGATATGGGTTTGTATTGAAGTCTTTATAATAAAGTATGAGTTAGAAAATACTTGTATTCGATGGAAACCTCTCTTAAGAGTATTGAGCTAGTGTGTCATAAGGTTATGCAAAGAAAAAAAAAATGTAAGTACCCACCTTACGAGTTGATTAAACGAAGATAAATGGTAAATATTGTACCACAACTTTTTTTTTTTTATGATAAATTTGAGGTTCATTACATTCCTCCAAACTGGCTTCTTGATGAAGATGTTCCTTTTTCTATCGGCAATGTTGAAGGATGTGGGGAAAATTCTCCATCATTTTGTCCCTTTGTCGTGTGAGAGCTTGCTTAAGAAATAGGTTAATAGAATCTTATGATCCGTCATTTTTCTTTTCTACCACCATAGAGGGTTTCTTGTGCATGCAAGATAAATTGTCCTCAAGAGAGACAATCTCGATACCCAACTTGCTATACATGGACCTCGTTGGGGAAATGCACTAAACAACAATCAAGAGAAACCCTCTCTGATACCACTGATCTGGATTATTCTCGAAACGAAATGAAGGCAAAGATATTACAATGAAATACCCATAAATATTTTTAGTAATAGAGAGATACAACAATACACAATTTTTATTAATGAAAGAGATGTATAGAGACTGTAAAAATACATAGTGCAAGACTCACTAGAATGGTGGCAACTTTATCTCTGAGAATAGATGTGACGGCTACACTCATTCGCAAGAAGATGAGTACATTGAGGCTATGAAGGCCTTTTCATGATAAACATGAATGTTAAAACCCTAGACATCCAAAAACCTAACCCTAGGATATGAAGCACCAAAAGCTATGTGGGCCCCATTGGGGTAAGTTAGTACATTGACCTCCCAGTGTCGTAACTTTTGTATACGATCTCTATTTTAGGTGTGTGATAGCCCATTGTAAATGTGTTTTTGAGAACTATTCATTATGTCCTCAAAATCTAACTTCTTCTACAATTTGACTATGGGGAGCCAGGAAAATAATGTTTAGGGCCCCAAAATGGTCTTGGAAGTATAGAAAGATGTACTGACATGAAAACATCCAAAATAATCTAGTTGGAATAGGTGGGCGGCCACCAATATCCACCTAGATGCTGTGTAGGGATTGAGAACAACCTCGAAAGTGCAGAACCCACAATTACAAAGAATTGTCCCCATTACAAAGAAACATGTTGAACTGAAAACTATCAAGATGAGTCAGTTGGAATTTGGAACAGGTGGGTGGCCACCGATATACACCTAGATCATCGAGGAAACATGATTTATATATGACTGGATGTTTTTTTCTTGTTGTTGATAGGTTACTCATAAACAATTAGTATTGTAATGTATTTTAGTCATCGATTTCTCTTCTAACCTCACACATTAGGGGGTGTTTTTTACACCTCTATTTGGAAACATAGGCCAAGACAAATGCACTGGATCAAAATACACTATCAGATGAATATGAATTCACTCATAGAGCACTTGATTATCAAAATGACATCAAAGCTATGCTTATTCTAGAAAATAAAGTGGTCTACCATGCCTTTCCAATAGATCAGACATGATCAGTCGTGGTTTTCCCATATAAAGTAGTGGTCGTTGCTTAAAGCTTTGGAAAGAAAAATATGATGAGGAAATCTAAAAACAACAAGTTTTTAAAATCCAAAAAACTCACATGAAAGCCATGCATAGATTGTATCACTAGATTTTGGATGCCATTCATCCTATCATTAGCTGATCAATAATCTCGAAGTATGAGAGACAAACCTAAGGGAAGGGAGTCTATATGAAAGCGTCCTTATGCTATCGAATAGTAGCGAGAATAATTTATTTGAGTTTATCTCTGTTATGAGTGTTGGGCATCAATATTAGTTTGATCATAACTTAGGTGTGAGCTATTTTCCATTCACTTACCTATCTCCTCAAGGTACGGTTCTGAATCATACTTGTTTGATAGAGGTTGACTTGGGACTAAGGAGGAGGACTTTGGGTATTGGAGCTAGGAACACAATGGCGAATCTCAAGGTAATCATCATTGTTTTTCCTCTCATTCAATAAATATATATCCATCTCCCCCCTCCCCTCCCCTCCCTCAAAATAAAAAAGTATTTATCTTTATGGAATAACTTTCCCATCTTTTATTCAGGCTTTGTGGATCAAATTTAGCTTCAGATTGTTAGATTAAGAATTTATTCACGCAAGTTCTTTTTATTGTTTTATGAAAGAATGTGGAAGGTATTGCTTGTTGGATGATTGTGCCAGTTATTTGGTGAAGCAATGAGCTACAACGATATCATGCAAAATTCATCCGACACTTTGGACAACTGTCCAAAATTGGGTAGGTTACTTTTTCTTTCTCTCATTTACTTTTGAAAATGCATGTTAGTCACAGATGAAATAAATACAATGTCTATCCCTCTGTCTTTCATTGAATTTCACCCATTAGATGACGATTTTAGCTATGTATATGCAGGTAGATTTCCCTATAACACTATAATCTATTCAAAAAGTCGACTAAGAACTGTGCAATTCAATTAGTTGCAAGTCAAGACTTAGAAAGTATTTAGTTGGACATCAATAGAAATCAAACCTCAAGAGCACATAATCATGTGGTTATGATAAAGAATCTCAGCCCAATGCCAATGCATGGATAAAATACTTCAATCCAAGGAACGCATGTAGGCCCTTTGAATTCATTTGAGGAATCAAAGAAATTAGCTTTGTGAGACACTTCATCAATTCCCAATAACCAAATTGGGTGGACTGGTATTCCAAAAGAAAGGAAAAATGAGTAGCCTAGCCATATGAATGATGTTTAACTTGAGAATGAAATAAGTTGCCCCATTAAAATGGTATAATATCCTAACTAATGTATTGTTAGGCCAACCAAACTCACAGACATTTCTATAGATAGAAAAAACACACACATCTACATTTAAAATATTTGTTTTATAATTTTATAAATCTTCATTATAAAATAAGTATATTGCACTATGATTGCTGTTAGACCAAAATATGGAGGCGTTTGTTTAGGCCACTCAATGTCCAACAAAGTAAGTCTAAATTCTAAATTCATATTAATACTATCTTCTAAACACCTTGAAAATATAATTACTATAAATCCAAATTCAAAATGGATGTATACTTATAAAAATCCTCTACTATCAAAACCGGTCTGCTACATCATCTCTGTGTGCATTGTCATACAAAACAGTTTCATTGCAAAATATAACTAGCACAGCCACATAATTGTGGCTGATGAATGCCGAAAGGCATTTTTAATTTATTAAAAATAATTTTAATATAAACCCTAATTAGGGTTTGTAAATAAAATTTGCTATATCCATCTTTGCTATATAAAATTTATTAACCTTGTCATAAGACACAAAAACTATTTGGATTAAGCTGCGTACCATGGCTGCGTTAAGCTGCATCCCATGGCATGGCATTGCATTGTCCCGATTGCTTTGAGGGCCAATATAGATGACCACGACCACAGTAAAACCAAGAAAAGTCTTATGGGTCGCGTGAGGAGTTTCTTGCTACATCCACGCGCCCGCCCCGGTAAAAAAATGACGGCGCACTCTAAAACACACAGATGAAACGGCACAGTTCATAGTCCACTACGCATCCGCCCATGAACAATAATTTTTGTTGTTATTTCTTAATCATTGAAGTGGCAATTTGGTGGTGATCAAGTAATTCTTTAATCTTATTTAGTAAATGTGAAAAAGTAATCACATAAACGTACGTCTTTATAAATGAGTGGAAGTTAATTTATCAAAATCTCATCCATTGATTAGAGAGGACGAAGAAGAATATGCCAGCATCTTCAATTGCCAACCTTAAGATTGAAATTTATGATTAAAAGGTGATTAATTGTGCCCATTGTCAATCGAAATTTAAAATGGATGTATACTTATAAAAATCGACTGCTATAAACACCGGTATGCTTCATCATCTCTGTGTGGATTGTCATACAAACCAATTTCATTTCATTGCAATTTGGATGATTGGAAACCCCCCAAAATCAGTGAATTGCCGACATGAGAGCTCAAATCCCACCTGGTCTCTAACCACTCTGAAGGACTGTACATATCTATAAGGAAACTGCCGCTGTACATATTCTCAAACCGATACCCTACAAGTTAAACATGAACAGAAGAAAAAATGGTCCTTCATGTAATTACTTAGCAGCTAGCGGTTCGTAGTGAGGCGCTGCGAGATATTAGCCAAGGACTGAAGATTGCATTTCATAAGGTTATTAGTAAAATGATAAGTCTCCTCTTTAGAATTTCCATGTGGGACATCCACCTCATAGGATTCGATCACAATGGTTCTGAGTTTGCCATTTATAACCTGCTCGTGCAGAGTGGTGATGGATCGAAAATTGTTGAGCCTGGTATCGCCCCCGACGATGCTGAAGCTCAGAATATGCTGCTCCTCGTCCAGAATGTCCAGTCGCTCAGTGATGGTGGTCGCAGGGAGACCGGAAATGATTCGAACGTCTCTGAGGCAACCAACCCCGAGCTCCCCACGCATGAAGCAATTGCGGACGAATTTCTTATAGATTTGAGGCTCGTCGAATCTCCGAACCAGAGACCAAACAACGCTTACCGGGGCATCCACTCGCTGTACCAACACAGATGAACATCTGTTCTCTCTAACGCCTCAAGTGAATGAAAATGATATCTCTCTAACGCCTCCTGCAGCCACTCCTCCTTTTGCAAGTACTGAAAGGCGCCCGCCTTGCTAATTTCCTTCCACGATCCCGAGCTCGGCTCGTCGGTAGGTGCCGAGATGAAATCCCGCGATGATTTCGAAACCTCTTGAAGCTGCGATTTATACATCATGGCCATAGATACGCACCCTCGCCCAAGATAATAGAATATGGAAAGACAATTCATCCCGAGTATCGAACTGGAACTTGTGACTGCACAGTCGGTAGTAAAATCACGATTCTGCAGTTCCATTGTCTCCTACTATTGCCGTTTCTGCTGCGTCTTAAATCCAATACAATCCCCTGCATGCCCATGCATACGCGTTCTTAAATCCAATACAATCCCCTGCATGCCCATGCCATCCTGTCTGCAGACTGTCAAAGGAAAAAATGGGCAATGGATGATTTTCCTGATTTCAGTATAGATAATATCCCCGATGTAAGGTCCGGATTTTGTGAAAATTTCCGTACATTAAGTATCTATATTCCTTCATAATCAAGCCCGAAGCCCGGTCCAGATTTTGTGAAATTACTCGTACATAATTATCTATATTAATACCATGTACTACATCTTCCCCCGACTTCTCTGGAACAATCCGTAACAGATTGTTACCCTCCCTACATGGTTCTGCTATATTAGTTTAGTTATTTTTTAAAAACAGCTTTATTTATTTATTATGATCTATTTTGTGTAGATGCTGTATTTTAGGTTTACCTTTTCGTAGGTATGATATATCTTGCATAGACGCTGTATTTTAGGTTTACTTTTTCATTTCCAACTAAATGTACGTTTAGTTATTTTTTAAAAAACAGTTTTCTTTATTATTACTTTCCTATTGGAATCGCTGGATTAATTAACCTTTTAATTATATATTTCAATCTGAGGGTTGGCAATTGAAGATGCTGGTATATTCTTCGTTTTACTCTCTAATCAATGGATGAGATTTTGATAAATTAACTTCCTCTCATTTATAAAGACGTACGATTACTTTTTCACATTTACTAAAATTGTCACGTTCAGTGATTAAGAAATAACAACAAAAATTATTGTTACTGGGACGAATGGGTATAACAGCGTGGAAGTTTCAATTAACCGTGAAATTGGATGCCTATTAAAAAGTTTTACAGTGCGTCGTCATTATTTTACCAGGGCGGATGCTTATGGCCGCGTGGATGTGAATGATCCTGTGGTTACATTTCACTCTGGCACTGGGTGAAGGATATGAATGGTCCTAATGATCCTGTGGTTACATTTCACTCTCGCACTGAGTGAAGGATATGAAGGGTCCTAAAATGAAATGGTATGTGAAACGTTTCAAGGCGCATCTGTGTGGTAATGATGGATGCTACTTTTAACGTGCCTTTCAATTAACCTAATGCAAATGCCTCATTAACACATTTCAAGTATTTAGAATGGATTCATTCTACCGATAAGATTGGCCATGCTCTCTCACACCTGAATCACACAGGAGGCATAGTTATGCTGGATGAGAGGTTTGGGTGGCTTTTTAAATTTTTCCGAGGGCCGAGGACGAATGGTTAGGTTATTTAAACACTGACTTCCTATATGAACTCGCTCAGGTTTATTTGTTGCTTCAACCTCATAGTGCAAGTAATAATGTTTTGAAATTTAAATTTTAGCTTTCAACCTCATACTGCAAGTAATAATGTTTTGAAATTTAATTTTAGGTTTTTGAAATTTAGATTTTAGGTTTTTTAAGAGTTAATATTTTGAAATTTAGATTTTAAGGTTTTAACAGTTTGGATTGAGAATGTATTTATTAGATTCATTGATTAGATTTTTATTTGTAAGCGTAAGCTATGTGCTTTTGGCGAGTAACATGAATCCAGGGTGTGAAAGGATGGTGCCTTATGGAAGGATGTCGGCTCCTATAAAATGCGTAGTCGTATGTCGGCTCCCATTTAACTAGGCAGGTGTCCAGGGTATGAAAGGATGGCGCCTTGTGGAATGAAAGGATGGCGCCTTATGGAAGGATGGTGCATTAGCTTCCTCTACCCACTACTCCGTTCATGTAGATAATACGACCTCGAATCTTTCTAAGCCCAATCATCCTGAAATAATATAGTATGGTTTTTGAAACTCAGTTCATGTAGATAATCTGACCTGGGATCTTTCTGAGCCCGACGGTCCTGAAATAATATAGTTTGGTTTTGTATTCAAATTTTTTTGAGCCTCACTATCCTGAAATAATATAGTATGGTTTTGTATTCAAATAGAATAATATAATACATGGAATTGAAACAACCTGAACAGTCCTTAAAAAATCCCTTGCTTCTGTGCTCCTTGGCATACATATTTGATCAGTCTCTCCTTGACTTTGTACTACTTCAAATGCGCAAAGGAAAAATTTTCATACCTACCGACAAAACAACAAAAATCTGCACCGTATGCATGTGTCTCTGGCTTGACTTTGTGCTACTTCAAATGCCACATGCACAAGATATTGTGCGCAATGATTCACAGGATATTGTGTGCAATGATTCACAAAGTGGTCTTCTGTTCTATGTGATTAGAAAACCTTTCATCCTTTTATTGGATTATAAATGATTGAATAATTTCATTGCTTTCGCCTGTGGGCCATGACAAAAGTAATGTATAGAGATCGCCATGAAAATGGCATTACCAATATTTTATGGTGATATACAGATATGTCTGCCTGGTGAATTCGGTGAACGAATTTTTCTTTTTGGCCAATATCATCACATTAGTTCATGACTTAAGGCTAACAAATGCAGGATTACTTTACGTGGAGCCAACAATGAAATTCTTACAGAGGCGAAATTCCTCGCTAAAGTAAATCAATCCATTTCAATGTATATTTTCCATTTGCGCTTTTATATAGGAGGATTCTCAAAGTTTGTATTGAATTGGGCGTCCATCAATTTTATATTAATAAGAAATTGATTTTTTAATTTCATTAATCGTTCGTTTTATACACATGGAGGGTTCCTCACCCTCGATATTACAAGAAGGTAATTTTACTTGATGAAACAGAGATTCATGTTATTTTGTTGATTATTGTAAGGCTCGTGGTGTTATTGAGTGCCATTCCTTCATTGTAAGATTACATGTCCGCCTCATCTCTATCGGCCACCTAACGTTAAATGGATCACACACAAACTCAATCGCGTTTTTATTTTTTTATTTTATGAAATCGTTATTTTTTTTAATATTGGATGGAAATTATATGTGTATACTGCATCTACAAATTCAATAATTGCATAATTAAGTTGATTTGGAGGTCGGTGATCCTGTTATGCCTTATGCGTTCTATTAAAAAGACTTCTGTTATGCCTTATGAGTTCTATTAAAAAGACTTCAGGCTTTCGACTTTACATGATGTTAGATTATGTTAAAAAGGATTTAGAACTTTTTGGATTATTAGTGTTCAATTAAATTTTAATATATATCTTTCAATATGAGTAAGCAAATTTTAATTATATTTTAAAATTTTTATATAAATTTAATATATAAAATTATAAATATAAAATTTTCTTATAAATTAAATGTTATAAATATAATATTTAATTAAAAGCATTCATATTATATAAATATAAATATTTTGATAATAATTAATTTTTTTATATATTAAAAAGTAGATTTAACCAAAATAATCAATTTGTGTTCGACACATAACCAATTTTTTAGAATAATTTAATTTATGTGTTCGACCATAGCTTCATTTTTAGAATAACGAATTTCATATTCATTATAAATAATTAAAAAAAATATCTTTTCCAAAATTTAATCTTTATTTATTTTTTAAAATTCAATATATAGTTTAAATTGATAAATACACAATTAATAATTATGATTGATCTAATTTATCTTTTAATATTATTTTTTATATAAATTTTGTAATTAATTATTATTATGAAATTCTTTGTGATTATAATTATAATTTTATATAATATATTATATTATTTCACATACAATTAATTTTATATAATACTATAAACTACATGTTTTATTAATATAAATATATTGATACAATTTTAAAATTTTGCTTATGTAATATTATAATATTGTACGCATTACTATTTTATTAATGTATCATTGTATTCGTGTATTAATATTTTATTTTAATCCACTTGAATTGTATTAGTATATTAATGTATTATTTTATTAATATATTTTGATAGTTATTTAATTTTTAACAAATATTTTATATATTTAAATATATTTAATCTGAGAATGATTGAATATTTTTTATATTTTTATTTTTAAAAATATTTTTTAATGGAATAGTAAAAATCTTTTATATTTTTATATTATATAAGTATTTGTTAATGGAATAATAATATAAGTATGTCACAAATATCTATGTCAATTTCATTATAAAATTATTGCTCTCTAAATGTGTCTAAGTGACACATTCTTCAATGTAAACTACAAGACCAACTTCAAACAAAAAATATATTTTTCTTGACTTCTCTGAAATAATGTTAAGTTAATGGCAATCAATTTTTCACTTTTAAATCATACTCCTATATCAAATTGTTTTAGAGCAAACCTCTTAAAATATTACTATTAAATTCTCTCATTACTAAATAACATTGACATTGAATTCAACGATATGCTTGATTATAACTCTCATAATGTGCCTTTCTCTTTAACTCATCCTCCTATTTTGTGTCTCTTAAAATGAGACAATGTTTTATAAAAATTATCTTGACCATACTAAAAACTTCTTCATTCCCCAATATAAGCTTGAAGGAAAAAGATAAAGTTATATAACCATTCATGAACATTGCAATTTGACAAAAACCAGTGATGAACGTACAATTTCACAATAGTAACCCGTTTTGGAATGTCACATCTGCGACATAACTAGGAACGCAAAAATTCTATATAACTCAATCAACAAAAACATATCAATGTAACATAACCATACTCATCCTTAGCAAACCTTGCTCCACCATAGCGACATCGACACCCAAGGGATACCATAGTTAATCATGAGCAACCATAGTCTTCCAATGTTAGCCATGGTTATGTTGATATAATCCTTGCAACATAACCCAACCCTTAATGTATGTTGCAATACGATGTAACAATTGAGGAACACAACATTTCCTTATAAGCCATCCTTGTTGAATATTAGAATGAAACATCACCATTCTCGAACATCTGAATTTAACATAACTTGTAATGAATTTCTCTATTTCAGATAACCATAAATGAATGGGCTATGTGGTGTAATGTCACAAGGAGATTGAACCCAACATATCCCTAGACGAAAATTGCAATGTGATGCCCATGGCCAAAAATTACAATATGATGAATATTTCACTTTGTCACATTTTAACAAACATTTTCTTATGCTTCAAATGTAGCATTGTCGTCGCAATGTGACAAGCATAGCCTTGTTGTCACATTGTGATGAACATGGCCTCCTCTTCATAATGCAATGAAAATATCATGTCATCACAATGTGACGCAAATATCATGTGATAGCAATGCGATGACTATAACCTTGTTGTCACATTGTGACGAACATGGCCTCCTCGCCACAATGTGATGCAAATATCATGTCGTCGAAATGTGATGCAAATATCATGTCACTGCAATATGATGAAAATATCCTGTCATCGCAATGTCACACAAATATCATATCGTCATAATGCGACGACCATAGCCTTCTTGTTGCAGTGCGACGACTATAACATCCGCCCACTTACTAACATAGTAATTTTGCAATGTAATGAACATAGTAGCATCACAATCTAAAATACATAGTAACCTCCCACTGTTTCGAACATAGCCTTCTCATTCCAATGTGATGAAAATAGCCCCACCATCACAATGTGATCAACATGCCTTATCATCACACTATGATGAATATAGCCTTGTCGTTGCAATGTCATGAACATAGCCTCGTCATCGTAATGTGACGCAATTATCCTATCCTTGTAATGTGATACAAATATCATGTCATCACAATGTGATGAACATAGCCTTGTTGTCATGATGTGTTGAACATAACCTTGTCTTTTCAATGTGACAAACTTAGCCTCTTCGTCGCAATGTGATGAACATTGCCTTCTCATTGCATCGTGGCAAATAAATCCTTATTATCACACTATGAAGAACATAGCCCTATCATCGCATAGTGAATAGCATATCCTTATCATTGCACTATGATGAATATATCCTGCAATGTGATGAACATAGCATCATCGTCCCAATGTGATAAAACCATCATGTTCTCACAATACGATGCAAATATCCTATCGTCCCAATGTGATGAACATAGCCTTATTGTCACTATGTGTTGAACATAGCCTTGTCGTTGCTATGTTCTAAACATACCCTTGTCATTGTAATGTCACAATCATATCCTTGTCATTGCAATGTGACGAACATAGCCTTGTAATCACAATTTCACGAACATAGCCTTCTCGTTTCTATGTGATCTACATATCCTTGTCATTTCCTCATCATAGCAATGTGATGAACATAGCCTTGTCATTGCAATGTGACAAAAATTTCATGTCGTCGCAATGTAATGCAGATATCTAGTTGTCACAATTTGATGCAAATATCCTATCTTTGCAATGTGAGTACCATAGCCTTATCGTGGCTATGTGATGAACATATCCTTATCTTCACATTGTGATGAACATGGCCTCCTCATTACATTGTGACTCAAATATCAGTCCATCACAATGTGGCGCAAATATCATGTAAAAAGTGGTTGATGTAAATATCGTGTCGTCACAATGTGACGAAAATATCATGTCGTCGCTATGTGACAACCATAGCCTTGTAGACACAATGTGACGAACATATCCTTGTCCTCACATTTTGACAAACATATCCCCCTCATCACAATGTAAAGAAAATACCTTGTCCTCACAATATGATGCAGATATAATGTCATCGCAATGTCACACAAGTATATTTCCATCACAATCTAAAGAACATAGCCTCGTGATGACAAGGCTATAACCTCATTTAATTTAGACAAGGCCATTATACATTTATGTAAATTAATACTTTAATTTAGACAATGCATTAATGTAATAATGCATTATTAATGTATTGAAAATTTAATAATGTATTACTACTTTATTAATGTTTTAATGTATTATTACTTTAGCAATGTATTAATGTATTAATTAATTAATACATTATAGTATACATGAATGTATTAATGTCATCTGTAGTCATGATCACGGCTAGCCATGATCTTTTAGAGACAACAATTTCCAAACATGACTAACCATTGTCAATCATGTTCAACTAAAGTCAACCATAATGTAGGGCATGCATATTTAAGTTGTAGGGAAGTTAACAATGGTCATGCTCAACCATAGTTAACAATGGCCATGTTCAACCAAAGTTAACCATGGTCATGGTCAACCATAGCCAATCGTGGTCATTTTTAACTAATGTATTAATACTTTAGTAATGTATTAATAATGCATTACTACTTTAATAATGTATTTATTAAAGTATTAATAGTTTAATAATATATTTATTAACATATTAATACTTGAATAATGTATTAATACTTGAATAATGTATTAATACTTTATGTGATGAACATATCCTTATCGTCGCATTGTGATGAACATATCCCCCTCATCACAATGTGAAGCAAATATCTTGTCATCACAATATGACGCAGATATCATGTCATCACAATGTCATGCAAATATATTGTCATCGCAATGTGCCAAACATAGCCTCATGACGACAAGGCTATGACCTCATTTAATTTAGACAAGGGCATTATACAATTATGTAAATTAATACTTTACTTTAGACATTGGATTAATGTAATAATGCATTATTAATGTTAACACTTTAATAATGTCTTACTACATTATTAATGTTTTAATGTATTATTACTTTAGGATTGTATTAATTAATAATGTACTAATGTATTAATTAGTTAATACATTATAGTATACATTAATGTATTAATGTCATGAGTAGTCATGATCATGAATAGCCATGATCTTCTACAAACAACAATTGTCAAACTAACCATTGTCAACCATGCTCAACTAAGCTAAACCATAATGAAGGTCATGCATATTGAAGTTCTAGGGAAGTTAGCCATGGTCATGGTCAACCATAGTCAATCTAGCCATTTTCAATTAATATATTAATAAGTTAGTAATGTATTAATAATGCATTACTACTTTAATAATGT